>JAJKFI010000002.1:1729024-1755624 GCA_029204185.1 Lerista edwardsae | reverse complement strand
GATAGATAGATAGATAGATAGATAGATAGATAGATAGATAGATAGATCTTTATTACTGTCAAAAGACCAACCCACAAATAAAATGCTGCTTGCCGCTGGCAGTGCCATACACCTCCGCGCCACCCCCTCACCTCCACCAGCACGCCGCCCAGAGCACTTTAGCCTCCCAAACAAACAAGTAAGTTTGCCACTGGTTGGCATTATCACCACCAATTACTTCTGGCTAGCCAGACTCAGCTGCTTTTTTGCTGTGTGCCGCTCTTGGGACACAGTGAAAAAGCAGCTAGTCCAGGCATCTTCAAACACAAAGAAGCTGAAGACACACTTCTCATTTGGAAAGAACAGGGGGAACAGTGAGATCACACTCACCTCTGCCGCCACTGCCTCTAAGTGTTTCTCAAGCAGATACTAGTTTGTACACTTATAAATCATCTGGTATCTAAGAGGCACTACTTTGAGAGCCAGAAGAATTTGCCCCAGGAGGAAAATTCACACCCAAGGTGCCACCACCAAAAAGATCAGATCAGATCAGATCAGGTAAGTGGGATGCAAAAGTGCCCTTCCAATCATGGAACAGGTCAACTGCCCACAGGAGGTTTTGTCTTGTACAGTGGCGTCACTAGAGTTTGCGTCACCTGGTACGAGAGGTTAGCACGTCACCCCCATGATGGATCTCTTCTTCCTACACCATACAGAATAAATTACAATACCATGTGCACAACCTAAATGCAGTGTTATCACAGGGTTGGTGCTACTCCCATCAACTTTATTTATTTATTTATTTATTTATTTATTTATTTATTTATTTAACTATAGTACAGGCCACCCAAGAAATTAGCAACCAGCAAAAAAACTGTGGCCAATTTGATGACACTCACACAATTAAATAAGACTTCTAGTATTAGCTCTGATACATGGAAATGAGAACTGATTCATACTAATGATTTTTTTAAGATCGTGATTTTTACATAAAAAGTTGTATTTTCAGTTTTTGGATTTTTGGCCACAGCTTTTGATAGAATAAAGATAGAACACCGGGTTTTTTCACTGAATTCCTTGTGAAATTCCACATCCAACATGATATTTATAACATGATGATGTTATTCCATAAAACCACGATTTTTTAAAAAAATCACTATTTTTACAAAAGTTTTATTTTGGGATTATAGTTTTTTGGTCATAACTTTTGATAGAATGAAGATATTACACTCTGGTTTTTCCATTGAATTCCGGGTGAAATTCCACATCCAATGGTATATAGCATAATGGTATTATCTTTTGAAACCGCGATTTTAACAATTTTGGTCCCTGGTGATGTCACCCCCCATGCGTGTCACCTGGTGTGGCCCACACACCCCACACACCCCTAGTGACGCCATTTTGCACAATGGCATTGGGCAAGTGGCATTCTATCCAAATATACTTCCTTCTGCTTCCACAAGTTTTTGCAGGACCACAAGGATCTGCTATGAAGCTTTCTGTTATAATACTGCATAAAATCTTGTAAAAGCATTTGTGGAACAGTACCAGCAGTTATTTTCCTTTCACTTGCGGCTCTTTGGATCCAGCCCAGTTACTCCAGACTACCTCCTGGATAAATCATCAATCACTCATATCACAACTAGGTCAGTCCTTGGCTCAGGATAATATCCTATGCATATGAATGTTCATTTAGCTGACTGAAACTTTTACAATGAGCACTGGCATCACAATTTAATAGATGGTACCTTGACAGATGGTCCACTCTTTTTTTCAACTCTGCTGATGTCTTTTCATCTCTCTTTTTTGAAGGATGCTCTGTTTAGACTTTGAAAATAAAACCTGTAGGAATCCCACTTTTAAAAAATGAGGCCAGTGTGAGCGGGCTGCCTTTAGGCTCATACAATATGTCTTGCAAAAGGGACTAAGACATTCATGGGCAGGTGTCCATGACCTCACTGATACCTGACAAATCCCAGGTCAGGTGGAACTGGATATGCCTGGCAGCTCTGCAATCTACCATATAAATCTACATAAGACTAGTCTACATAAGACTAGAACAAAACAGAGAGGCAGCCCAATCCTGAGCTGTCCACCTTGGTACCAAAATGGCTATGGCTGCATCCTACAGGATCTGTGAGAGCCACAGGAATCTCTTTGGGAGAAGGAGACGGTCATCCCCTTCCCCCAGGAAAAGCCCCAGTCCCCACAATGGGGCTATTTTGCCAGCAGAGACTGGAACAGCCCCATGTCAGATTGCCCAGACCATAGCAGGGCATAGGATCCAGTGGTGGAAGCCACTGCTGGTCCCACCCCTGTGTGGGCCGATCCTCACCTCCACTGCCCAGTTCCATCCCTCCCAGCCTCTCCTTCCACCCTGAATCCACTTAGTGCATTAAAAATACCACATTTTGGATTTTAAAATGTTCCCATTCAATTAGTTGGTCCAAGTTAATTGCTAATAATTTGTGTTAAATCATGACATATTAAAACCACAGTTTTTATAGTGTAAATACTGAAAAAGGAAGGAGGTTAACACACTCACCATGGCGTGCAAATATGATCCAAGATGCTTAGGCTGCAAGCCAACACCAAGGGCACAATTCTAACTTGTGCTAGAACAGGCAGGCTGAACTGCCTGTACTATATCCAGTGCAACTCAGAGTATATGGAGTGCAACTCCGAGTAAGGGGATATTTGTTCCCTTAGCCCGTATTGTGAACCAGCCACCCCTATGGGGCTACTTGGATCTTCGCCAATGACTTCACTAACACAAATCCAGGTGGCCTATGTAATGCTGGTCGGACTGGGGGCAGGGGTTAGGATCCAGCCCTGCACTGCCATGGCCAGTCCCACCCACCCTTCTTGTCTGCCTCCCAGTCCACCATCCCCAATCTAAAAATACGTCCTCCCTGTCCCACTGTCCCACCACCCTATCCTACTCCTTGCACTGGCCTGTCCAAGCTCGCACAACCCTATCCCCTCGGGGCAGGATCTGGTGCCACTAGCCCAGCGCTCATCCTTGCGCTGGCCTAGCTGGCAAACTTTGGCGTCAAACATGCTGTATAGCACATTCGCAACACTCAGGCGCCAGCACAACGCTCCTGACCCGGCTTAAGTGCATCTCAGGATTGCACTAAGAGTGGTCGTATTAGTGTAGCTAAGTAAGCAGATGGTGTGGATATTTGGGCATATATAAAAGTGTGGATATTTTGGAATATAAATGTTGGAGACATTCACTATAGCTTCCTGCTGAAGATAGCTCCTGCTTTGGCTTAGTTTCAAGATAAAGCTTTAGTACTGAAAGCTCTAGAGTAGGAGATTTCCGTCAATGGACTCAATCCAATATTTTACTATCCAGAACCAACCCTGTGCTGAAGCTTTGACTCACAGGCAACCCAGGCTCAGGTGCATGTAAATAATACAACTATACCTGGAAGCCATCCACAGAATTTCAAGCTTTTAAAGCTTATGAAATGTAACATACCAATCTGTCACTGTTTTATATGAAGTCATAAAATACATGGCTCAGGTTTTCCTTTTGCTGTCTTGGCAGATCTTGCAAATTGCACTCCTTTCCAATCAAACATTTCAAATGACATCATGGCAACTTCCTGCATGCATAAATTTTTGAGAGTGCCAATCAATGCTGAAAGGGGGGGGCTCTTCCTTGTTCAAAAAGGGACAGACACCCAAGTGAATATTGATGCAGATTTGGGATCAGCTGAACTCAGCTGAAATGTTAAAGTGCATGCAGTTGGCAATACTTTAGTCAAAACATCTTATCTTGGTTTGAATATGAAGTTAGATAAAATAACTCTCAGCGCATTTCAACATACTAAACAGCAGATTTTCTAACTGGTGCAATGCCCTGTACAACATTATAAAATAGATTGCATAATCGAGAATTATGATTTTTTTGATTCTCAAAAACCTACTAAAAACACTGGAATATTACCAAGCAATCACAATCTCTCCAAGAGTGGATATGGCTTTTAAAAATTACAGATGAAGCCAGAGCCTCAGACCAAGTACTTAGCTGTGCAATTATGGTGGTTTCAGTTGTTCATGGCCAATCCCTTCCGGCTCTCTAATGCTGTGGTTACTAGTTCAAACCCTACTGCAGCCTCTACCTAGGAGATGAGAATCACTGTACCTTTAAAATCTCAGCTGTTTCCCGTTCGACAGAATATATCAGGTTAGGTGGTCTGAGTCAGAGTAAAACAGTTTCATAATATATTTATAATGACTGGTGTGAATGCATTTTTCCTCCATACAGTATATTGAATACTATTGCATACAATTTCATTTTACATTGAAACGTTGCATACATTTAGATCTTTCTTAAATTTTATACTGTTTTAATGTGCTTCGGCCTGCATATTCTAACTTAATGCAGGCTTTTATTTTATATTGGTTTAAAAATACTCATGTTTATTCAATATCATTAAGTGTGTTACATTGATGAAATAAATACTATTACTTGTAATTTTGCATTTTGTGAACTTCAAAAACACAACAAACATGAAAACAAAATAAACAATTCCAACCTGCAGAGACAAAATTATAATCAAAATCAAGAGAGAACTAGAGCCATATTGGAGAGAACATTAATATGTCCTAAAAAAATGGAAAAATAATGTCATCTGAAACTATGGTGTATACATACCACATCAGAGGACATAGGTTGATTTTAATGCCTATGGTGCAGGGAGGATGATTATGAGACGTCAGTGTAATTCAAAAAGGGCAGCTAGCATTCCAGGAAATAATCCCTATTAAGGTTGGTTGCAGAAGTTCTTAACTGTCAGCACAATCCTATTCTTCAGTAGGGCCGGCTCTGTGACCACTGCACCAGCATTCGCTATTGCCAAAGCATCATAAAGCACTGTGTAACAGAGTAGCATTTAGGAGAGCCATCAGGAAAGCCTGCACCGTCCCACCAGCACCATATTCCCAAGGAGCACCCAACAGAGCAGGTAAGCTCCTATCAGGTTTTGCAAGGGTAGAGGGAGAGGGAGGGAAGGGAGGGGAGGAGTATAATGGGCGGGGAGGGCACAGATGGGGAATATCAGGTCCAGGAGGGAGATAAGATCAGCAGAGCTGGCACACACCAAATCCTAGCCCTGTTCTGGGCCTGAAAACTCAACATGGGGCAATTCAAACTTGCACTGACTATAGCAGGTACAGATTCAAGTTGCCCCATTGAGCAGGCTGCAGCTTTACACAGGGTAAGGGAACAAATGTCCCTTTATGTCAAGGAGACCTCCACCTTGTGGCTTATCAATGCTGGATGCAGTGTGAGCCACATTGCCCTGTTGCACCAGTGCTGGTTAGGATTGGGCTGCCATCTTTGAAGGTTACAAACCATGATTATGATAAGCAACCTACAGGTTTTAGAGGTAGCCTATCCCTAAATGCCAGATGCAAGGAAGCGGCAATAGCATACAATTATCTTGTTGTTTTGGGTACTACCAGAGGCATCTGGTGAACCACTGTGAAATACCAGAAACTGGATTTGATGGGCCTTTGGTCTGATCCAGCAGGACTCTTCTTGTGTGTGGATTAGGATTTCCCAAATTCAGTCAAGCCATGCTTGGATGAATAGGAATTTCAACTGGTTCCAGCCTCTAGCCTCAGCAGAATTTTGCAGGAGATTTTAAGGAGAAAAGAGACAAGTTTCCTTGTGATCCCAGATCTTTGCTATGATTTCCCAGTAGTATGCCTGCAAATTCAAATGGGATCTGGGGGCCCATGATCTTCTTGTTACTGTAGTACCCAGGTCCAGAATGGGTGTTGGTGCCACTGTGCTAATCTTAAAACAGTTCATCATATCACTTTTCTACTTATACAAGCGATCTGGGAGGCAACATAAATGTGTCATAAACATAGACACGTTTGCTTACTTACCAGTCTATATATCTATATATTGCATGAATCTAATACAGGCATGCCCCGGTATCCACTGGGTTGTTTCCAGACCCTCCCGTGGATACCTAAAACTGTGGATACTGAGGATACTGTGGATATGGAGGGTGGCTTTTTAAAGATAGGAGAACATCAGTGGTTTTGCTGCAACAAGATTAAAAAAGAGATTTGTTTAATGTTCCACTGTCTTTTTAAGATACCATGTTATCCATGGTATCAGTGGATAACATAAACTATGGATACTGAATCCATGGATACTGGGGCATGCCTGTATCGAAATTTAGGATTGCTCAAGAAATGAATGCCACCTTATTTCTGCAGGTGGGTCCAGAGACAGAGATCTTCCTTTTCAAAGGTGTTGAGCTGCCAAAAAGTTTCACTGGCAAGCCCCTTCCTTCAACTAGTTTATCTACAATATCAGAGATTCCTAATGTGTGAAGTTCCCCGTTAGCATATAAATTACCAGACTTACTAAATTATAAAATGCATTAGTGGTGGGAAACCTACGCCACGGATAGATTTGCTCCAACAACAACGTAGTGATTGCTTCAGTTTCATTAATAATGTAGCAGTGGGAAAGAGAAAGGTCAGCTGCATAAAAATTATTTACTGAAATAAGTGGACAGTGTTTGAGGTTATTAATTATGAAAGCTCTGTATTTGAAAATCTGGCTTTATGAAGCTATTTGTTGCACTTTTTTTTTTTTACAACTGGGGAAGGAGAATTTGAAGCAAGGCAATTTCCATTTACTAGTTCAGATTTTTATTATCCAAAAGAGAGTTGCTTGTTTTGGAATTATATTTCTATTCTCCTTACTCAGAATCTCATTAATATATATAAACTAATAAGTTTGAGCTATTATATTTTATTTGGGAGGAAGGAAGAGGAAGGCATTTTTCTTTAGTGAAGCTCTAATAGAAGTAACAAATTACTTAATGACAGCAATGTTTGCTGGGCTAATGCATTCTGGCCAACTGGGCGAAATGTGAATTCAATTCCAACTCTCTCCATCTCCTTTGATGGTTTTAAATGAATTCTCTCATTGTCATATTTACCTCTGAAACTTCAACGTGCTTGCTTTGAATGCAGATCTAGTTTAGCATGGCACAAATCAAAACCGTTTCTTTGAATCTTTCAGAAGATAATGCTACCAGTCCATAGTTCATGCTCTGATCACCTCAAGAACTCTTGAGGATTTGGTGTGTCCTATTCATTGTAATGGAGGGGGTAGTTCTGAATGTGTGCGTCATTCCAACTGCCTCTTCAGAATGAACATAGAAACCTTTCATGTACAGATCCAGCCAAATACATATTTGTAGCTAATAAAACTAGTGTTATTTCAAAAGTGTCCAAAATACAAATCTCACATTCAGCTGCAGTGGACTAGCCCAAAGAATCAGCCATCCAGAAGAGGAACGGTTGCTGTTGGCTTCCAGCTCAATTGTAGTAGAAGTTATGTAAACATGACAGCTTTTCCATTAAAACGCTCTGAAGTGAAAAATGGTTTGCTTAAATTCACCCAAATGAAGAAAATCACACCGGTTGGATGGGTCCTTTAACATAAAATAGGAATTGGATTCTTTTTTCCCTGTGAATTGGCGCAAGAACACAACGATGAGTGCACAGCTGTTTACACATCTGGTAAAGTCAATGAGACATGAAAGGGGTTCATTTGGGAAAGTTAAGCCAACACAACTTTTTTCCTTCATCATTAAAAGGCATTTTTAAAAATGAGCACTAGAAATTTTACATGGTCCAAGCATCTTAGTAGGTTTCCGGAAATAGGCAGCCATGAAATGCAAGATTATCTGTGCTACTAGAGCAGGGGCCTCCAAATTATGGCCTGCGGGCAGGATCTGGCACATGGGGAAAGACTTCCCCAGCATGAGCAGCACAGATCATTTCATCCTGCAGCTGCTCCATTTTGCAGCCAATGCTAGCAGGGACGTTCTGGGCATTCACACCTATGCCCATGCATCCCAGAAAGCTGTGCAGCAGTACACCAGATGTAGATGCAAATGCCTAGAGTGTCCCTGAAGCCAATCAGCTGCAAAACAGAGCAACTGCACAACAGGACGATCCACCCCACTCAGGACGAGGAAGGCTTTTCCCATACACAGCAGTCTGCTATTTGGAGACTGCTATACTAGAGGGATTAAGTAACACTGTCATTACTTTTAAAAGTGACATTTTAAGAGTCCAATCCTATTCTTTCCCTCCCCCCCAGGCTGACACCACACAAAAAACAAGTGTACTGTATCCAGCAGGGTGGTGGTAGTAGTGGATTGGACTACTACTACTTGGATTGGCATTCTTCTGTAAGCCTCCTGCTCCTTCACTGGTTCGTCTTAGAAAGGGGGTGAGGAAGCTGCAAACAGAGGATAAGATCAAGTGTGCGTTATTACCACTGGATCAATCCTCTCCTACAGCCTCCCTGGTATGGTATGATAAGGTCAGCTGCAGGATCCTGCCCTCCTTTTAGCCCTTGCTCCCTTGGTGACCCTATTCCTCGTATTCTACCCACATTGCTCCTATTCTCCATAGATGGCTCTTATGAACGGCTGTGAAGGCTAGGAGGAGGGGCCACTTTACCCAGGAGCTCAGGCTCCTGCAAAACTTAGCATTTTGCCCCCCTCTAGGAACACCACTGGTTAAGCCTAACTACAGGGTAAGCCTAATTATCCACGGATTTTAGATCTACAGATTTGTCTCAATGCAGGTCCCCTAGACCTGTATTGCCACATTTGGCTCACCCTGAAGTCTCCAAAGGCAACCGGAGCTGTGTTCCAGTCAGGTCCAGAGGCTGTCCTGGGTTGGTTTGTTTGCTTGCTTGTTTTTGCATCAGAAGTTCCTCCGGACCCAACCAGAGCACAGCTTCATTCGGGTCTGGAGGGTGGGAGGAATCCCCCATTTTAGACCAAAGTCTAAAATGGGGGATTCTTCCCACCCTCCAGACCCGAACGAAGCTGTGCTCTGGTGGGGCCTTTTTATCAGCGAGGGGTCTTTTACAGGTCTTTAGCACCAAAATCTAAAATGCATGCAGCCTCGGCAGGCCTCAGAAAGACCTCCAGGCCTCGGAGTGGTTGGGGGGGGGAAGAACTCCATGGGTTTAATTACCTGTGGATCTTTTTAATCCACAAGGGTTCCAGGAACAGACCCCTTGCTGATAAAAAGGCCCCACCTGTAACTTCATTTTGGTTTAACTCCATTTACAATTTAAATTCAGGCCATTAAGGGTTGGCGCCTGAGACACCTGCCCCTGAGACATAGGGTTATCTGATCCAAATGGGGACAGAGTGCCTATACCTTTAACCATTGTATAGAAGAGGGAATTTGGGCAGGTGCAGCTCATCATGGAAGGGTTTCAAAGCTGCACCTGCCCAAATTCCCTTTTTCTACAATGGTTAAAGATAGAGGCACTCTGTCCCAGTGAGTGCCTTCCCCCTGAGACACTGAGACACCTTCCCCCGCAAGGTCTTTCAAATTTGGGTGCTCTGCCAGCGATGCAAGTCTTGTGGAGAAGATTTCAGTTTTGAACTCTGACTTCACCAGGTAGGGCTGGGAAAGACCAAAGTCTAAAACCATGAAGGGACACTGTCAGTATATGCCATACAGGGCTACAGACAGCAATGGTCTGACCTAGTAGAAAACATCTTCCTAGTAGAGTGGTCTGATTGATTTGCTACATGGAACCCTCCCCACCCTGAATTCTGCCACCTTCTGTCCACCAGCCAACATGTTCCCACCTTCATCCTCCTGCTCCCGCTCAGCCTTTGCCTTTCATAAAGTGCTTTGTCTGGGAGAATTCTGGGAGCAGAATGTCTGTGCTCCCAGCATTCTCTCTGCTGGCCACTTTTCAGGAAGCAGCCTCAGAGCTGCTGCAGGATCAGGCATGGCATCTGCTGGCAGTCCGCCGCCTGAGACACAGCATTCACTCAGCCTCGTGGCTGGGCCCCCTCTGCTTCACTGAAGCATTCCTAAGGCTTCTCTGCAAATTTCGTTCTTGCTCTGTCTGCAGCTGTTTCAGACCATCAGTTTCTTCCACAGTCCTCTGAGACAGCTTGTTTTGTAATGTCCAGGAAAGGATCTTGCATAGAAAAGTTGCACTATTGAATGCAGACGCTATTACACAGAGAGTTGGCATCACTGACTTGTAATGCCCAAAGCACGCACGCACATGCACACACCTTCAAAAAATTCTCAGTGCGTTAAAACAGTACCTCCACAGAATGCAGATGACTGAATTCTGAAATTCATGTTTTATCTTGAAGGTGGAAGTCTGAACCTGACATGGCAGCAAAAGTGGCAACCTGACCCTTGAGGCTCCTATTAAACCTACTATTCACGGCCACGGACTCAAGGTTTGGTGCTTGTAAAGTGAATTCCTTACACACAATAGGATATTTTCCTGGTACAGCCAGGAAACCAACAGAAATAAAATATTGACACTGAAAAAGAAATGTATTTATACATCATATTAAGGAGAAACAAAACCACAGTAGGATGGCACGAACTTGTCAAGCTTTTACTTACATTACTCAAGGGAAGGAATAAACACTGCACTTTAAAGATGAGGGGGCTTGCAGGATATAAATGAATAGATCAGAAACAAAGAAAAGATGCCTGCTTGCTGATGCTTTTGATGATATTAACGTAAGAATTGAGATGCCACTGTCCTTTCCAGACAATTTAAGTAACTCTGTTATGACCCAATCCTATGGGGAGTGGTTCCCAAACTGTGGGTCAAGATGCACCAGTGGGTCACAAGCCTATTTCTGGTGGGTTGTGAAGCATGTAGAGCAGCTATATTGAAAATAGATGTAATGGGGAAGATGGGAAAATAGATGGGGAAGATGGGAAGCTGGAAAGGGGGAGGGCTGGGTGGTTGTTCTGCTTGTGTCAAGGTTGTATATAGTCTTTTTTTCTTTCTGATTCACTTTGCTATTGGAAAATGGCTGAGAAATAACTCAACTTATTGCTGCATTCTCAGGAAATGAAAAGCAGCAGGCTCTGGCTTCACAATGATGGCACTTCCATCATGATGGCACTTCTGGTGGGTCCCAGACAGATTGTCATTATAAAAACTGGGTCCCGGTGCTAAAATGTTTGAGAACCACTCCTATAGGGCACTTACAGTGGTGGATCTCCTGGTCCACAGAAGCCGCAAATGGCAGACAAGGGCGTAGCTGACCCAAGCAGGTTAGATGGACTGGAGTCAGCATCCCTGTTAAATTGATAGGAATCGAGTGAAGCCAGGGGGCGGGCTTAGCGGCCATGTTTGTGTGCCCCAAACAATCTGTATTCCAAGCATTTCAGATTGCTTTTCGCGTGATGTTTAGCACTTAATAATTTACTCCTGAAGTAAAAACTTACCAAACTAATAACGTGTGATCGTGTAGAAACATCATTGGTAACTATATTATGAGTTAATATGCAATTCCAAGGTTTAATTCCGCGTAATTATATTACTGAACACACCGGACGAAATGCCGCTTGCTGTCTATTCAAACTCGGATTCCACTGTTTTGACAGACTTATTTTTTGAAATCTACACAAGCAGGAATAACGTGTGAACGGGAAGGAAAGAAAAAAAGGGGAGGGTGGGCAAAAATCAGATAAATATATAGGAAAATTACATTAAAATCTCTTCATGACACAAGTAGTTGTCAATATGAGAGGAATTCTTTTTTACTTCTAGGCTATTAAGAGTATTTTTTTAAACTTCTACACTCCCCCCCCCTAAAACAAATTCTGTTAATGTTCAGAATTTCGAAAATATTATAGTAGAAAATGGAAGGCGGGAAAAAACGTGTAAACGGGAAGGGGGAAAAGGAGGGGGGAAATATTACATACCGATGTAATGTGAATACATGAACCTTTCCGTGGAAATTAAATCCCATTTTTCATAACGCGATTCGCACACCCGTATGCAGAACACGCAGGCATGATTTAAAAAGTTGATATTAACTTTTACACACGTGCAGGAAGATTTTTATTCGTGAATTCGTGGCAATCCTCATTGGCGGGAAAGATCTGAGTCAGCCATATTTGTGTGCCCCGGAAGCTTCAAGAAAATCACAACATGCCGACTCCAGTCCATTTAACCTCCTTGAGCTGACCAGCTTGCCACCCATGGTCATACTGATCAAGCCGCCTCCTCCCCCAAAATGGAAGTACATGTGGTAATGTCATGATGTCACTGCAATTACTTTTGGAGCGAAGTCAAGCACTTTGGAAGAAGCACCCAGCTTAGCTCTACAGCACCAAGAATGACCATGCAGGGCAGGCACACTCTCCAGAGCCGGCCCACCCACCCCTGCAACCTTTGTCAGTGCTGTCGGAGCTAAGCCGGGTGCTTCTACTGAAGCATCTGGCTTTGCTCTGAGAACGCCTCTGTGTGGGTGGGTGGGTGGGTGGGTGGGCAGGCTCTCCTGCCCACCCACACAGTCAGAGCAAAGCTGGGTGCTTTTCCGAAAGTGCCCAACTTCGTTCTGAGAGTGCCTGTGCATGCACAGGTGGGCAGGCTCTCCTGCCTGCCCGCAAATGTCCGAGCAAAACTGGGTACACTGGAAGAAGCACCCAAGAATGACTGTGCGTGCGTAGGTGGGCAGGTCCCCCACCATCATTCTCAGTGTGGTTTCACACTGCTCAAATTGAGGCCAGCCACTTCCGTGGGCAGCCTCACTCCAAGCATTTCAATGGCGAGGGAGGGGGGTAGGACCCAGTGGGGGAGATTGCCACCCCTGGGAGAGTGCCAGCTTGGCTCCTGTGACCTGCCCCTCAGCTACACAACTGGTGCAGAATCCTGTCCCTCTTTTCCAGCCTGGACCCACCCGCTCCCTAGAGTCTCCTCACACTTAGAGCACAATCCTAAACTGGAGTTAGGCCGGCATAAGTTAAACCAGCACATGGGCCACCATAAAGTGTTTTTGGACTATTCTCGGAGTCAGGGAGGATGGCTTGTGTCTGTGTGCTGGCCTCTCTGACTCCGAGAGTGGTCTAGGCTGGCATTTACAGTGTCCCTTGTGCTAGCCAAACTTTGCTGGCTTAGTTTATGCCAGCCTAACTCAGTTTAGATTGCATCCCTAGTCTTCCAAGGAAACCCTTTTATAGCCAGGAAGCCAATGGAGGGGTACGTAAACATCATTTTTAATTATCTCTCCCAGGCCACCTGGTCACTCTGTTGGCTGAGCTGCATGTTATGGACAGGTGGCAGAAAGGATTGTGCCCTAAATTACTCCCCTTATCGAAGTACAATAAGAAAGGTGATGGCTTTACTAGAAAGGGCACAGTCTTCTTCTACAATGAGTTATTGATCCATTGGGCAGGTTACAATCTATTTTCAGCTCTACCTCTTCCTGATCACAGATTTCTATATTATAACAACCGAGCTCAGAATGACCATCAAAACAACTTTTGCAGCATCTAAAATAAGTGAAACCAGAAGATCAGGAAAAAAGGGGGAGCAGGAGTGAAGGTCTGACCATTTTATTAACTTGGGTCCAATAAGCAGTTTAAATAGGTAGTACCAAGGCCAGCCTACTGATGATACCAATTGGAAGGCTTGGTTTGAGTGGGATGTGGGGAGAGGGGTGGCAAATTGATGATGGGTACCCGGCCACTCCTTTCATCTTCCTGCAGCCCCCCTTTGGCCCATCACTGGTGGAGCCACTTCAGTGGGAACTCCAATCCTCTTTCCAGTTGCTGGAGGAAGTGGGAAGAGGATCAGGCCAATAGCAGCCCACTTCTTCCTCTAGCAACACTGGAAGCAGGGCCAGCTCTAGCAGTGGGGGAGGGGGGCAATGCGGGGCATTCCTGCGTGGTCCCCCACTCACCAAGAAGAGCGATGTTAGTGCTGTGCACAAAGCATGGCACGTGGAAATAGTTGGTGGTGATATAACGTCACCACCAACTGCTTCCACGTGGCCCATTTTGGGATGTTCAGAGGCAGGGGCAGTTGCGAAGGCCCAAGGTAAAGCTGCTCTGGTTGCCCCACTGACTTACAGCCCACAGAGATCCCAGTTGCAAGAGCATGCAATATGCTCACGCTGCTGATATGCCCCCTCCTCCGAAGCACAGGGCCCAATGTGACGACATTGGTCACATTGGCTTAAGGCTGGCCCTGACTGGAGGAAGGAGGTTTGAAAACAGAAAGCTGCCTCTGCTACCACTTGGCTCTCTCCACCCATCCAGCTGCTTAGGAAAGCCATCAAGTGGGCAGGGAGATATGGAGCACAGCAATCTGGAGCCCATTCCACCATCACTCCACCCCGCCCCTTACCTTCCACTCCAAATCTCTGCTCAAAGTGAGGCCAGCCGCTTCTGTGGGCAGCCTCACTCCAAGCAGTTCAAATGTAAGCGAGGGGGGACTGGAGAGTGCCATCCAGTCTAAACAGGATGAGCAGCACATGCTAGGAGTGTTGTTTTGCCAGTGGCTGCTTGCTGCTGGTTGTTGTTTAAATTAAATAGCAGCCAAATCAGTCCTCCAAACCAGGACTGAGGAGAGCTCTAACCCACCATGGTCGTAATTTCAATTCCCCATCACCACAGCTGCTGTTTGCCAAGGAACAAAGCTTCCATTAGCACCAAGGCATGATGACAGGGTCGTGATCGGTTTGGCTACTATTCAACATGAAAAACAAAGAAACAAGCATGCACACACTTAAAGCAACATCTAGTTTGACCCTAACTCCACTTATAGACTCTGCCAGTTCACTGTACATGCCCTTTTGTGGTTTACAACAGTCAGTCAAGAAACACAAATCCCAATAAAGCCCTTCAGTGAATCTCTGTTAATATACACTCCATTACAATGACTGACCACCCAAACCCATGCATGCCTACTCAGAAGTAAGTCATATTATAGTCAATGGGCCTTACTCCCAGGTAAGTGGGGATAGGATTGCAGCCTTCAAGACCTGCCCTTTGCTGTTCAGGCTTTGAGCATGGCATAATATTTTCAACCAAGGCTACTTTTCTGTACTTTCAAATAAATTTTTTATGAGTGGTCTCAGGAGAGTGAGGTTCAGTGTATGGACCAAGTTCCTCCATTCAATAGATTTAGGAGACATGGTTAACCTATTGCTTAAAACTGTTTTAAATCGCTTAAAGCAATTTTAAGCCTGGGTTTGATTGTATATAAATGATGAAATCCTCATCCTACAACAAATTTAAAGCTATGGAAGTAGTATTCAATTTGGAGACCTGCTGTCATTTCTTGCTGTTTGTTTCCTGTACATGGGGGGGGGCGGTGTTTTTTGTGATATTTTTTCCAAAATTTCTTGATTAAAATAGCAAATTGCAGTGTTATGTGTTTTTATTCTACATTGTCATCCAAAGTTCTCATTTTTGTTAATTTTAAATGCTTTAAAAGTGTACAAAGCAGAAAATATAGGTGATATAGTGTCAGCAAATGCAGCCACAGTATTATTTCTAATTGGAAAAGTAATCTGTTTTAATTTCTGGAATTTTAAACACCCAAAATGCAGTGTTTTATGTTTTTATTCAAATATTTTAACCCCAAAAGGTAGTGTTTTGTGTTTTTATGCGGTATTTAACAAACAAAAAAATCCACCCCTACCTATACAGAATAACCCAGACGATGTTACAAGTATTATATGTAAAAGGAAGGGTTAACAAAAGACTAGACCAACCATCCCTTCTTTAAGTTGCTACAAAAAACCACAAATGATTATGACCACTACAAAATATTATTTAACTTCCCTGACTTTTCCTTGAGAAGAACTGCTTGACCTTCTTCTTACAGATTTTTAAAGTGTACTTTTTTCAAAATGCACTCTCATTCATGCAGCCATTAGTTGTGTGATTTCTCTTTAATAAGGATGTGTGTGTATGTGTGTGTGTGTGTGTGTGTGTAATTCTCACATCTGCCTTGAAGATGCCCAGTCAGCAGATCACATAAAGAACTTCTGCTCAGCATCCGTGTTTAAAATAGGAATTCTAACATTTGAAATCACATTGATAACTCAATTTGAATGCAGCTGGCATGTACTATGTTTGCAGGACCACCAAATTGCCACTGTAGTATATTATACATTCTAACAGTGCATGACAGTAAGTGAGTTAGCAAGAGCAGAATTGCGGAACATTGGAGAGGATGTACTCCTTAAATAGAAAGAGCACGGCTAATGGGTTTCTTCTCTTCACCTAAGAAATATTTAGCTTCCCTTCCCATAGAAATACAGTACATAAGTTTGCGCATAAACAGGACCTTGCCACTTCTTGATAAGAATCCATCAATTAATGTTGACTGGATTCTTAGTGAGGCTGAACAGAAACGTTTTCTGCTTCAGATGGGACTCTGCAGAGTAACTTTGTAGATGGGACTTTGCAGCCTTAATGAAAGTGCAATAGTGTAGCTGGGGCAGGAAGCACCTGGGAGCCAGGTAACATGATGACACCCCTCCCAAGTCACACCCCATGCGTGCGTGCCTCTGACCCCCAAAACAGGTCTGTTTAGAGCCATACCAGGAGGAGCTAGGGCGGACGGGCCAATTTTGTGGCCCTTACAGTGTGCAAAAAGTAGGTGGTGTCACCTTTGCATATATGGCAGGAAATTACCACTTCACTGTGGAGCGGGGCCATTCCCTCCCCCCCCACCGGCCCTGGCTGACCTATGCCCCTGGGAAAATGCTTCCTGTCTTCACTCTGACAACTTATGAATAGTTAAAGCGGAACAAATATCACCCATCATGACATGGGGAGGACAATCACCACTACAAAATCTCAAAACACCAGAACCAGGGGGCATCCGCTGAAACTGAGGGTTGGGAGAGTTAAAACAGATAAAAGGAAGTACTTTTTTACCCAGCGGGTAGTTAATCTGTGGAACTCTTTGCCACAGGAGGTGGTGATGGCATCTGGTCTTGATGCCTTTAAGAGGGGATTGGACGGATTTCTGGAGGAAAGGTCCATCGTGGGCTATAGGCAATGATGGATTGTGCAACCTCCTTACAAAGGTGGTGGACTACTTCAGAGTACCGGGTGCAAGGGAGTGGTAACAGGATGCAAGCATCTTGTTGTCTCATGCCTCCCTGGGGCACCTGGTGGGCTGCTGTGAGATACAGGAAGCTGGACTAGATGGGCCTTTGGCCTGATCCAGCAGGGCTCTTCTTATGTTCTTATGTACCACCAGTAAATGGGGCAAAAACTTCATATATGTATGCATACACACCTCAACTCATAGTATTTGAACAGGATGGCAAAATTTGAGAGGTGGGGCACATTTCAGCAGCTGTCCCTATTCTTCCCTGCAGAACATCTTTTCCAGTGGCTGCATGCTGGTATCTCTCATGTGTCTTTTTATTAGATTGCAAATAACTTAAAGATACAGTTTATTTTGCTATGCAAACCTTTTCTGTTTAAAAGCAGTATGAAATAATAATTCACACTTTAGTAATTATTATTTATTCTATAAAATAATTAAATTATTAAATACATATTTATACACACACTTACCAACATGGGGCCATCTGGTTGTAGCAGAATTAAAAGCCTAGTAAATGGATTGCCTTCAAGTTCATGTCATCTCCATCATTGTACAATAATATCACGATACAAAGATGCAGACCTGGAGCAACATAGTGTCTAGTCAGTGACATAGCTACCTATGGGATGGGGGGCACAGCACCCCAGGTGCCATCCTCAGGGGGGGTGTCAACACTGAACCCCAAATTTCAAAAATCATGCTATATATAGTTGGATGTGGAATTTTACCCAGAATTCAATGGAAAAAAACAGTGCAATATCTCTATTCATGCAAAAGTTATGGCCAAAATATTAAAAACCGAAAATACACCTTCTTTTGTAAAAATCACATTTTTTTAAATAGCAGTTTTAAGGAATAATACCATCATGCTTTATACCGTTGGATGCAGAATTTCACCTGGAATTCAATGAAAAAACTCAAACTATAATATCTTTATTCTAGCAAAGGTTATGGGCCAAAACACAAACAAAAAAAATACAAGTGTCTTATGCAGGGGTATCAAACATGTAGTCTGTGGGCCTGCATGATGAATCCACAAATTTTGTTGGGGGGTGTCAAAAATTTATGGCCCCCGGGGGGGGGGGAATGACCTAGCTATACCACTGCATCTAGCTGTTTGTACTGAAGCAGGATTCATACCATGCCAAATGCATCCCAAGTAGATAAAATGGTGTAACTGCATAATATAGATTTATACTATGCTGTAATCAGAGAGAAGACAGGACCAAATGGCAAAGGTGCCCATAAGGCAGGAAGTAACCTTAGTGGAAGTAAAATAGAATTAGATGACAATAGCAAAGATATGCAAACACAACAGAGTTAAGTCTTTATGTACCAAATCGTTCCCTTTTCAACATGCTTAACATGGGTGTTGGGGTGACAATTAAAACCCCAGTTCAGAACAGGCTTGCTGTTTCTCCTGCTTGATATTCAAGCGTATATTTCTTTCCTCATTCCCAACTGCAAGTACAGGGAAGGTTTTATCTCAGTAGGGGTCTCCACTTTGTAGAGACAGTTTTAAGAGCCTGTCATTGGAAAAATGAAAATAAAGCTGAAACATTATTGTGGACACATCAAAGATGGTGCTGAGCACACCAAAGGGATCCAACCACACTCTGAAAGCGTCACCGTAATTTCATTACTTATAAGCCTATAAGTCTTAAAAGTGCTTAAATTGGCCATGAAAATATTCAATTAAATCGTATTACATGAACATAGAATAAATGGATTTAGAGACCACAGGGGAAGTTTCTAACCTTGTTTTGAGATTATGCCATATGCAAGGTATCAGGAAAGAAGCTAATCACAGTACTCTACATGGTTAGCTTGTTACAGTATTTACCGTTCAAATGCATCAAGTGGTTTTAATATAGCAAGCCATTTTCTTTTAATACTATTTAACAGCCTGTTTCCTTTACATTATTCAACAGAAATATGTGAATCTTTTTCTATGCAGAGTGCATTTACTTAAACAAGGATATCCACACTACCCAGAAGTGCTTTTCTTTTGACATTGCTTTGTAATAAATGGATTAAATGAGCCAGGAACATTGGCATTTAACCAATAATAAAAACTATCGTTATTTATTTAAAACGTATCAGATTTGCCTCACCTAAAAACGCTAATTGACAAGGCGATTCAGGTCAGTTTGCCGGCATTAAAGTTGACTGAATCACATTAAATGCTATTTAAAGGATGTGAACAGGCTAAAAGAAAAATTAAACTGGGGCCATTAAAATTTAATTTGACTTAGCAATGCCATTAACATTTGGGTTTTATGCAATGGCAGGCTTTCTAAAAATATGCCTGTATAATTTAGAAGCCCAGTGTTGTCAAGCGGATGGCCCTTGTGTAGGAAAAATGATGATATGTGACCTTAAGGAAAAATTATAGAAAGAATCAAAGGTGATAACTTCATTGGCTCTCATGGGTAACTGACAGCCTGCCTAAATGAAGTAAGGAGACAAATGCTTTCACTTGGACACTCCATCTCACAACAAGCAGATCTCTTCCTCCCTTTTTTTTTTTAATTTTGAACTCTCTCTTCCTTCACTTTAATCCCTTTCCTGTTATTGCTTTGTGATCCTTGTTTGCATATCATCACTGATATCCTTTGAGACACCACAGGGGACCATGTAGCCGGGCAGTTATACAGCTGCGATAATTACCAGCTAGCATGAGGCTAACTTAGAAGAATCATTGGTGAATTCACCCGCCAATTAATTTCAATTAATGTTTTAGAGATTTTCAAAAAGTGGCTGCACCAAATTTCCTGAAACTTGCTCTGTAAACAGTGTAAGGATAGACCTTTTTAGAGGTACAGTTGTTTTGACTGTCCACCCATGTCATCATTTAAAAAACAGGGGCAGAATTTGGGTTTTTTTGTTTTATGGGGTGCCGTTTCTGAATCTGATTGGGCCCCCCCCCAAATCTGAAATGAAAGTTGCCATTTTAGCTTCCTGTGTTAGGGCAGGGGCTAACCTTTCTCACTGAGTCTACTTTAAAGCTTTCAGGTACAATTAGCACCTGTAATAATTTTTTAAATAATTGGCGCGCAAATCCGCCGATGGTAGGGAACGCGGGTACTTCCATTCAAACTCTGGGCTAACGTGGGGTTTCTTTATAGAGGCTAACTATCTTTTTATTTTGGGGGACAAGTTAGGTGAAAATATAGAGGAGACACATATCTCCTAATTTTCCTGTGTTATTTCTACTGTTCTGATGTCTTCAGAGACAGAATAAATTATTGCATGTGGCAACAGAGAAAATGTTTTTTTTATACTCCACAAGGATTCACATCATTTATTGTGAAAGACAGGCTTGTGATGAGATATCTAGTTGAAGACAATAGGCCAGAAAGCTGCAAATGCTCTTCCTAGAAAAACACTAGCTTTCCATTCATTTTGTAATGACTGAGAATTGCCATTGACAATTGACATTTAGAAAAATCTGCTTTTCAATGTAATCACTATTCAATGTGAGGGTCATCCTGTTCTTGCACCATGGCAGGAAACTTTACTGTGCCATAGCTTTACTGTGCCATACTTCCCCACAATCTGTGATGCATCTTTGCTTTCAGTCATAAACTGTAGCTTTACCATTTACCTACTGGCTGAAGGGAAAAAAAAACAATGATGGTGCTTCTGTGCACTCATGACCCAGGTTGCAGGCACTGGCATGAGTACCTAGGGCCCAATCCTTCCAGTGGTGATCCAGCTGTACCAGTGAGGCATGTGCTGCATCCTGCAGTGTGGGGACAGTCACAGAAGTCTCCCCAAGGTAAGGGTACAACTATTCTCTTACCTTGGGGTTTCATTGTGGCTGCCTCAGCACTGAAAAATTGAACAGGATTGGGCACTTAGTTGCTTCACTGCCTCAGAGTTCCTCAGGAGGCCTCAGAGTTCCTCAGGCTAGTGACACTCAGTGACACATACTGGTAATAAATTATATTAGTTGTACAATCAGTCTTGTCAATGGTGCAAGAACACAGAAGAAGATTCAAATACGCTTCCTCCAAATCAGCATCTGGACACAGTCCAATGCTGGGAGATGGGACTGATGATTTTGCTTTGTTTCACACAGGAATCATCCTTGTAGCAACTAAAGGGTTATTTCTTGCCTCTGTAGCTGCTAGAGGACAAATCAATGTAATGAGAAAGATTTTTTTTTTCTCCACAGCTTGTTCTAGGGCTGGGGTGGGTGAAAGGTTGACCTTATATCAGTATATCAGTTCTGAAGCTGCAAGCTGCAGAAGCCAGCTCTGAAAAAATAGGGTTTTTCCCAACATGTTTATAAGGCAGAGAAGGGTCAAGGAAAGTTTAGAAGACTTCTGTCTCCATCTCATTAGGGGGGTGTAAAACAAGTACCAGAAGTCTGCAAAAGACCTAATTAGCCAAATTGTAGCACTCAAGCCTCTGCAAAAAATTCAGTTTTGCAAGAATGAACTTCTTACTTCAGGATTTGTACTCTAGGGCCCCCTTCTGGAAATTCCTGAAGTAAGCAAGCTGTATGCTCAGTGAACAATGAGTTTTTCAGGGATAAAGGTAGCTTTTTTTCAACACGTCCATAGAAATTGATACGCAGTACCTTGGATAGCACACCATTTTTGGACAGTAAACATTAAACTTTCAGTACCATTGGCGGGCAAAAACACCAGTTTCAGTTCAGGTATATGGGAACACTTTGACATGGTTCCAAAAACATAATTGCCCTGAGAAGGGCAGTGGCTGTACATGTTTCAAAAGGCAAAAGACTTTTGCGCAAAAATACCCATGGTAGCAAATGGGTTAATCAGCAGCTACTCCTTGCATAGTATTTGAGGATAACTATGGAGTAGTAACCATCTATCAGCTTTCTCATGATGAAGAAAATTACAGAAGCCTAGTGATTTACATTTCTGCACAAGGGATTGTGGTCAGGAAATCATGGAAGGCCTTTCCAGGCACTGAATTTTTTATGAACTGCAGACTGACCAAATCTTAATATTAGTTCAATGCATTGACATATCCAAAGACACAAAGCCCCATTTCCTTTTCCTCTTCCTCTCACAACAGGAAGAGAAATGGAAGGAGAAGTCTGACCCAGCAGGATTTCCAGCACGACTGAAGCCAAATCTCCTTCCACTCTCTTCTCTTTTCCCCACAGATGACAAAAGGGGGCAGGTGCTTAGCTCTGATAATCTGGCAATATCAGAGCTAAGCACCTGCCCCCTATTGCCAGATTCCCAACAGGATCTGTGTTTAAATCCCCTTCTCTCACCTGCCCCTCTACTCAAGAGATGGAGGAATACACATCCTTGAAGATGAGCTATAGGGCAGCATTATTTGTCCTGGCTCTATTTCATGTAGTTCAAGGTAGTAAACACGGTTTCCAAGCAGTTTCAAGTGCATCAAGTGCATTCTGATCATACTAGGGACTAACATCTCTCTCTCAGCCCCCAATGTTTGTTTTATTATAGAGAAGCTTACTCAGACATAAGCTGTCCCAAAGGCAACTGCTGGGCAGCACCCACTCTCCCCAGACCAGGGTGGAGGCTCATACCCAGCCCCCACTGCTTGATCATTTGCAGCTGATCTAGACTACTGAACATGTGCACTAGGTCTTTGTTCAACTTGCAATGAATATGTGGACTGTACAGGCGTGGTCCAGTATCAACTGATTCAGTATCCAAGGTATCAGTTATCCATGGATACTGGAACACCTATTAAAAAGATAGGGGACCATTAAACAATTTTTTTTACCTTGTTGCAGCAAAATCACTGATATTCCCCTATCTTTAAAAAGTTGTCCCCAGTATCCACGGTTTCAGGGATCCACAGGGGATTCCGGAACGGAACCCTAGCAGATACCAGGGCATGCCTGTACTTAGGACAAACGTACTAGGGTAGTTCAAAACTGACACAAGCACACAAGCACACATGTTCTCTTGTTTGTCTTTGAATAAAGAGACTTACCCCCTCAGCCTTGGACTAGACTTGCTCCTTTGCTCTGATCCAAAAGAACCTCCAGCCCA
The DNA here is from genome assembly GCA_029204185.1 of Lerista edwardsae. Classification (NCBI taxonomy): domain Eukaryota; kingdom Metazoa; phylum Chordata; class Lepidosauria; order Squamata; family Scincidae; genus Lerista; species Lerista edwardsae. The sequence continues at coordinate 1,732,695 of JAJKFI010000002.1, read as the reverse complement.
TGGCCATCGCCACGGGCTGGAACAGCTTGGGTGAATTAGAAGCACTGAATGTGAACGCATAACCCTTATTTTGAACAAAGTCCTGCACACATGTGCCCCCCCCCTTGAAGCCTTCATTCAAGGTTAGCCTTATGCTGCTCCTATACCTAACTATATATCACTCATTTCTGTAGCTTTTGAAGAAACACTGATGTAGAGCTAAATACACTCCTGCTAAATACATCAGAAAAGAGTTCTGTAGACTGAAACTATTTTTGGTGGGTTATATGACAGAGTGCCCACAGGGAGAAGACTGTTCTGCTGTGGAGTGGCAGAACCAGAGGCAGAACTGAGGGCATGGAACGTGTCCAAAAAAGCTTCTTCTCAGCCTCTGCCCTTGACAGAAATGCCTAATCCCTCTAGGATTTGCTGAAGTTAGAGAATGTGCAAACCATTTGATCGGAACAAGTGTTCACGGAGCAAAATTACTGCAAAGCTCCCTTAAAGCAAATTTCCTTCCATTAAAAAGAAGAGAGAAATAACAGCTTGATAAAAACCATTGTCTTTCCTAGAGCAAGCAAAGCAAAGAAATAAGCACAAATTACTGTAATTTGGACTTGAGCAACTGGATACAAGTTCTCTCTTCCCATATTGCAACTAATGGTTTGGACTAGAAAGGCATAAAGTAATGATAGTGTCGAAGGTATAGTCAAGTGCCAAAATATTTTGCAATGTTAACATGCATATGGAATGGAAGTGAAACAGGACAAGGTGGGAGGAACTGGGAGGAGATGGGGTGGGATGGATGAACTGGGCCTAGGAGGTGAGATCAGTGGTACATGCTGAATCCTGAGCCACAACCTAGGCCTGATCTGCCTGGGTACACAATGAATAACGCAGGCCAACCAATAAGGAAGTGATTTTTAAAAAATACTGTCATTAGTACCTCACTACTAGAAATTTCATTATTACATTCATTCGCCCTTAGTTTGTGTTAGCCTTTGAAGATGCTCTCAGGATTAACAAAGGGATTATGATATCAATTCCCCTTTTCTTATGACCAGCCTGGCATACCAATCAAAATAGCCTTTCTTATGTTTTAGAAAGAGGCAGGTTGAAACAACTCGATCTATTTTGTCAACATTGCCAACAATATACAGAAATGCAGTGGGGGGGGCAGTGCTAATCATAGCCAGTAAGCTTCTTGCCATCTTGCCATCATAGTCAGTAAGCTACGCAAAGGTGTTGCTTTTGCCACAAGGTCTGGCTACAGTGGCGAAAGAGAGGAGCAGTTACATGGCAAGGTAAGGTGCCTTGCAAAATGTAATGCCTTTCTAGGAATACTACTGTAGATATGTCTCCCTTTTTCAGCAGTTTCAGCACTCCTTCAGATATTTCATCATATTCTCCTTTTCCCTACATCAATTCAGAGCACAATCTATATCTATAAAGAAGAGCGTATGTGTGTGTGTGTGTGTATGTATGTGTGTATGTTTGTTCCACATAGGCTCTGCAACGCCTGGACCGATTCGCGCCAAACTCGGCACGCGGGTGCCTTGGCCCCCCGAAACCATCGCTGCGTGGTTTTGGAACGGATCGCGCCCCCACGGGCGCGGGTACAAGCGAATTTGTGGTTCTCTATGGGCGGCTATGGGCTGAACCGAACATTCCGAGGCTCTGGTGAGGTCATGATGAGATGCAAATGACATGCGGAATCTTCAGGCAGCAACTGAACTCTTGACAGTTGAAGACAAACAACAGCAAACAGGTTTCACGCAGGCAAACCGATACAATGTGTTCTGTGGACATGTGGGCGGTCCCTGCTTGGCAGTGGACAGTTGGCACAAGGTGCTGTGGCTGTTGCTCTCTCTGAAAGTTTACTTTCACTGTGTAACGTAAGGCAATTGGGCAGGTGCAGGCTACAAAGATGAAACAACAGTGTACACAGGAAACACCTGAGGAAAAAACAACAACAACTTGCAACGCTACGTCACAGAGCTGCTACATCTAGAGCAACAGAAACAGTACAGCAGCGTGACAAAAGACTCCACGATAAGAGAGACAGAGCTGCTATATCTAGAGCAACACAAACAGTACAGCAGCGTCACAAACAACTACAGGATATGAAACAGAGGGCTACTACCCCTACAGAAACAGAAACAGTACAGCAGCAGGGATGGGACATATAAACACCCGGGCACACATGTGAGTGGGGGTGGGGTCAAGGATGGGACATATCAACACCCAGGGACACATGAGAGTGGGGGTGGGGTCAGGGATGGGACATATCAACACCGGGGCACCCATGTGAGTGGGGGTGGGGTCAGGGATGGGACATATCAACACCGGGGCACACATGTGAGGGGGGACAGGGATGGGACATATCAACACCGGGGCACCCATGTGAGTGGGGGTGGGGTCAGGGATGGGACATATCAACCCCCGGGCACACATGTGAGTGGGGGTGGGGTCAGGGATGGGACATATTAACCCCCGGGCACACATGTGAGTGGGGGTGGGGTCAGGGATGGGACATATAAACACCTGGGCACACATGTGAGGGGGGGTCAGGGATGGGACATATAAACACCTGGGCACACATGTGAGGGGGGGCAGGGATGGGACATATAAATGGGCCATCTGTAAGCCTGGTGAGTAGCTGGGGGTCGGGGATGGCACATATAAACACCCGGGCGAAGCCGGGTACATAAAAGCTAGTCTATATATATAAAGAAGAGCGTATGTATGTATGTATGTGTGTATGTACGTGTGTATGTTTGTTCCACATAGGCTCCGCAACGCCTGGACCGATTCGCACCAAACTCGGCACGCGGGTGCCTTGGCCCCCCGAAACCATCGCTGCGTGGTTTTGGAACGGATCGCGCCCCCACGGGCGTGGGTACAAGCACATTTGTGGTTCTCTATGGCTGGCTATGGGCTGAACCGAACATTCTGAGGCTCTGGTGATGTCATGATGAGATGCAAATGACATGCGGAATCTTCAGGCAGCAACTGAACTCTTGACAGTTGGAGACAAACAACAGCAAACAGGTTTCACGCAGGCAAACCGATACAATGTGTTCTGTGTACATGTGGGCGGTCCCTGCTTGGCAGTGGACAGTTGGCACAAGGTGCTGTGGCTGTTGCTCTCTCTGAAAGTTTACTTTCACTGTGTAACGTAACGCAATTGGGCAGGTGCAGCCAAAGCCTACAAAGATGAAACAACAGTGTACACAGGAAACACCTGAGGAAAAAACAACAACTTGCAACGCTACGTCACAGAGCTGCTACATCTAGAGCAATAGAAACAGTACAGCAGCGTGACAAAAGACTCCACGATAAGAGAGACAGAGCTGCTATATCTAGAGCAACACAAACAGTACAGCAGCGTCACAAACAACTACAGGATATGAAACAGAGGGCTACTACACCTACAGCAACAGAAACAGTACAGCGGCAGGGATGGGACATATCAACACCCGGGCACACATGTGAGTGGGGGTGGGGTCAGGGATGGGACATATCAACACCCGGGAACACATGTGAGTGGGGGTGGGGTCAGGGATGGGACATATCAACACCGGGGCACCCATGTGAGTGGGGGTGGGGTCAGGGATGGGACATATCAACACCGGGGCACCCATCTGAGTGGGGGTGGGGTCAGGGATGGGACATACCAACACCGGGGCACC
>JAJKFI010000002.1:1701846-1718606 GCA_029204185.1 Lerista edwardsae | reverse complement strand
GAGGATCTCTTAGTCTATGTTCGCGACCTTGGACATGCTATGGACTATTGGACCACATTAAGAGAGTTGTTTGCACGTGCATCCCTGACTTCCAGCATGGTTCTGACGCGCAAGCTGTGGAGATCGCGTCTTGAACCGGGGGGGGACTTGCGTGTCCACCTAAGAGCAATGCAGCAAAACCTCAAAGATCTTGAGGCAATCGGGGAACGTGTCGAGGAAAGGCTTAAAGTTTTCGCAATCCTCAATTCCCTGGATGAGACTTGGGACATGTTTACCCTGACTTTGGAATCCATCCCTGCAGCACAACTGACTGTCACCCTTGTCGTCGCACGTCTTCTCGAGGAAGCGGACAAAAGGGCAGACAACCAGAGGGAGCGAGAATTCCGAAAGGGGAAAAACAATATTTCTGGGAAAAAGCAGCAGCAGCCCAAGAATGAGTCCCAGGCGCAAGTGTGCGCCAGTGTGAGACAGTGCTATGTGTGCGGATCAACCCAACATCTCGCATACCAGTGTGCCAAGAAGAAAGGAGGCTCTAAAAAGAAGAAAAAACCCCAAGGTGAGCAGGGCACGGGGCAAGGACAGTTTCCAAAGCCCCATGCACAACATCCCAAAGCGAGTATCGCTTTCGTGGGCTCAACGGAAGGTAGGCGCACGCGAGGATCCTGGTTGTTGGACTCGGGAGCAAGCCACCATATCGTAACATCCGCTGACTTACTCACGAGCAAGTGCGAGACAGATCGTGAAACTGTCGCACTCGCAAATGGAACAACAGCGCCAGTAGTTTGCGCTGGAGAGGTTTTTCTGCCACAACTGCAGACTACCTTGAAGAATGTGCTGTGTGTGCCAACAATGTCGAGGAATCTGCTCAGCCTTGGCACCCTCCAAGAAGATGGATTTAAAGTGACTTTCCAAGACGACGTCTGCACACTTGAGAGGGGGAATCTTTGTGTGGCTGTCCCCCGAGTGTATCGGCTGTTCGTGCTTGGAGCGAAGACAACAGGGAATCAACAGGCAACTGTGTGCTTCAATCAACCAAGGCACCGATCCTGTGGGCACGTGTGGCACCTTCGATTAGGACATTTAAATCATGACTATGTGAAAAAGACAGCTGAACTTGTGCACGGAATGGACTTAAAAGACTGCGATGCTTTTGTGGACTGTGATGTGTGTAAACTTACTAAATCGCATCGCGCATCCATCCCGAAGTTCAGCAACCGCCAGACTCAAACCCCCTTACAGCTGGTGCATATGGACTTAATCGGCCCTGTGAAGAAGACAGCAGGGGGGGCGCAATACGTTCTTACGCTCGTGGACGATGCTACGAGGTATAGTTTTGCATTTTTATTGCGCCAGAAGTCTGAAGCTGCTAATAAAATCCGCAATTGGGTCAGGTGGGCGGAAAGGCGGTTTGGGCATCAACTGGTGGCGATCCAAACCGACCGGGGAGGTGAATTTCTGAGTAGGGAGATGTCTCAATGGTTGGAAAAGCAGGGCATCACCCACAGGCTCACCGCTCCCCGCACCCCAGAGCATAACGGGGTTGCGGAGAGGAAAAACGGTGAGCTCCAGAGCATGGTCAGAGCGCTGATGGAGCAGTCAAAACTACCCAAAGGGTTGTGGGGAGAGGCGATGAAATATTCTGTATTTATTTCAAATCGAGTTTACCACCGTTCGATTGACGGGGTCCCCTACACCAAGCTATTCGGCAAACCTCCCAATCTTGCATTTCTAAAGACGTTTGGATCATACGCCTTTGTACATGCAGATCGGGAAACACGCAGAAAAGATGACCCGCGTGCCAGGCGGCTGCAGTTTATTGGGTTTGAACCGAATTGCAAAGCGCTCAAATTCCTCAATCCTGACCACAAAACTGTCACAATATCCAACTCTTACAATTTCTCTGAGCAAGGTTTACTGCCAGATCATGCTGACAGATGATTGCTGACAGTTGTGTATTTGTGTAAATAGTAGCAGAGTTGGGGGCTTGGAGACCCATTCTAGCGCTTGCCTTAGCGCTCCGGAGCGAAGGATTGAAGCAATCGCCACATTTCCATAACAAAGTCTCTTTATTATAGCGAAAGTGAGAAAGGTACAAAGGTTCAATCTGCCGGCTAGGAAGCCGGGGAAGTCTATGCCGCTCGCAGGCGGCCGTTTCAGTGCAGCTTTACATCTTAAGCACACACAGTGAAAAACTCCTTCTAACAACAGAACAAAGGGATGCAGCCAGAGTATATCTGGTAGGTGGATACCTGAAGACCCCTTGTGCCCCATCTTACCCAATGGGGTGACCCTTAGAACACTATGAGCTCATGGGAATGTGCAGTGTTTTGCAGCCAGGGCTTCCCGTGTGAAACTGCCTGCTTATTCTACACTATCTTAAAAGGGAGTACAACTACTATCCCTAACAAGCTGGGAGCTGCCTGCTGAAGGACACACAGGTGTACTATCTGATCCTGAGACGGAGAGACGGAATGCCAGTTTCAGCCAGTTCAGGACTGTGAGATGTGAAACTGCAACACAGTCAGCATCCCCACACAAGCTGCAGAAAATGGGGGGGAAGCAAGATTAGAAAACACTCCCGATCAACCAGCATCAAACCTCCTGCCACCTCCTGCCACACCAGTACGCCCTGACAGGCTGCTGGAGGAGGGGGGGCCACTCCAGGGTTAGATACAAGCACTTCTTCAGAGGAAGCTACACCGGAACAAGCTGTTCCGACCAGACGCATCCTTCCTCCAAGGGCTTTGCGTGGGGTCCCACCCCAAAGATTAACCTACCAGGTAGAGGTAGGAAAGGTACCTCAGACATACCAAGATGTCATGGAGCTACCGCAAGCCCAGAAGGAAGAATGGCTACAAGCTATTCGGACTGAATTAAAGGCAATGCACGACTTAAAGGTCTTTGAGCCAGCAACATTACCAGCTGGAAAACACGCAATTGATTCCAGATGGGTGTTTGTTCTCAAGGATCGGGAAGGTGCTGAGCCGTTAAAGAAAGCCCGTTTAGTGATCCGTGGCTGTAAACAAATCCCAGGTGTAGATTTCGAGGAAATCTATTCACCAACACTTGCAGCCACCACGCTACGCGCAGCGCTTGCCGTAGCAGCCAGCAGAGGTTATCAAGTTCACCATTTTGATGTTGGGACAGCCCACTTGCACGCAGACCTGCAGGAAGAGGTATATATCACAATACCTCCAGGTGTGCAAAGCGATTACTCACATTTTCGCCTCAGGAAAGCTGTTTATGGTCTGAAACAAAGCGGGAGGAGCTGGCACTTATGCCTTAAAGAGCAGCTGCAAAAATTGGGGTTCACCCCCTCCACAGCTGATCCATGCCTTTTCAGAAAGGGAAAAGGAGAGAAATTATGTGTTCTGTTATGTTTTGTTGATGATTTGCTAGTCCTCGCAAAGACAACACAACAGATCAATCAGATCACACTACAACTTCAAAAGGCATTCACACTTAAATGTCTTGGTCCTATCAGTCAATACCTAGGGGTAGAGATCGAACGCACAGCTGACAGTGCCGGTTTTCTCCTCAGTCAGGAGAAAAAGATCCACGATCTACTCCAGATATGGGGCATGCAAGACTGCAAAGTTGTATCAACTCCAATAGTGATGGGGAGAGGGGAAAAAGCAGAAGAGTCTGCACCATTTCCAAACCAGAACATGTTCCTTTCACTGTTGGGTTCACTCACACATCTAGCGTGCTGGACGCGCCCAGACATTAGCGTTGCAGTCAATCACCTGAGCAGAAAAGCTGCAAATCCCACACAGGCAGATTGGATAGCCTTGAAACGCATCCTCAGGTACTTGAAAGGCACAAGTAACCACAAGTACCACATCTCCCCAAAAGGAGCACTGCAATTGGAAGTTTTTGCAGACAGTGACTTTGGGGGGGATGACACAAGGAGATCTACCACAGGCTATGCCATACGCCTTGGGGATTGCGTGATAGATTGGGGGTCACACAAGCAAAAGACTATCGCGTGTTCTACTCTAGAGAGTGAGTACACAGCCCTGAGTCATGTGACCAACTACCTACACCTGCTCAGGCAATTGATGTCGGATTTGGATGCTCCACAAACAAATCCAATCCAGATCTGGATGGACAACCAGTCCGCAATCCAGATTGCTGGGTCAGAACGAATCCGGATGCACTCTAAGCATGTTGACATAAAGCATAAACATGTCAGAGAAGCAGTCCAAAACGGGGACATTGACGTGCTTTACTGTCCATCGCAGGAGAACATCGCGGATGTCCTGACCAAAGCACTTCCTGCGCCACAATTCAAACAAGCAGTTCAAATGTTAGATTTGGCGCCAAAAGATGACTTCCGAGACGCAATGGGGGGGGTGTTGCAGTTTCACACCACACACTCCAGAACTGGTGGAAACTGGCATTCCGTCTCTCCGTCTCCAGATCAGATAGAGCACCTGCGTGTCCTTGAGGTGGTCAGCTTCCCAGCTTGTTAGTGCAACCTGCTACACAGTAGCTGAACTCCCTTTAGATAGTGTAACAGAAGCAGGCAATGTTTCTCACGGGAAGCGCTGGCTAGCAAACATCCACTTTCTCATGAGATCATGATGTTCAAGGGGGCACCCCATTGGTTAACATGGGGCACAAGGGTCTTCAGGTATCCACCTACCAGATATGCTCTGGCTACACCCCTTTGTTCCTATATAACTTATATTTTTTACTGTGTGCGCACTGAGACTGAGACTGAGACTGTAACTGAGAATGTAACAACATGCGTTGAAAAGCCGCTTGTACGCGGCAAGCCTTCGCCGGCTTTCGCTGACCGGCAAATAGAACTTCTCGCTTTCTAACTATCGCTACTGTAACCAATAAAAGACTTTGTTATTGAAATGTAGCGATCGCTTCGTTCCTCCGCTCCGATCGCGCTCGGCAAGCGCTGAATGGGTCCACAAGCCCCCAACTCTGCTATAAACACTCCACATAAACAACAGAGTGGGGGGGGGCTCAGTGATGGGACATATAAACACCCGGGCGAAGCCGGGTACATAAAAGCTAGTCCTATAATAAAGTTGGCTGGGATGCAGCCAGTAGGCCACATCCAAACCTCCGTCCCCAGGCAAGGCAGCCCCAATTTGGGCTGCATGGCTTGCTCGGAGCGGCACCTGCTAAACAGCAGGCACAAATCAGAGCAAGCCAATTAGGGCGGCTGACACCTACCCCAGGGCAAGGGCATGAACGGATCTTGCTTTTCCAGTACAAGTTAGGATTGCGCCCTCAATTCCTTTTGTTTAGACTTTTAGGGTGCAATCCTAACCTGGAGTTCAGCTGGCACAGTTAAATCAGCAAAGTTTGACAGTACAAAGGCCACCGTAAAGCGCATTTGCACCACTCTCAGAGTCAAGGAGAATGGCACACATCTGTGTGCTGGTCTCTCTGACTCTGAGAGTCTTCCAAGCATACTTTATGGTGGCCCTTGTGCTGGCCATACTTTGCTGGCCTGTGCTGACCTAACTCCAGGTTAAGAGTGCGCCCTTAATAAGATAGTTGACCCTTTGTCTGCCTAATCCATGTGCATGGGTAAATCGGTGGATTTATCCCATCTCTTCACCCTGCAGAGGCTACTATGGATTTGATTTTTCATAAGGATACCAGGGTTCAGTGCTCTCTTGAGAGGGGGTATTCCCAGATAGCTCTCCTCCGCCTAGTGTCTAGCCTGGGACCAATTTCTCCCCTTTCTGCTACACATTCAGGAAGGGGAAAGCGGAGATCAGGAAGGGATGTGCATTTTAAGCAGTAGTTACTATTCTCTTTGGTCAGCCTAGGATTCTTTTTTTCCATTTCCCTTATATATACACATCATAATTCAGCACCGCATGATATACAGTTGTCCTCATTGATCATTTATGACTTTTGTGTACTAGTTCTTAACACCACTCTTGCAACATATTTTCAGATATGATTCATATGGTGTTCAGTCAACAGTCTTACTAAGTAAACAATCAAATGCACTCCCATAGACCATGTGGGTGGGACAGGAGGAGATAAATTTAGCTTTATCACAGCTGTTCTAAAGTTGCACTATTCTGCACTGCAATTTCAAGAATCACCCAGAAAGAAGTGAGATTGCTGAAATATGTTTTTCAACATCTCCGAATCTGGTGCACTAGCCATTCAAAAGCTATATGTCACAGCCCAATTCTAAACTTGTTTATGCAGAAGCAAGCCCCACTGATTTCAGTGGGATTTACTTCCAAGTAAGTGACAATAGAAATTCATCATCTTATGCTCCAATTCTACCCCTTGCCACCAGTGCTGATGCGCAGTTCCCAAACTGTGGGGTGTGTGACCCAGTGGTGAGACATGAGCCCACATGAGGTGGGTCATGAGTTAAGCCTTCCCAAATGCCCTTGCTCCCAAATGGCTCCAAATAGGAGCCATTCTAGAAACTGAATGACTTGCTGGGATCCTCCAGAGGGTTCCTCTGGGTTGCGTCAGGCTGAAGACCCACTCAATCAGCCTGCACAGGCATCAGAATGGCCCACAGAAGCCTCCAGAAACCACTTCCAGAAGCCACTTTCTGGTTTGCTTTCAAAAACTGGATGTGGCTTTTGGAGGCCTCTGTGGGTCATTCTGAGGCATGTGGAGGCCTGTAGAGTGGGTCTGCAGCCCAGCATGACCTGGAGGAGCTCCATGGAGGCTCCCTTGGGCTCTTTCTGATGCCACCAGAAGTACTGTAACCCAACATAAAGGACAAGGTTGGTTGTGGGGCTGAATTGTTTGGGAACCGCTGCTACACACAATTACCTGGGGAAAAGCCCCATTGAACTCAATGGGATTTATTTCTGTGTAGACATATTTAAGCTTGCTCTGTTAGGGCCTAGTCCTATCCAACATTCCAATGCCGATACAGCCATGCCAACTGGGCATGTGCTGTGGCCTGTAGTGGGGAAGACAGTCATGGAGGCCTCCTCAAGGTAAGGGAACATTTGCATCTGCATCTGCACTGGAATGTTGGATAGTATCAGGCCTTTAGTCTTTTATGCAAGATCCTAAGAAATGAATGGCACATTAAATCATGCCATATGGTATAATGCTCCCTAGTTCTGAGATAGATACAAGTCTAGCTTTCTGCATGTAGGGAATTCTTTTATATGTGAGAGCACAGAGACTTGAAACACCTGCAGTTTCTGAAGTGATGCAATTCCAGGACAGTTTTCCTTTACTTGATTTCTAAACATGTAGATTAACTCGGAAATTGTTTACTGTCAGTTCCTGCCTAAAACCCTAGTTTCAGAAAGAAGACTTGGATTCAAGTCCGTTTGGGTCTAATTTGCTATATATAGGCCTGCACATGGATGAAATTTCACATTGCCATATTTCCTTTGTTACAATAAGAGTTTATTTGCCGCTGACATGACCTTGAATACCTGTAACCTGCGTGTGATTTCATGTCAATGACAATCAGCTTGATTTGAATGTAGAAACCTAAGAAAATAGAACTCACAGGTTCTGTTAGAAATTGCCTCTGGTGAACTACTTTAATTGCTCCCAAACAGAGCAATTTGACCTGAATGCTGACTCAGTGAAAGGATATAAAAATCTGTGTCAAATGCTTGCCAAATCGCTGTCTCTCCTTTTCTAAGAACGGGTTCACCACTTAAAACATTAACGAAGTGTTGCCTTATCACTAGAAGACTGTGTCTCTTTTTTTTTAATCATAGGAGAAATCAAAAGCTGGTAATTGGAGAACTTTGTATTGAGAGAAGAAGCCAAACCCCAACACCATTGACTTCTACAAGACACAAAGTAAATTCATTTGACTTGTGAAGAATGAGAGTTCACACGGTAATTCTCAGGTTGGGGAAACAGAACCTCAGATTAAAGCTTCAGGCTGAGTTGGTGGAGTCCTGTGAGGAAATGGATACATTGTGCCGACCATGCTGCTGACAGCTTGTGCTGAGGGAGACGCCAGGCAGAGTTTTGTCTGTCAGGGCACTATACTATCCTAACCAACTTTCCAGCATTGGGGTAAGGGCAATGCAGCTCTGAGGTAAGGGAATAAACATTCCCTTATCTTGAGGAGGCCTTCATGACTCCCCCCCCCGCCCAACAGCAAGATGCAGCACATGCCCCACTAGCACAGCTATGTCAGTGCTGGAAAACTGATGAGAATTGCACCCTCAGGGTTATGTGCACCAGCTACTCAAAGGAGGCAGAACGTTGGAGGTTTGCAGGTTGTAGGATTAACCAGGGTCAAGAAGGCATAGTTGAGAAGCCTTCCCAGAAATCACTCCTGTATGAAGAGCTAGAATGTGGTGGTATATCCAGGGGGGAGGGGGATTCAGCAGGAATGAGAGTGTTCTGTGGTGTGAAGACTTGGAGCGCAATCCTATACTACGTTGGAATGGCGAGGCCGATGGCCCTAAGCCATATCCAGTATAGTACAGGTGAGGCTGGAGCCTTCCCAGCGCAAGGGCACTTTTGTGCCCTTACCATAGGGGAGGTGCCAGCCTCCCCAATACGCTCCTTGGATGTCCAAGGAGACCGCAGGACCCCAATCAGGGCCACGGGCCTCCAGCACAGGATTCGGCCATAAGGCCGAATCCGAAGCCCGCCCCCCCTTCCTGGGCCAGCACTCCTGCCAGCCCACCCACAACCCACCCAGTTATGCCCTCCCCCTGCCCACTTCCTCCCTTGCAGCAACATGGCACCTTCCCTGCACTAGGTGGCTTTGGTTGGCGCAAGGAAGGTGCGGCGCAGGCAGAACAGTACTGGCGCTCCCTGCAGCACTGGTCTCGTTGCCTTACCGCCAATGCAGGGATGCCACTTGGTGCCCCCCTGTCGGCACTAAGAGAGTAGCATCAACGCAACTTTGTTGCATCGACGTTATGCACAGGTCAGGATTGCGCTGCCCAGGGAAGATTTCAGGAAGGAACTTCAAGAAACGTAGGCCTGCCTAAAGTGTGGAGCCACCTCTTTACCAGGAAAGCCCTACAGTTGTGACCCAAGTGAAAACAGGAAGGGATAACTGGCTGTCCAAATTACTTAGAAATTGACGTAGTCATGCAGTCTAGGGTGTAATCCTAACCAACCAAGCACCGGGGTAAGGGCAATGCAGCTCCAAGGTAAGGGAACAAACATTCTCTTATCTCAAGAAGGCCTCCATATTGCAGGATGAAGAACATGCTCCATTGGCACAGCTATGTCAGTGCTATGTCACTATCAGCACCAGACAATAATGTGACAAACAGCTGCATTTCAATTCCTTGCAAATCAAAACACATCTCGAGCCATGTTTAATGAGACAAACAAGTACAACATATGAGCTGAACAGATTGCTGAAAACTATCTTGGCTTGTGCTGTCACATTTTGTTCATAACATACGTGTATGACCTGTGGGAACCTTGCGATGAGTAATACATGCTTCCTTCTATATCAGTGGGATATCAGTGATATATCACTTCTATATCAGTAGGATCAATGTCCTACTCACATGTTGGGACCTTTGTAAGTGCTGCCGGGGGTGGGGGTGGGGACTGGGGCATGCGGGGTGCCTGGCAGCGATCGCAGCACTGTGGGCACCACGGGGATTCTTACCTTCTGAGGGAAATCATACTGGCCTCTGGCAAAGTCTGGGAGACCTGCAGCCCCTTCACATGAAAAGAGGAAGTGCTTTCTATACTCTAAATGGGGCTATTTACATCATCGGGGAGGCTTACAGAGGGGGCTGCAGACCTCCCTGACCTTGCCAGAGGTCAGCATAACACCCCCCAGGAGGTAAGAACCCCTGGGGTGCCCACAGCACCGCAATCACTGCAGCGCTGTCGGGAACCCATTCTGGGCCACTCCCCTTATGGACCAGAAAAGTTTCCTAATAGTTGGTCACATCCCCCAGGTCAGGAAACACTGCTTTATATTAATGTAGTTCGAAAGGGTACATAACGAAGATACAAATTGTAATCACTATTTCGTTGTACAGATATGAAAACAGACTTGCCCAACACTCATCCCAGCTTTCTAATACAACTAGCAAATGATGATTCATACACTTGAGTTACTGTAATGACTCAAATGAACCACCTTGACCTCAAGCCAATTGTCCTGATATTTTTGAGCTTATCAGATCAATAAGTAATTCCTGTATTCCACTGTTGTCCAAGAAACCAATATGGACACACTTGAAAAATGTAGAAGCAATCCTGGGAGTCACGCACATGTCTAAAATAAAATACAACATTGGAACGACCAACATTTCTTTCTCAGAGAGATTCCATTCTAACCCAGAGATGCTTTCCTGAACTTGTTTCGGAGTTAAGCATGAGTGTTGAAATGAATCAATGTTAGATTCTATACTCAAAGATTCTAGCTCTAGTAAGACGAAACAGAGAAACATTTCCCTCAGTGCTTTCAGTTTTCCTTTAGGCCAGCAGCTGGGCACTGGATATGGAGTAGATCAGAGCAACAGCACTTTTAAAGAGAGTGTGTGCAGGGTGTACTTAGTTGCAAACCCAGGTTTGTTGCTGAATAAAGTACAGTATGAGAAAAGCAAAGGTGTTTTGAAAACACAGTTTAATACAGGTCCACTTTTCAGGGGGCCAGAATTGGGTGTTACTTCCTATAAAGTATTCACTTAGTAGCAAACCTAAGTTTGATTTTTCTTGGCATACTATCTAGCTAGCATTATATTTCAACTTGCGAGAACTGGCATGACCTTGAAAGTGTTTGACTATTCATTCAAAGTGTTTAATGACTAGCATTCTCTTCTACAACTGATTTCCTACACATCAAATATTGCACAAGGTCTTTGATTTGTTATACTTACCTTCTGAAGCCACCAGTCAAAGTTACTAAAGCACTGGGACAAAATTCCCGCACCGTATCTTTCACTATCCGGCTAGCTGAATCTGCTTCTTCCTTAGATACGTAGTTAACAAGGTCTTCATAGTGTAGTAAACCTGTACAGCAATTTTATATGATAAATTTGGTATAATGAACAATGTCTAGAAGATACCATAGCAGACTTGAATCTTAGGTTTGTTTTCTAACCGAAGCATGGAGTGACCTAGATCAATTCATTGTTGATCTTTGTTGGCCATCAACATCAAATTACCTTCTCACAGAATTGGCATGGTGAAAATAAAATACTATAGAATTGCGTAAAGACTCATAAAAACTTTTTTAAATAAAGTTCCTTCACACTGTTTTAACTAGAACTGACCAACTTATCATATATATTTAAGTATAATTTGATCTCACAGAAGTAGAAGACAGGTTTTGAGACAAAAATCATGAAATTTTCTATGACCTTCAGATAAGTCAGGGGGTAAAACACAGATAAGTTGGAGGGGGAAAACATTTTGTCTTATTTTACCCTCCCTTGTTTTTCCCATGCTGAAAAGGTCAGGAGGCAATCACTGCAGCAAGGGGTGAGTGAGACAAATTGCACTAGTGAAGAGGAGAATAAAATACAGACCCAAATAATGACACTAGACAGATAGCATTGAATTGATGTAAAAAAAAAACCAGGTTCAAAGTTCACAAAAAAAAACCCCACAGGTTTTAAACTATAGGGAAAAAAATCACAGCATAGCAACTTCAGACAGGGTTGGGCGTTAAGGTGTTAATGGCATGCTCAGAAGAGCTAGCTGCAGAGCTCCTACCAATATAAACAATTAAAGGCAAATCAAAGGACAGCTCAGAGTGTAATTTAAAGCTTGGAAACTCTCTGCAAGCATGAAAAATGGTCGCAACACTTTGCAGACAATCAACAGGCAGCTGATACCCCGATCTGCACTGACCCCTGATCCTGAGATCAGATCAGGAAGCAATTTACAGCTAATTTATTCATACAAATTTCACACCTTATAGCCACATATTACAGTTCTATTACTGTAGCCACTACAGTACAGTACTACAGTACTATTATTTGGGGTTGGCTGACATTTTGAATAAATGGGATTTTGTGAAAAATGAAGTCTTTGGGGTTCTTTGATTAGAAAAAGTGGACCTAAATGTGTCTATTACCCTGAGCTGGGCAGTCTCAGGAGGGGGGACAGGTTAAAAGAAAAAGAATGGAATGAGGAAAGAGGAAGCCAGACCATTGTGCCAAGAGACCCATACATAAGAGTCCTGCTGGATAGGGCCAAAAGCCCATCTAGTCCAACTTCCTGTATCTCACAGTGGCCTCAGGGAACACACAAGACAACATGAGTGCCTTCGGGCGGAAAGGCAGGGGAGAAATTTAATCAACAACAACAACAACAACAACAACAACAACAACAACAACAACAACAAGATAAGATGACCATACTTGGCATTCTAACAAGACCTTGTCTGGCCAGAACATCAGACAACAGTACAGAGCTTCATAGCCCAACCCTGTCCTCATAGTACGTCTGCATATTGCAAAGTCAGCTGGGGAGGCAGCCTTTCCATCAGTCCGTTGCCAGAACAGCAGCCAGAAAGCCATGCACCACCAGCCGCATTGTGTGGAGTGGCTGCTGGCAGGATTCTGCTAGCAGAAGCTTGGGGCAGATCTGGATGGGGCAGATCTGGATGGGACAGGTCAAGGTGGCACCAGCATCTACTATATGCCAAACCACCGGTCCAGCCCGGACTTGTCCCCAATAGGAGATCTTACATAGGGGACCAAGAGGCATTAGAGGCAAAGATGTGAGCAGGAAGGTAAGTAAGCTTTTTTTATCAATTCTGTTGGTAATCCCTGATTGGCATGCTGGATGCAGTGGGTGCTGCACGGACAGCCCTGCATCCACCACGCTGGCCAAGATAGGATTCTGATGTGAGTTGTCTTACTTATGGCCCAATTCTGTACAGGCAAGGCTTCCCAAAGTGTGTGTTGCAGTCAGTGGTGGACCTGGAGGGGCAAGGGGGCAAATGCCCTGGGCTGCATGGCCCTGGTGGCTGAAGAGGCTGAAGCATGCCCACCATCACTCTGATGCTACTCACCCACTTGCCTTTTCACTTTTTAAAGCCAAACAGATTCAACAGCAAGCCATCTCCGTTTGGCTTTAAAAACAGAGCTCTCTTGCCCCGCCCCCCATCCACCATTTCATTTTTCAAAAGCTGAGCAGAGCCAGCAGCACCAAACAAAGCTCTGCTGCCTGCCCTGCTTTTAAAACCTTTGTTCAGCTTTTTTAAAAAGGGGGTGGGTGGACAGAAGTAATTGTGGTGATGTGATGGCGTCACCTCAATTACTTCTGGGTGAGGGGGTGGCCTTAATGGTCCTCAAAATTGCTACCATAGGTCTGAGTAGACTCATTTGGGCACTGGAAGTTTACCTGTAGGTAAGGAACAAATGTTAACTTATCCAGAAGAGACTTCCAGGACTGCTTCACTCTGCAGGATGCAGCACAACATACCAGTGGCACGGCTGCGGGGGAGAGAATGGATAAGATTGGGCCGTTCGAGGAAGAATGACTCAGAAAGGAGAAAGCGACACAAAAAGGGTGGTAAACATGAAATAATGCTGAAAGTGAAAGCACAGCAATCAATAGGCATCCAATGACTGATGGAAGGATGAGAGTTGGGACAATGAGATGTGATCCCATTTTCCTCCTTTCTAAGAACCGATGGAGAAGGATTCTATTCCCAGCTGCATCTGCAGATGAACGTAAAGATATTTCCTACATGACAGTCAACAATTTTAAGAAGGTTTTAAATTATAGAGACATTCACTTAATAGATTTATTACAGAAAAAAATTCACTTGCTGAAAAACTGTTACTGCATAATCAAGAAACTAGGAAAGAGAAAATTCCATTAACAAAGCCTAGCACTGCATCTTATCTAAAGGGAGAGAATAACCTACTGAGATGGCCTAACAGATAGAGTATGCCTTCATTTAAAAATTTTCCTGAAAACCAAACCAGACATTGTAAAATTCCAGAGGCTACACCTTTAGCATAAATACATCTAGATCCATATTTTCCCTACTCAAGGTTAAACCTGGAGGGGGGTTGTATGTTTATGGCGCAGAACATCTCAATGAAAGTTCAGAAAGAATGAAAACTGATCTTAAAACAAATAAATGCGAAAATTCTCTCTGAACACTGAAAGAAATAGGATTCGATCCGGTCTTAAATTAAAAATATGCTTGTGCCATTTTATGCAAACAGGCCTGTGCAGTTGTTTTATGGCTTGCAACAAAGCTGGCTGAATTTATTCCAGGAAGAGAATCTTTCACATTCCAAATACATTTCATTTGAATATAATATTGAACATTTAATTTCAAAAGTTATAGCAACATGGAAAATGTTTTTTTTCTTTAAAAATGCATCTTATTTTCTACAAATCCTAAAATCCTACAGTGATTTTATTGAAAACTTGTTTTATAGAAAACTTTTATTAAAACTTCATTATTATAATTTATTTTCAAAAATTCCTGAATGAAAATTTTCAACTTCATAGCAAATTCTATGATTAATCAATAAATATGTAAGGCATAAACTGAACAAATCATATCCAAATGCTCATCAGTAAACTTGTGTTTCTAATTAATGTTATTTGCACGACTTCAAAACAGCCTAGGTTCGATGTGACTGAAATGTTTACCTGATCTCTGCATTCTTGTCAGTTTTACGTTCTTGTTGCATTTTACTTCTTCCAGCGTCCGTAAACCCATCCTATACCACCTTTCAGATGTCTTCAGTCCCACGCCAAAAACAGAAGTAAAGAGCTACAGCGAGTAGAAATTTGGCGTGTTAGCACAAAGGAAGTAAGATTAACCCCCCTGTCTCTTCAGCTTTGCATATGATGACCACAGAGTTCACTTCAGCTATGGTTTTATTAATATAAAGATAATTCACTATCTTACAGCCCAATCCTACCTAACTTCCCAATGCGGCACCCACTGTATTCCACAGAAGAGTTTTGGCCTCAGGTTAAGGGAACATTTGTTCCCTTTCCGTGGGGTTAGCCCCTGCCAGCTCAATGGATTAACTGGCCCATGAAGACGGATCAGGCCCAGGAAGGGGGTTAGGATTCATCAAGTGCCAGTGCCATCAAACCTGCCCACTTCCTGGGCCCAATCCACCCTCCTCTCTGCCCCATCTTCGCCCCATTCTGCCCACCGCTATGCCCCCTTCCATCCCCTCCCATGTCCCTCCTATGGCCTTGCCTGCAGCAATAAAAATCCCCAATCCTTTGTTGTGTGGATTCAGCAGCTCTCAACTGCAGCCAGGCCAACCTCTCCAGCATTTGCAACAGCTGAAAAGTACATGATGCCACTGGAACATGTGTTCCTTCCAGCGGCATAACCGCTGGTTAGAATCAGGCCATTAATTTGGTTGAGTGCAGATTTCCAGCAGTTTATGTGTGAAACTTTTTCTGTTACAAAGTAACTTCAATTAGTGCAGTGACAACTTTTTAAAAATAAAATGTATTAAAATAAGTTATTTTCAGCATGACGAAGAGATGCTATTCAAGTTTTTCTTCCGTGCTATCAAATTCCCTGTAACCAGCTATATTTAATCAAGGTGGCCAGAGCATGTGATAAATGTGCTTCCTTCAGAATTCACATGTTAGACTAGCTGAACTGATGTGCTAATTTGCATGTGTTTGGTTGTAAGGAAATTGTGGATATGAGCAGAGGACAGCATGTGGAAAGGTGCACGTTTCTGAAATACATTCATATATGAGAATGGATATAAGCCACTAGACTTTACCATTCAGCCTTTAATTTCTGCTCTAAAATGAAGTGTATGTTAGGCTGATATAAAGCCTGCTTACTGAACACAGATGGCAATCATTATCACCCTCCCCAAAATAGGTGGCAATAATAACTTTAGAGGTCACAGTGACTAAGTGCTAATATAGATGAGTAGAAATCATAGGTTATGTATCTATAGCCAGGTTGATTGTTTCAGACAACAGGAGAGCAATCAAACGTTGAATGCTTTCCCACATAAAAAACTCCCTACCCTACAGGTATATACAACACTAGTATGCCTGGTAGAATATTTCAGAATAGCCTTTTCCATTATGCACTAGTACTTTGTGTGGTGAAGCATTTGATGTGCGCCATCCTCCCTGACTCCAAGTGTAGTCCAAACAAGCTTTATGGTGGCCCTTGTGCTGGCCAAACTTTGCTGGTTTAGCTTATGCCAGCCAAACTCCAGTTTAGGATTGCGCTCTGAGTTATAAATGTCCCTTTCTAGTGAATCCAGGCCATGCTAATTTTATCTTGACTTTCTAATGAGATTAAAAAAATTTTTGAAGCAATTACGATAAAGAAAAGAGTGAAAATCCTGGACAATTTAAAATACATATTACGCTGCATTTTCAAGTGAAATTACCTAGCCTTTGTAGAAAGCTTGCTGTTGTGAGGAAGTGTGATTATATTTTGTAATCTCATTTTTTTCAAAAAAAATTATTTGGATTCTTATCTAACAATTTTGCAGTACTTTGTTTGCATCACAGTCTTTTAATGGGATCAGAGAACTCCGCAGAAGTCTTATTAGGTTTGGCAAAAAGGAGTGTATTTTTTTCCTTAGTGCGTACAGTACTATCAATGGCAGTCACTGAAGCAATGTGAAACCTTTTGGCCTCTAAAGATCTGTTTCTTTAAAAAGCTTCCAGTGAAATTAGTTTCACTGATGGTTGTCTTTCGGCAAGTCACTTCACATGCATTTAAAGCTCAGTCTAAACAATTTTACTTGGAAATCAGCTCCAAATGATCCACTAAACTTTCTAATTAAAGATGAATCCAAATGATGTGTGTTGCAGTTTCACATCTCACAGTCCAGAACTGGTTGAAACTGGCA
>JAJKFI010000002.1:1624408-1701836 GCA_029204185.1 Lerista edwardsae | reverse complement strand
CCACCTCCAGATATACTCTGGCTGCATCCCTTTGTTCTTGTGTAGAACCCCAATCTACCACGCAATTCCGCTGCGATAAAGAGACTTTGTTATGGAAATGTGGCGATTGCTTCAATCCTTCGCTTCGGAGCGCTAAGGCAAGCGCTGGAATGGGTATCCGAGCCTCCAACTCTGCTATTATTTACACAAATACGCAACAATGTGTGCCTCTACTTCCTTCTACTACTGCATCCTCAGTAGTGTGCAAAGAGGTTAGAGGAACTTACATGTCTCCCCTGAACATAGTATTTGCGGAACTTTCATTTCTTGCCATAGATATGCAATTTTTCTTTTGTACTTCCTGTCCCACCGTGGGGACCACTGGGGTCTAAAGTGCGAGCTCTGTCCGGAATGCCCCCTAAGTCTTCAGCCCAATCCTAACCTTCCTTGGGGCAAGCCGGCATGCAAGCATGTGCTGTATCCTAATGCAAGTTGGGAGGCAGCTGGCAGCTGGGGATGTTTTCCTCTTGCCCCAAGGTAAGCCCCAGCCATCCCTATGGGGCTGCTAGGATCTGCGCCAGTGAAATTGCTGCTGCAAGTGGCCTGGATCAGGGCTGGCCTGCCCAGAGCCGAGGATTAGGATCCAGCCTAAAGACCAGATCCTAACCCCCTCTTCTGGCCAGCCACCCACAGGACAGCCCTCTGTCTGCCTTTCCCCACCCCGTTCCACCTGCCTCCCGCCTTCCCCCATCCTCCCAAGCCCCCATGCTGGCTGAACTCAGCCAGTGCAGAAGCGACTTACCAGCCAGTCCTCAAGGCATTGCTGAGTCAGCACAACTGCCTGTGCCAACCCAGTGCCTCTTGCAGCATGTTGGCAACAGC
Source organism: Lerista edwardsae (assembly GCA_029204185.1). NCBI lineage: Eukaryota > Metazoa > Chordata > Lepidosauria > Squamata > Scincidae > Lerista > Lerista edwardsae. The sequence goes on along the minus strand of JAJKFI010000002.1, from coordinate 1,700,975 downwards.
CCTGGGCAGATACAAACCACCGATGCAAATCTTTCTCTCCACAGATGTTGAGCTATACTTAAGCGGGGAAGGGGAACAGCACCCCAGGATCTGTGTAAGGGAGGGGGTTAAAGCACCCAGTCTCCTGTAAGGCAGGAAGGAGCTAGGAGACACTGCCTGGCTCTTTTCCCTTTCCCTCAACCTTCCTCCTGCCCTTATCACAGATCAACCTTGATGCCTTTATAGTTCCCAAAATTTGAAGGAGTCCCTCCCCTCCCTGGTGGTTCAGGGTCCACCACCACCCTCAGCTGATGCTCATTTGCCCTTTCTCTAGTGAGGGTGGGAAGCTTGTGACCCTCCTTCATCCAAGGCAGGGCCAGGATTGGAGCCTCTGTGGTTCTGGGCAGTGCTGGAGACCATGTGTGCAGGCTGACCCTGCAGTGCCAAGACTCTGTGCGCTCTTGGCTGACACTGACACCATGAGAGCTCAGCCTTCCAAGTTCTGTGTGGGCACAACCAACTCCTGGCTTGAGTGGATGCCACTGGCTCTGTGAGGCTTGAGAGAGGAACCAGAACCACCTGATCAGGCCAAGGGGGAGCCCTGGCTGTGTTCTGTAGTTCAAGAATGGACATCTTTTCACATGCTAGCAGAAGAGTAAAAAGCAGCAGATATTTGTACACCAGCTAATCTCCAGTTCTGTTCCTAGGATATGCAAAGCAGAATGGATTCAGATGGCCCAACTTCCAATGCACAATGACAACGACTCACCGTGGAAACAAGGTTATGGGGCTTCTGGGCAACTAATCACATAAGGAGATACAGTATAACTGACAAAGATGATGTTTGTTTGTTTTTTGAGGTCTAGACCGTCAAGGGCTCAGTGGGCCATTTCACCAGCACTGGAGTTCAACCCCCTGTTCTTTGCACCACCATGGAGCAGTCCATGTAGAACCCTCCCTGCACCACCCCCAGGTAAGGGAATGATTGCTCCCTTACACAAGAGAGTCCTCTGCAACTGCTCCCCCTGCAGGATGCAGAGGTAGTCACTTCAATACAGTTGCATCAGCTGGGGGAGGGGGGAGAATAAGATTGGGCTGTTAGTCTCCTAACCTTAAACTTGTTAGTCTCCCAGTCTCCTAAACCCGACAGTTCAGACTAGACTTCAGAATAAGGCTGATGTATCATATTTGCAATTAATGATTCAAAAATAAGTATCCGGGGAAGACAACATTTAAAAAAGCAGGGAATATGCAATGTTAATTTTCAGGAATGATTCACACTGCTATTGAAAATCCACAGCATATTATGCAGATATGACCAAAACAGGCTTATTGGGCAGTAGGTATGGGCAGATCACAGGTGGACCACAATCTCATGTTCTTCAGTTCCCAACTCCCAATGTCACTTTCCCTTCACTTTCCCTCCTATACTGCTACCACCCCCTGAACCGGGACTGAGGCAAAAATAGACCACACTTCTTGGTAGAGGCAGACGAGGAGGGAATTTGAAGAGATGCTGGACTGTTGCTTAGCAACAACTCTGAACACTGTCTCACTGCTCCCACATTGTTGAGAAAATGAGGAGAGCGTACAAGGTTGTTTCTAGGCAATAGGGCCAGGCTCTCCAGACTGAGAACTGTGGGGTCAAGTGATCTCCTGTGGTGGTCCTAAAAAGAGAGAGGAGAAGAGCTGAGCTGGTGGTTGTGTTGATGAGGCAGTTTGTGGGATGAACTTTGCCCCACATATTCAATTTCTGAAAGAAAAATAATGCTGTGCTTCACCATAATGCTTCCATCCTAAATATAAAGCAAGTCCATCCTAAATACAAAGCAAGGAGAACTGCTTTTTATATTTCACTTGATGGTTGATAAACAGAAAGATAGATGAGAAAACAAATTCCGGGAATCTAGGAGCAAGTTGTTAGAGGCAGTTCCCTGCTCCTTGTTCTCCCCTCTAGCACAACTTGTGGGGAAAATGTAATTTGACAGTAGCAGTGATGGACAGAATAGATATTTGGAGAGATATGAGTCTTATCTGACATTCCTCACCCACAGCCCAGTTCTATCCAAGTTCCCAACTCAGTCATGCCAATAGAGCCTATACTGTATCTGCAGAAGAAAAGAATTGGAACGTCTCCTTTGGGGTAAGGGAACTTTTGTTCCCTTGTCCCATGGCAAGTCCCTGCTGCTACAATGGGACTTTTCAAATCTACACCTGCTGGTGTAAATCAGAGCTGTATAATAGCCGCGGTCAGGGAGACAGACAGGGTTAGCATATTGACACACAAATGCCCTAATACCTTCCCCCAAGTCTGCCTCCCTTCCCACCCCTGTTCTACCCACTCTGCTCCCCCATGCCACGCCCTCCCCTCTTCATATCACCCCACTATTGTCGCATCTACCTTTTAAAGTTAGGCAGAAGGCCTAGAAGAGTAGCTAGAGGGGGCAAAACAGTAAATCCTGCAGGTGTTGCAACAAGCCATTTAAGTGGCATCTCCCACTTGCCATGAGAGCCATTCTGGGCAGTGCCAGAAATGCATAGGAGATCCAGTTTGGGTCTGCAAGCACCCGAGCAGCCCTGTTGGGGACTGCGGCAGCACCCCTAAAATGGAGCATGAAATCACTGGCACAGGACCCAGGACAATGGATCAGGTCCATGAAGGAGGTTTGGATTCAGCAGCCACCACTGACACAGAATCTGCACTTTCTCACGTTTGATTTGCCCTCCCCTGCCTCTCCTGCTGACATACAGTATCTGTGTCAGGAAACTGGTCCAGCATCACAGCCATGCATGAGGACACTGAGGCTTACTGCTGGCACCCGGAAAGCATGAGGCTTCATGAGCTATAGGAGGCCCTTTGTGACTGCCGTAAGGCAGTTGCCGCCAGCGAAATGCTCATTCCACCAGCTTTAGTGCCCAACAGGATTGGGCCATAGGAAAAGAAAGGAAGAGATCATTTTTCCAAAAGGGATCTCCTGATCCTAGCCTTAATAGGCTTTAATAGGAAACCATTATATCTGTATGTGATCTATTTAACTCTGCATTGCCATTTTACTGCTCTTTTTAAGTTAAATTTTAAATGTTCTGCAGAAATTATTTTGTATTTTCTGCTTTTTTACACCTCTTTACATAATGGTCAACGACTGTACCTTTTCCATCCTAGCACCCTTTAACCCTGTCTTTCACGACTTTCTACACTGGCTGCTATTTCATTTCTGAGCACAATTCAAGGAGCTCGTTTTGAACTCTAAGGGAGGAATCCTAACCACGTTTCCACCACTGTGCCAATGGGGCACGTGCTGCATCCTGCAATGGAGTAGCAGTCATGGAACCCTCCTCAAGGTCAGGGAATGTTTGTTCCCTTACCTCGGAGCCACATTGCCCTGGAAGGTTGGTTAGGGTTACACCTGAAAACTCTTGAACAGCTTGGGGCCAGCATTCTTGAGGAACTGTCTCCTGCCATATGAACCAGCCTGTCCCCTGAGGTTATCAGAGGGGATCCTGCTGCATGTGCCTCCTCTGGTGGAAGCCAGACTGACAGTGATGAGAAGCAAAGCTTTCTGTGTGGCAGTGCCACTGTTATGGAAATTCCCGCACTGCAGTAGAATTAAGAACTATGCCCTCTGTGCTGGCTTGCTGGTGAGGAGTGAACACTTTTCCTTTCTGTTTGACTTTCCCACTTATGTGTGGTTGATGCTTGGATTTGTTGTTTCCGCTGCTTGTATTTTCTATTTCTTAAACATTTGTGTCTGGTAGTTTTAGACAGACATACTATTGCCATTCAGCTACAGTTTATTTTGTACTGATGTTTTGCCATTTTATTGAATTGTCTGAATTGCTTTGCACTGTATCATTGTTTTGTTTTATCGTAAGCTGTCTTGAGTGCCCTATATTTTAGGCGGGAAGGCCACAAATCCTTTAATTAAATTTTAAAAATAACATATTTAAGGGTGCAATCCTAAGTTGTGCTGGAATGGCAAGGCTGGTAGGCTGGCAGGCCATATCCAGCACATCTTAGGAGTGCTGGGGAGCCTCCCTGGGGCAAGGGAACCCTTGCCCCAAGGGAAGCTCCAGTCTCCCCATATAATAGGATTCCTCATATCTGCACCTGCTAAATAGCAGGTGCAAAGCCAAGGAAGGCGCGCAGCCCAAATCAGGGCCGAGCAGCCTGGCGACTGAGCCTTGAATGCGGCCTACCAACTGCATCCTGACACCAGCCCCCTCTCCCAGACGGGCACACCCACCGGTGTCTTCCCCCCCCCCCAGAAACGCCCACCCACCCACTCTCCTCCCAGAAATGCATCTGTGCCAGCCAAGTTTGGCTAGTGCAAGGGTGGCTTATCGTGGCCTTGCGCCAGTACCCTTAGGCCAACGCTCCTGCTAGCATTGGCCCAAGAGCCGTAGCACTGACGCGGTGGTATAGCTAGTCACTTTGGGCCAACGCAAGCACGTTGCGTCGGCCCAACGGAGAGCATAAGATTGTGCCCTAAGTGAGAGAAGAGCAATTGTCCCTATTCCGCTTGGCATCTAGGACATAGTTGCTATTTGTTGGTGTTTCTTCTTCCTCAGTTCAGATAGTGAGCTGTTTTGAAACAGAAAATTATTTATTTTGTTATGTATAATTTTTTTTTCTTTTCTTGAAATGGAATTCATAAATACTATTCATCATTAACATCATGTTTGATTCTGTGACCAGGGCTGTGATCAATGAGGAGGGGGCAATGTAACACATCATATCAAGTTTTAGACAGCTTAAATAAGTGTCAGGAAGAGCTACTTACTTTAAATGTTTGGTAATGTTCACTGTTCAGCACAGTTTTAACTCTAGGACTCTCCCCCTCTTCTAGGATATCCTGTAAATACAAAATATATGCATTTACAATGCATTTTTTTTAATTGCAGGAAATATTTTGTTAGGATTAATCTACAGTATAACCAACCAGCAAGGTTGATTTATAAATGTACCATCTTCAGCCTATAAGTTTTATTACTATTTGCTTCTTTTTTATATTTTTTCCAAATATTTTGTAAGCAACCGGAATATTTTTAAATATCTGTCAGCCATTCTGTTTGAAAATTAAATGAATATATAAAAGAAGTTTTAAAATTTCCAATTTTCTGACATCTTGGAAGTCCACTTTCTGCATTCATACGATGCCTAGATAATTTATTCCCTGGCATGTATGACTTTCACTTAATTCACATCATTATTCAACAAGAACATTTTTTTCCTTCATGTTTTATTCTAGTTCTATGCTATTCTAACGACACAGTTCTATGCACGTCTACTGAAAAGTGTCACTGAATTCAATTTGACTTGTGGCACAATCCTAAACTTGAGGAACCACAGCACAGCGACAGCTGCAATGGCCTAGGGTGTCACAAAAGCACTGTAAATCACTCTGTTGACATCCTGGAAGTCAGCAACACTGGTGAAAAGGCCTGTGCCGTCCCACCAGTGCTATCCCAGACAGAGTACCTGACAGCACAGGTAAGCTCCCACCGGGCAACACAGGGGCTACAGGATGATAGGAACAGGGTAGAACAGGGTGGAGGAATGTCAGAGACAGTGCGGATCAGGCCCATGAGGAGAGGCTGGATCAGCAATGCTGGTGCATGCCAACTCCTGTTCCCCCTCCCGGTTTCAAAACCTGACCCGGTGCTTCTCAGACTTGCACCAGCCATTTGCACCAGCTACCCATCTGGGTAGCCCCACTGAGCAGGCTGGGGCTTTACAAAGTTAAGGAGAGAAATGTCCCCTTACCTTGAGGAGATCTCCAGCCTGCTGCTTGCCAGTACTATACACAGTGTGGACTGCAAGCCCACTGAATTAGTACTTAACTGGTTAGAATTGGGCTGCTACTCCAGGTAAGAGTGTATGGGATTGCATCTTCATCTCTAACTTGTTTGGAAGCTTAGAGGCACTATCCCATAACTTTCCATCACTTACCTCAATGACACCTTTGACTTGTTCTCCCATCCAAGGCAGCCCTTCAATATCCTTCAGTTTAACTACAGGAAATGGAAGAAACTTCAGCACAGAAGCTGCCCTTCTAAATGCAAGAGAAGGCCCTTCATTGTCTCTGAACTCATAGTTTTCGGCCAATATTTCAAAGGCATCCTTGGAAGGAAGAGGCAGGGAAAGGGGAGAGGTTAGTTTTTAAACAACGACGCATTCTACATCCTTCCAAGAAAGTTTAAAACTTGCAAACTGGGCACAGGCGTCTTCATATCATGGAAAGTATATAACAACAGCTAACCTACTGTGACATTTCGCTCATGGGTATGCCTGATAAAGGACCTTTCAGTGAACTGCTATATGGCTTTTGACCTGCAGAGAGATCGCTGACGTACAATCACCAATTTGGGCAAATCTCCAGGGCCTGATAAAGTGAAATGGCTCCTGCAGTACGGAGAAATCTGCCCAAATCCACTTTGTCAAGCCTGTCACGGCCTGACATCTTTGTTTCTTTGAAACAAATGGGCTGTGGCAGGACCAGACTCCAAAAGTAAGCCTGATTTTGGGGTGGGGGGAAGGGATGCAATTACATGAGTGAATCCGGACAGACCCTCACATCAAAGCATCATTTGGCACTTGAACAATTCTGCATGTTAGCTATATTGTATGTTAGCTATATTTGCCAGGTGCTACACTTTGCTCTAAACATGTTGAGCTTGGGCTTCCCACCCCCACACATTAGTCCTTAGATTCCTGTTACATGTTGCCAAACAACACATGAACACACTCTCATTGAGATTTTTCTACAGTTACAGAAAGAAGGCTCGAAACAGGGCTTCACATAGAACAAAGTTTCAGTGGTACTTGAGATGGTGCCTAGTGGTACGCAGGGACCCCCCAGACCCTGCTGTCTGGCAGTGAGACCAGCAGTGCAAATGTGAAAAGTGGCAGTAGGAGGCTCGGTGGGCAGAGCTCCAGCGTGCACTGTTCACATGCTCAAAAAAGCCCTCCCATCTATCTTGAGCCTCTTACTGTTTGTCGTGCTGCATCTGGCCTCCCAATCCAGAAGTAATCGGCATCGCCACTTCTAATGCAGCTCTTCTAATAGGTGGACCATGTGAACTGGTATGACAGAGGTTAAACATTGAGAAATGCTGATACTGAACATAGCCAATATTGTTCTCCATTGACAAGAGAACAGGTCCAATCACTTTCTCCGACAAAAGTAGCATCCTCACTAAGGAAGTACTCCTTTCAGCATGGAAGACCCTTTTGATCCAATGCAATGTGCTGTCTCAATCCAGTAAATTTGCTATCTTTTGCTGAGATAATGTCTATACATGCCTGGACTAATTAGCTTGAATTAAAAAAAATGTAAGGAAAGGTCAGAAATGTCAAATACATTCCTGTTTATGTTCACTGAACATTGAGAACAATGACTATGCAGAAGAGACCTCTCTTCTATATAAAGCTCTATTTTGAGCCTTCTTGCTTCCATTGGAAAAAAAACAAGCTAGATAGTATTAGCCTTGTCAGATGTTATTAGATAAAACATGACAGGAAGCTTAGACCCAATGGGGAAACAAACCCAAAATGTCCAGGGCAAACTATGACAGTCAGCAAATTTAGATAACATACTGAAATGTTCAAGTGGCAAATGTTGCATTAAAATTTGTTTGTTAAAATTTGGTAGTCACATCACTGCAAGAACAACAACTTCTCACGGTATGATCTATTTCCAGTGTTTCCAATATTCTATTTCTCCATCCCACCCCCACCCACAATGTTTGAATGATATGATTTTGGTAAATTACAATATACAGACAAAATCCAGATTCCAGACCACCTTGAAATTGAAAAGAAATTTTATATTAAAGCGTGTTTTTGTCTTTTTCACATCCTTAGGAGTAATCTGTTCTTCCCTGCTCATTCAACACCTGTCTCACCTTCCATCACAGAAAAATGTGGCAGATGTTTCACTCAAGGACTACATTATGTTTTGGAATGCCTCATTTGCTTCCCTCTGGTTCTTTCTGCTTTCAGTCTACCCAGAATAAAGATGGTTTCACTACATCTAGGCCCAAGTACCTCTTTTCAAAAACTTAGCTAAGTGTCTATATCTGTAAACCGCAAGTTCATCAGCTCTCCGAGAGGTGAGCATTGTTTGGTCCACCCTCCCTCCCTTGCTTGCGTGAGGCTCTGAAATGGAACCTGGCGTGGCGAGGGCATGGCAGTGGGCAGTGAAGGGCCAGGGGAGGGGGCACTGAGCATCACTGAGCACACCAGTGATGAACTTACCTCCTTCCCCCCAGTGCATTATTTGCAAAACAACAAAGCCAAAATGCAAGGTCATGTTACAGATTCCATGTAACATTTTGTTTGACATTGGAGAGCAATTATGGAAAAGGTCCCTTGAAGGCAGAGGCAGATCTAAGAGAGGGCAAAGCTCTAAGTTTTGCAAGAAGCCTTACCTTGCAGTGGAAATCACTCCTCTCCTGCACCATTTTAGCCAATCCTCACAGGGAAAAGCAACATCTTGGCGTTGCTTACTGGCTACAGCAGCAAGGGAGGGGAGGGATTTACATGACAGGGTAAGGCTTCTTGCAACACTTAGAGCTTTGCCCTCCCTGTAGATCCGCCTCTGCTTGAAGGTGACAAGTAAAAACTAAATTAAAAACCATTGGTTTAAAAGAGGAACTTTTTTTTGTTCTCCTGCATGGGCCAAAGGGCACCACAACATCAGAAGTTCTTGCAAGAGATGCTGATTTCTGCCTTAAAGAATAAAAGGCACAGCCCTCATTTGTAAAAAGAGAACACAGTCACTCATTCCAGTGAAGCTTGCAAAAACTATCAAGATAAATGATTGAAAACATGATGCCACTACTATTTGAAGAAGATCCTCATTTCCACTAGTGGGCGGACAGAACTGGAGGAAAAATGCATAACTGCTTTCAGTTGAGAAGAAAACTAAAATGCCACATCTAGCCACATATTGTTGACAGTCAGCGGAAATGCCTTTGTTTAAAAGGGTGTTTTCATTACTCAGTATTTTCTCTGACTACCCAGAGCTCATTAAGACATTTTTAAATAAACAATTAGACTAACATTGAGTGTGTATTCTTCCCTAAACAAAACATTGCCGGCAAATGCTGAAATAAATTATAGAGCTGCCTTTCCTAGAAGGCACATTTTGGCATGTTTTGATATATTTGCCCAAGATTAACAAATAATTTCTACTTCGGTCTCTCTATCTCTGTTCACGGTGCTGTACTCTAATTTGACTATTCAAGGAAAACAAATAAATACTGTGAGCAGCAGCTCAGAGTTATCAAATGTTTAATGTGATCCGGATTGCATCTTAGGAAAGCCCCTTCTGTATATGATACTGTTACTTTCTTGCACCCCACTTCCATGAGCAATGAAAAGTACAGTGTTCAGGAGTACAGGAGTACAGTGTTGCCTGGTATCGCGCTACCCACTGCGACTGCCCGCACCTGCAGACCCCCAAGAGCCCGTGAGTGGTGGAACCCGTGCCCTCCTGACCTCTGGCTGCTGCTCAGGGGTCCAGGAGAATGTGCCCCTGCCCAATTCAGTTTCTATGCAACCCCCTTGGTAGCTAAAGCCCCCTCCCCCCCAGTGGCAAGGTTGGACTTAGCTGACCTCAGTTCCCAGAAGAGATCGCACAGCAGTTTGTAAAATAGATAAAGATTCATTAAGGCTAATGGTTGCACTACAGAGCACAAAAGGCCCAGGAAATGCACAGCATAAACACATGTGGAATCCCAATGCAAAATAAGAAAGCTATCTACCTGCTACTGACAAGCCTTTCTCTCACCTGGGTTCCTTGGGTTGGTGTCTCTGATGGTCCATCGCTGATTGCCTAATCCACACCAAATACACAAGTTAACACTCCTCTGGTCCCCCTTCCTGGCCTGTGAGGCTTTGCTCATCCTCCCTCCCAACCAGAGGTTCAAAGCTGTCGGTATCGTTTGGCACTTACCTTGGCCAGCAAAAGCAGCTCCATTCTTGGAGGGGCTTATCACTGCTCCTGGCCATCAAGCCAAAACACTCTCTAGTGAGCCGGTTCCCACCAGCACGGCTTGGGACAGGGGGAAGGGGGGGCTGGCCTGCGCAAAATGGAGTCAGGCCCAGGCCTACCTTCCTGGGTTCGAGCTTCCTTTGGAGTAGGGATCCCTGGAGGCTTATGGGTCTATTAAAGTCACTCCAGCATACACTGTGAACTATGAACATGTGTGTTCATGCAAGTTTAAGCAAGCTCCATCCTGTTTCTGCCACTCCTCCTCCTGATCCCTTACTGAAAACTATTTGTGGATTTCTCAAAACTGTGTCAAATATAAACTAAGGTGGTGTTATTTTTGTGAAATTGATCAAAATGTGTGTCAAACGCTGGCAAAATAAGCAAAAGCTGTGTTTTTTCGCCTTTTGACCTAAATTTTGTTTTATGTAGCGTTTTCAGTAGAAATTCTCATTATTTAGCGTTCTGTGTTGATCACTGAGAAAAACCATGCCTACTTATGGGGAATTTTAAATAGTGCTTTATTTAGTGCCCAGTCCTATTCCTTCCCTCCCACCCTGGCCAATGCAGCTGCACCAAAAAGGGGGCAGTTTTATCCACTGGGTGGGGGGAGTAGGGAGGCTTGGGGGGAGGAAAGGAGAATTATTTCCTCTTACCACTCTGTATGCCTCCTGCTTCACAATGAGTCTCTTCAGATCTGTGCTAGCTCTTCAGCTTACTCAAGGAGAAGGAGATCCTCAACAGAGGGGATTGGTTATGGCATGCTATTAGATCCACCCCTTCCCACTGCCTCCCTGACCAGTTTTGGCCCTCCCTGCTCATCCCCACTGCTACCTTACCTGGTCCAGTGGGCTCTTACAGCAGCGCATACAAATGGCCCCCAACAGAGCACTCCACACACCAACAGCAGACTTTTTATGACAGCGGAATTCACTTCCACTGTCTGCAGTACACCTTCCGCAGTAAAGCCCAACCCTGGATATTCAGGCCAAGCATTTGGATGGAGTCAGATAGGATATACTCCTGCAGATGATAGGTTTCATCTGGCAGCTCTGTATCCCCAAAAGGTGCGTTGGCCGTAGGTGGGCTCTCTCCATTAGCTTCCAATCCAGCCTCTGAATCTCAGAGACCAGAGGGCTTCAACCTTTATAGTGCCATGACTCCAATAAATAAATAAATAAATAAATAAATAAATAAATAAATAAATAAATATTATATATTTAGTATGAGACTGGGGGCAGGACTGATAGTTGATTGACACACTATCAATTCTTCCCCCCTCCTGGGACCCTATTTGCACACCTCTGCCCTCTTCACCCCCATTCCTTGCTTCCGTAACGCCCTCCCTGCACTGTTCACTATAACCAAATATTCTTATTAGAGCAAGCAGAAAAAGTGACCATGAAGCCTAGCACTAGTAAAGTTATTTTAGCGCAACTGCTATGAACCTGAGCAGGACTGGGACACCATCTCCTGGTACCTGAAGGGGAGGAGTGGATCTGGCAGCAACAACTTGCTCCACAGTACTATCTCCAAAATTCCTTCCTGAAATGCCACCTGGCTCTCCTCGGACTACACAATCAATCAATCAATCAATCAATCAATCAATCAATCAATCAATCAATCAATCACTAGTATTTATATACCACTTTTCAACACAAAGTTCACAAAGCGGTTTACAGGCAAATAACATTAAAGTTAAATGGCTCCCTGTCCCAAAAGGGCTCACAATCTAAAAGAATGGAGAACACCACCAGCAACAGCCACAAGAAAGACACTGTGCTGGGGTGAAGAGGGACAATTGCTCTCCCCCTGCTAAATATAAGAGGACACCACTTGAAAATGGCTGTCATAAGTCTGAGGAAACCCACAGGTGATTGGGCAGCCTACCAGAGAGTCAGCCAACAAAAATTTCGCATGCAGGAAAAAGTAACAACATGCAAAACTGTGACACACAGTGCTGCTCTCTGCTCCTGGCACCCCTGCCCCTGGTAAATGGGAATAGCCCTCAGAGGTCCTGCAATGACAGAGGGGTGTCTGACGGATGCTCCCAGTTGAGATGGGGGGTGCTGGATGAAGGCAGCAGTGGTGTCAGTCATCACAAGAAGGAAAGTGGTATCAGGTATTCAAGGGTCATCTGGGTGAGCCTTCTGATGGGTTTGGACTCCCAGGCCAGAACCCATTCTGGCTGAGCCCTAACATTGGCACTGCATCCAAGTTTCCTAATAAAAGAGGCAAGCATCTCCCACATCAGTATGAAAAGCAACATAGCAGAACTCTCTGTTTGCCTTAAACTAATTCAGCAGGGAAAAGAAAGGCAATTTCCGCTATCAAAATAGATTAGGCAATTAAATAAAATTGCATGGATGTCATTTGCATGATTTGCAACTGCAGAGAAGAAAATCGGCAGAGGAGGACAACAAATGCAAGCCAATAGAAGCAAAAGACCAACCTTGAAGGTATGTCCAAAGTTACTGGCCCATGCAAAACATGTACAAGCCTGCTCGCCCACAAGAGGTAATAGTTCTTTATAGTTCAAACTGTTTCAGCTATTATTGAGTTTCCATACCCTAATATTATTCCTATCTGCCATAGGAAACCAGACAAATAGCTGTTTACAAGTTTGCAACAGTCTCTAACTCTAGCAGTGGTGGTCCTACCGTTATGCTGGGGGCGGGGGCTATTGCCCCCAGGCAGTGCCTGCCACAGGCATCGCATGACATGCAGAGGCGGATCTAAGGGGGGGCAAATCTGTAAGTTTTGCCAGAAGTCTTACCTTGCAGTGGAAAACACTCCTCTCCAGCACTGTTCTAGCCAATCCTCACAGGGAACAGCAACATCTTGGCGTTGCTTACTGGCTACAGCAGCAAGGGAGAGGGGGGATTTACATGACAGGGCAAGGCTTCTTGCAAAACTCACAGATTTGCCCCCCCTTAGATCCGCCTCTGATGACATGCCAAAATCAATCAATCAGTATTTACATACCACTTTTCAACACAAAGTGGTTTATAGGCAAATGGCTCCCTGTCCCCAAATGGCTCACAATCTAAACAGATGCAGGACACTACCAGCACCAGCCACTAGAAAGTCTGTGCAGGGGTGAAGAGGAACAATTACTCTCCCCCTGCAAAATATAAGAGGACACCACTTGAAAAAGTGCCTCTTGCCCAGTTAGCAGGGGTGCATTCTGGAGCATTCAAAAGCATTCTAAGAGCATCAGAACACCAATAAATAATACTTCCAGTTTCTGTCGGAAAACCAGAAGTATTGTTCAAATGTGTTCTGAAACATTCAGAACGCTTTTGGTGGATGACAGGATGTTGTACGACACTCTGAGAGCTTAAGGTGGGTGGGGGGCAGCAGTTGCTGGGCTGGGGGTGGCAGTCTACTCCCTGGCACCGGGACAGCACATGGACTAGGGACACGACTGAGCTCCAGTACCGTAACACACTCATCCTTGTACGAGAAAAGACCGCAGAATGAAGGCTGCTATAATTAGATCTACAATTACATTGGCCTACAATTATATCCAAACTGCCTGTCAATATCTGTGATGTTCTGAGCAGTCTTTTTACTTCTACAAAAAGTATTATTCAGCAAAGCTGGTTCTCTGTACTTTCTTTAGCAGGGCAGCCTTCAGATTCTCTGTGCCCATAGAAAGCAAAAAAGAAAAAAGAAAGAAAGAAAAGAAACCAGTGCTCAGATACATACATTTCCACTTAGTAACCTTCCTCCAGGGGAACTATGGGTGCTACCCAGTATCAGTTGTTAGCAGGTATGCTTTTCAGAACACCCATTAACATGCACCCATGGGGGAAATCTATTTCCTGTTCTGAGATGAGAACTCTCTTTCATGTCCTGAGCAGTGGCCAATGGCACAGCCAGCGATGGGATCCGCAAATTGAGAAGGGGAACGCTGGGCGGGACTTAGGCAGGACTTACACATGTTTGGCAGCCCGTCCGCAGCGTTCCGCGGCTGCCCTGGCCTCGGGGGGACTCCTGCTCGCCGCGGAGGATGGGTGGGGGGCACGCTGGGTGCCTGTGCGAGCAGCGGTGGGGCACGCCAACTGGGGGCAGCCTCCCCAAGGCCAGGGCAGCCGCAGAACACTGCGGACGGGCACCCAATTACGTGGAAGTCCCGCATAAGTCCTGCCCAGCGTTCCCCTTCTCAATTTACGGATCCCATCGCTGGGCACAGCTCAATGGTTCAGCTGAGGGAAGTGAGGGTGAAGCTGCCACAGGCGAACCTTTACTGTAGGGATAATTTACAAAGGCAGGGAAGGGGAATAAAAAGCAATTTTAATAGCACTTAGATATACATATATATATGAGCCCTAAACCAGTGGTATTCATACCACGGCAGTACCTGAGCTGACGCCTGGTGGTACATGTGAGACCCCTGGATACCACCACCCCACCTGCCTGGCAGGGAGATCAGCAACGCAACATAACAAGCAGTGGTAGGAGGTTCGGTAGGCAGAGCTCCAGTGTGCACTTTTCGCACACTCAAAAAATCCCTCCCATCCTCCCTGAGCCTTTTATTGATGTCTGCTGCATCACATTTGGCCTCCCAATCTGGAACTAACAGGTGATGACATCATCGCCGGTTACTTCTGGTGGCACTTCCAATAGGTAGGCTATGCAGAGTGTTACGGAGGGGGATAAATGTTGAGAAACACTGACCTAAACCTAATTAGTTGCTAAAGAAGAGAGAAGGATATAGAGGAAATCCTTAAAAAGGAAAAGGAGGTGTGATGGAGCAAGCTTGGAGGAGGGAAAATAATGACAAGAATGGAAAGAAATTAAGAGGGTTACTCAGGAGGAACTGGGGCTGAAAACCCAGGGATTTCACAGTAGAAGGAAGGAAGGAAGGAAGGAAGGAAGGAAGGAAGGAAGGAAGGAAGGAAGGAAGGAAGGAAGGAAGAGAAAAAAATAATGATGAGGGGTTGAGGGGTCCTTGTTCATGGTAAAAGGCCATGGCTGTACTATAACTCTCTGTAGCCTGAACCAAGAGCTATACAGAAAAGGCGTAAGACACTTAGACCAAGGAGTTACTTGATTCATTTGTGGTGTCCCAATGGGTGTGGTGGGTGTGGATGGGTGACACCACACCACCCAAGCCTCCATTTGGTGAGCTTCAACCGGCTCCAGGCCAAGCTGCCTCAGGCTATCACTGACAATCATGTTTTTACAGCTCGCTGACAAGAAATCAAAGCAACTGAGCCTGGAGCAGGCTGAAGTTGACTAAACGGCAGTGGTTCTGAGGCAGGCTTTTCACATTTAATGCAATGCGATAGTCCGGAAACTCTGAGGCAACATGATTACATCATTACGTCACCCCTGAACTTCCAGCACACTGAGTTTCTCAAGGGAAGCACCCCAATCCAGCCTCTGGGAATAGCTAGTCTCTTCCATCCAACAAACTATCCAAACCAACACTACAGCCACTGACTCTGAGCCTACCAGTTGTTAGAGTAGCTGCAACGACAGTTAAGGGATTCTGTCTGACCAGAGGTCTGAAGCAGATTTCAGGCCTCCCCTTTAAAAAAGCCCAACACCTGATCCTATCAAGAGGTTGTCAGTCAAGACTGTGGGCACAATCCAACCCAGCGCCGGAATGGCAAGGCTGGCCGGCCAGCGCCATATCTGACACTGGGTTGGGGGAGGCTGGAGCCTCCCGCGGCAAGGGAGCGTGCACTCTCTTACTGTAGGGGAGGCTCCAGCTTCCCTTATGCACTCCTCGGATCTGTGCCCAGTAAACAGCGGGCGTAGATCTGAGGAGACTGTGTGGCCCAAATTGGGGCTGCGTGGTCTCTCGAAAGGGCCTAGGATTCAGCCTTACGGCCGACTCCAAGGCCTGCCCATGTCCCACCCAAGTCCCGCCCCGCCTCCCTCCCTCCAATCCCCGGGGCGTGCTGTCAGCCGGCCCCTGCCATCAGTGCTGGCCCTGTGGCCTTAACACCAATGCGGCGGAGCTGCTAGGCGCTCCTACATCAACATTGTGTCAGTGCTAAGCACCAGATAGGATGGCGCTGTGTGTCTTTGTGTCTACCTGCCTGCCTGCTGATCAGTCTGAGTCCCTTTTTATCTATCTTTCTCAATACTTTAAAAATGCAGTCAAAAAAGGGCCATGAATTACTTTACTTATTTAGGAGTTTATAGCTGGCCTTCTCACCAATGCCTCAAGGTGGCTAACAATCAATATTTAGAACAATAAAAGAGGTTACAAACTTTTTAAAAGCCAATAGAACAAACAAAAGCAGCAGCAGCAGATAAAAACGGTAATAACCACAGCTGATGAAACATTAAAATGAATATGCAATTTAGAGGGAAAGTGACAGGAATAACTTCTAAAGATGCTGCTGGTAGCAGTGGAACCAGCCTTGGAAGTTGTAATATACCAAGGGAACCAAGGGGACAGACAGCATTGAACAGCATCTCTCTTTTGGATTATTGCCTTTTTAAACTTCACTTAAGGTGGGTTTTTGTTGTTGTTGTTGAAAACCGCCTTTTGGACATTAAGAAACACCGTTTGGTGGTTAAAATATCTGAATAAAAACACAACACTACATTTTGGTGTTTAAGATATTTTCCAGAAATTAAAATAGACTACTTTTCCAATTAGAAATAATACTGTGGCTGCATCTGCTGACACTATATCACCTGTATCAGCTACCTAGTATACTTTTAAAGTATTTAAAATGAATAAAAATGAGAATGTAGAATATAGAATTGTGGTTTACATAACACCACAATTTGCTACTTTAATCAAGAAATTTTGGAAAAAATATCACCAAAAACAAACGAACAAACCACCCTTACCCTACTTATGGATGTTTGCAGTATTGTGCACATACTCAAGAAATAAGCACAGAGAAACACTAAGCGCTGTAGAATTATTATCTGCTTCTGGACAGTTTTGAACTATGTACACCAAGGCTAAAGCTTACTTTGAACTTCTGAACAAAATACCTCAAGATGAATGAAATCTGAACAGAAATATACCTCAGGACTTTCTCAGTCACTTCTTCTGTGGGAGATATTTGTGGTGATGGTGCCCTAAAAAAAGTCAGAGGCTGCCCACGCTCAGAACAAGCAACTCTACATATTACTATGTACACAGAGAACATATTTTATCTCCACTGTTTTGACACACCAATTTGTGAATTTCTTCTCCCTAAAGACTCAGAAGCAATACAAAGAACACGTTGTTTAGAAGATATATCCACTTTGATATATTTCAACCTGGAAGAACCCAAATTCAACTGTAAAGTAAAGCAAAGTGAAGGTGCCATGTTGTCTGATTTAAACTACGCAAAAAATAATTTATTTGTTTACCAAAGTCAGTTATGCAGCTAACTCTGTTTTGTGAAAGAATGAAATAGAAAAGAAAGAAAAAAACACCACCATCCTCCCCAGGTACAGCAAGGCAACAGGTATTCTGCCTATATTCAAACATGTACTTTCTTATTATCATGAGTAATGGCCTGAGGCCAGTACAATTCAACAGCATTTGTAATGAGCCTCAAGATTGTGCTACTCTTTGCTTCTAACTTTTAACTAGCTTTCCCTCTCAGAATTAAATTGTATTTGTCTTTAAGAAAAATGTCCTTCAGGGTTTTATTGCAGCTCAGTATTAAAATGCTAAGCTAACCAAAGCTCTTGGGGGGTGGGGGGTGGGGAGAGAATGACAATGTTTATTTTACCACATAAAAATCACCACAAGCTTGAACTGTGCCTTATGGATGGAGACGGGAATGCAACAAGCTTTTGGTGCAGCAATGCAAGAAGAATAATTTGCCATGATAGTATAGTCCATGACTGTATTGATGTTTCATTGTTAAAGTAAAGCAAGGTATTAAACTATCTCCAGGAGAAAAAAAAAGATGATATGATTTTACAGGCTCGGACATTGATTAATCCATAGACCCATAGAGAGACGCACAGACTTTTGTTTAACCAAGGGTTGAAAATTTACAGCACAATCCCATGAATGTCTCCTCAGACGTGTTCTATGGGACGTGCTCTCAGAAAAGTGTGGGTAGGGCTGAAGCCTTAGTTTCATTTATTTAAGGCATAGATAAATACGCCCTCCACTCGGCCAACACTAGCTGCTAGCATTGGCTGAACGGCAGTAGCGCTGGTGCGAGAGCACTGACAGGCCCCCTTGCATCAGCACTGGTGCCATTGGGCCGAAGCTAGCAGCAGCATCGGCCCAAGGGTAACAGCCGAAGGCTGCGCTGTGCTGCTCCTGCATCAGCTGAGTTCAGTTGCAGGGCAGGGGGAGGGCAGGAAGGAGGGAGGAACTGAATGGGCTGGAGCCATGATGGCGCAAGGAGGTGGGTGGATGTGGGATGCGACCATTAGTCCACATCCCTCTAGCGCCAGGCTGCGAAGCCTCGATTCGGGTCGCATGGCTTGCTCAGAGCTGTGCCTGCTAAACAGCAGGCACAGGTCCGAGCAAGCCCATCAGGACGGCTGGTGCCTATCCTGAGGCAGAGGCACAAATGCCCCCAGGGAGGCTCCGGCAGCCTCATAACGTGCGCTGGATATGGTGCAGGTCCGCCAGCCTTGCCATTCCGGTGCAAGTTAGGATTGTGCCCTTAATTGCATTATGTCATGATGCGGAAGTAATCTCAAGGAATAGCTTCAGAAACCCAAGGGTATAAGCCTTCCCTCCATGCTGCTTGGCTGCTCGGCAAAAGAAAACATACAGGCATCTGTATTTTTCTTGTGCTGCAGGGCCCAAAATGGGGTCATTCAGATAGGTAAAATAGAGGGGAAGAAGAAAAATACTTCTCCCTGTCATTGGTCTGAGACAATTCATAGCCCCCCTCCCCACTGCTGCCATTAGATAACCACTGTCATATAGAGTTTGGCCCTCGGAATCAGTGGAGTAGCTGAGGAATTTGGTACCCGGGGGCAAACAAGATTTTTGGAGGGCCCCTGCACCATAACGTTGTATTGCAGGTCATGGGGACAGGTTGCATCTGGGAGCTCTTTTGAGTCACAAGGAGGCCACGCGCCGCCTCCCCAGGATTCAGAATGCCACTTGGGGCCTTTAAAGGGAGACTTTTGGGGGTTTGTGAAAACCCCAAATTCTGGCATTCTGACAGCACAATCCTAAACTGGAGTTAGGCCGGCATAAGCTAAGCCAGCAAAGTTTGGCCAGCACAAGTGACACCGTAAAATATGTTTGGACCACTCTTGGAGTCAGAGAGCCCAGCACACAGACATGAGCCATTCTTCCTGGCTTCGAGAGTAGTCCAAACACTCTTTATGGTGGCCCTTGTGCTGGCCAAACTTTGCTGGCTTAGTTTATGCCGGCCTAACTCCAGTTTAGGATTGCGCTCTGAGTCAGAGTGGTGCCCACTCCCACCCATCATACAGTATGGAGCCCAGGATAACACCACTGCTCAGGACAGCCTTTTTCAAACGGCATTACGTCACTTGTAGCAACCCTGCATCAACACCACTCCTGTATGAATACCGCAGACCCAAAGGAATAGGGATCATACCGTACTATAATACAGAGCCAATTGTGCAGTATGACAGCATCAGGAAAAAAAAACCCAACTCTTGTGTCTGTGCTAGCACAGAATCTAAAGTAACCCAACCCCAAATAACATCTAAACAGGCATGTTATTGGTATTAAAATACAATCCAAATGTCAGTTGTAAAGCATACATTGGCTAAAGTTCAGGATGTAAACTGCCAGAAGTTTTATCACCTAAGTGTAGTCACCAAAAGCCATGAGCTGTAAGAAAGTAAGACTTCTGAAGCCTCATTATACAAGCGGCTGCCGTGCTAACACAACACCTGTTTTCTTGCTTCAGTTGACAGTATGGAAAATGTCACATTTAATTGCCTTATAAAGCAGTTCCTCTTCTACGAGAGAGCTCAAAAATGGGGTTTCAGAGTCCCACAGGTCACCTCTAAGTGAAAAATCCCTGTATTTATCAAAGACTGTGCAGCCCAACACAGATTGCAACTCCGATGCTAAAAATAGGAACACTGAGAAAAAGCTCTCACCATGTTACAAAAGGGAACGAAAAGGCAATATATTTATACCTTAAAATAAAGTGGTTATAACAAGATGCTATCACCAACACACAATTCAAGACAGTTTGGACCTCATTTGCAAGCAATATGGCATTCAGCCAGAGACAATGCGTCATTTAATGGTTGGGTGCCCACAGCTTGTATAAGTAAATTATACTGATGCCTCGTTGCAGCCCCATATTTGCACAGAAAATAATCTTTTGAGACATCTTTTTTCGGCATATATGAATTACAGCCATAGCGCAGCCTTCAATAAAATCAGCAGGAACGCGATCTAAAATTCAAAACTACTGGTATAGTGAATATTCTCGTGATAAGTACAATTTCATCTTCACCGCAAGAGCTTGAGTGGGACCACTGCAATTTACTGATCGTTTTTCAGCATATGTGCTCTGCAAGCGTATATTTGCTTTGCGTCAATTTATCTGAATGAACTTCCTCTGGATGAACTTCCTTTAAAACAGACCCCTTGGAGAGACCTGGCAAGAGGTGAGCGGCACCCAGTTTGGGTCAAAGCATCCCTAAGAGATGAGGGTGCAAATATTCTAGAGCAGTTTTCTTGAACCTTGGGGTCAGAACCCTAATGGGGTCACAAAACCTTAGTTGTGAGGTCACAGTAACTTACGGGAACGAAAAAGGTTGAAGACCACTGGACTAGAATACCACCAAAGAGGGAAGCATCAACTCAAGTTTGGTCAGGGCCAGAGAGGTCCAGAGAGGTTGAAGCCCACAGAGGTTGCATGTGGACGCACACAGCTTCAGAATGGGCTTCTGTGGGCTTCAGAATGCTTCTGGATCTGACCAGAGCTCAGGTTCTTAGCAATTGTGCTAAAATAACTTTCACTAGTGCCAGGCTTCATGGTCACTTTTTTGCTCTCTCTCTCTCTCTAACTAGAACTTTTGGCTACAGTGAATCGTGCTTGGAGACTGCAATGGGAGTGGGGAATGGGCAGATAGGCTTCCAGGAAGGGAATGGGATTGACGATGGATCCCTATTCCTACATATGAAACTTTTTTTTTTATTTATTGGAATCAAGGAACAAAAAATGGTTGAAGACCACTGTTCTAGAGATCATCCAGAAAGAGAAAGAGTACAGTTTGGAAATGAACATGTGGTAGGATTTTACTGGTTGAAAGAGAATAAAAGGCACAAGGGAAAAGGCACATCTAAAATCATTTGGAAGAGTTCACAATGTACAGATAATCTATATGCAAATGCCAGAAGCCTCTGAGCCAAGATGGAAGAGTTTGTGTGCTTGGCTGCAAAGACATAGCTATATGGGCATAATGGAAACCTGGTAGAATAGACAGAGCCTGTGTAAGCAAATTCAGAAGACAGAGATGGGTATATAGTGGGGCATATTAGCTCCGTATGCAGTAGTGTCATTCACAAACAAGCTGCCAGAACGTGAGGCGGGACTTACTGCTTGATTGACAGGCAGCCCGTGATGCGTCGCCACCTGCCCGCCCGCCGCGGGGGCTCCCTCCGGGTGGCGCGCCCCTCCACGGCTCGCCTAGGCACCCAGCGCACCCCCCAGGCAAGCGGGCACCCCCTCTGAAGCCAGGGGTGCCTGCACGGCGGTTGGGCAGGCAGCGACGCGTCATGAACGGGCAGCCAATCAGGCGGTAAGTCCCGCCTCGCGTTCCGGCAGCTCGTTTGTGAATGACACTACTGTCCATATGTCCAAAAAGTTTAGAATCCAGTGAACTAGAAGGTTTAGGGCAGCAGTCTCCAAACTGGAGTCTGTTGCTATGGGGAAAATCTTCCCCAGTGCAAATGATGCTTCACGTTCTGCCAGGGAGGCAGCAAAAGACCCCTACTACAGCTCCCAGGGGTCCTCACTGCCAGTTGCCCATGTGTGGAACGCCAGGCACACAGCTTGCTGAGGAGGGTCTTTCGTGGCTTCCCCAGTGGAACCCCAAGGGCTGTTTGTGCCAGGGAAATCAAATAATGATTTAGTGCTAGAGACTTACATGCTATTCACCCTGTGGAACAGCAGCACCAAAACGGCTGCTACGGTATCCCTCGGAGCCAGGGAGACAGCCAGAGGTTTCTTTAGGTAAAGAGAATTTTTGGTTCCCTTACCCCATATTGGGCCCCAGACCGTATGGGTCTACTCAAATCTTTGCCAGCTATTTAGCTGGCACAGAACAGAAGTAAAGACCCATGTCAGGCTCCAAGGCACAGGAGAGAGGAATATGGTTTGGCTGTCCCCCTCCCCCTCCCAGGCCTAATCCGCCCCCATCCTGCCCTCTTCTGCCTAGGAACACCTTCCTGCCTTTAACTGGGGAACATATTGCTGGTCTGCAATAGCGCAAAGGCCCAGCACTGACTGGCACTGACCTCCCCGCCAATGATTTCACCTCCCGACCACGGCAATATGCCTTATGGCACATTGGTAATGAATAATGCTGATGCGGAGCACAGGCTGGCAGCACTGCCCAGCATTAGGATTGGACTGTAAATGTACCCTAGAACAGACAGAGGGGAGGCAACGCTACAATGAATTGCACATGGTGCCCAGATCATAGTGTGAGCGCAATCCTAAACTGGAGTTAGGCCGGCATAAGCTAAGCCATCAAAGTTTGGCCAGCACAAGGGCCACTGTAAAGCATGTTTGGTCTACTCTCGGAGTCAGGGAGGAGGGCTCACACCTGTGTGCTGGCCTCTCTTTGCTGGCTTAACTTATGCTAGCCTAACTCTGTGTAGGATTGCACCCTGTGAGATGTAAGTGTTTTTGATAAGGAATAAGAAGGAACAGTGACCACAGTGCTATCCACTTCATCATATATGTAATTGTAAAGTTTCCAAAGAAATCCAGCACAAACACATTTGACTTCTAAAGAGTCACTTCTCAAAAGTGAAGAAACTAGTAAACCCAAAGCTGAAAGGGTAAGTATCTCTAACTTTCTAGAGCAGTGGCTCTCAAATTTTTTAGCACCAGGACCAACTTTTAGAATTACAATCTGCCTGGGACCCACCAAAAGTGATATCATGGCCGGACATGATGTCATTTGTGATGCCAGAACCTGCTGCTTTCCTGAAAATGCAGCAATAAGTTGGGTTGTTTTTCAATCATTTTCCCATAGCAAAGTGAATTGGAAAGAAAAAAAGCTTATTCACAACCTTGACACAAGCAAAACAACCACACACCCTTCCCCCTTTCCAGCCTCCTATTTTTTCCATATTTTCAATATGCCTTGCCTAGGTGCTTCACGACCCACCTGAAATTGACTCGCAACCCACTGGTGGGTCCCAACCCACAGTTTGGGAAACACTGTTCTAGAGTTCTTTTACAGTGGCCACTGAAAGAGGCTACTGGTGGGCCCTGGACTAGACTGATGTTTTACCTGATCCAGCAGGGCTTTCCTAATGTTCCTAGGCTGCAATCTTATACATATTTTCCGGGCCAAGGCCCCATTGACCTCAATTCAACTTAATTCTGCATTGAAATCCATTGGATTGAGCTGTTAGAATCTACTCACAAGGACTGTGGCAGTCTATCAGAAATGGGAGGAAGGTGCTTGCTTCCTCTTTCAGATTTTCATAATCCTCTGATTTTCACAGAGGTTCCAGAGCCAATCAGAAACATATCTATCCCTGTAAAAAGCAAGCTATTTCACTGGCATTGCAACAAACTTTTTTTTGAACAGAAAGAACAAAAGAGAACACAATTAATAATAAATAAGCATCAAAGAAAGCAAAAAAAAACCCCACCCTGATTTATACAGGAGCCGTAGAATGACCCTCTGTGGTCTAGTCATCAAATGTTTACAACTGCCATCCTTCAGCCTTTCAAAGTTTAATTTTAGCGACCTTTAGAATGATAGATTTGAGAGCCTGCTGAACTGTATTGTGAAATAAGAAGACTGCAGTTGTGAGCGTGTAGGACCACAATTGACTCAACATGCTCCCCAGAGTGCTCATCTTTCTTTGCAACACTGTGGTTTATTAGGGTTTGGACCCTAATATGAATGGAATTTTCAGGCAGTTCATTTTAACTAGCTCTTATGCTACAAAGGGCCCATTATGAACTCTAGATGTTTGAGAGATCCTAAAGAGCCTCTCCATCCAACTTATACCTTCTTCCCCATCAGGAAAGCCTATGCATTATATAAAACTGCCAGAATTTGGTCTGATGGGAGCAATTTAACTTAACCAGAGGTTAAGCAGGAAGGTGAGCCTATCAGAAAGCAAGAACTAGAGAGGGCCAATATGTGGCTTGTTGGCAATGATGATGGAGTAAACAAAGATGTGTCACCTGAAGGTAAGATTTAAACCAGCATTAGGCCTATATGAAGGAATGTACTGAGCTCTAAGACTTAGGGCCCAATCCAACTTTCCAGGGCTGATACAGCTGTACCAACAGGGTGGGCGTGGGCACCTTATTCTGTGATGGGGGATGCAGGCACAATGCAGTGCCAAGGTAAGGGAACAAGTGTTTCCTTATCTCAGGGCTGCATTGCAACTCCATTGGTGCCAGAAAATTGGGTAGGACTACAATCCTACACTACAATCCTATGCATGTCTACACAGAAGTCAGTCCTACTGAGTTTAATGGAACTTACGCCCAGACTGCCGCCTAATAGCCTAATCCAGTGGCTCTCAATGGATATTTTAACTGAAAGATTGCGTGAGAAGTCAGATAAAACCATTCAGTATTGGAAGCTATTTTACGATTGGATGGATAAACAATGTTAGTATAGGTGAAAACTTGAGTTAAATTTTCAATTTAGTTTATAATGATAAGCTATACACAGCCGATGATGGAAAAATATAGAATGTCATTAGATTTTACAGTAAAAGAATTAGTCACACAGTAACGGGTTTCCTAATGTTTATTCTTTGTATGTATTCCCTTTCCCAGGTTTTTTTCTGTATCCCTTACCAAATTCCTTTATATATAAATAAAAACTTTATGGGGGGGGGGGAAATGTGTACTAAAGTGGCCAAGGGCACTGCAGCAAACTCACAGGGCATTGCAGGGCATTGCAGGATGCCCATGGTAACCTCTTCTTCCTGTTTCTTCCAGGTGCCACCATCTTGGATCACATAAGATCTCATGAAATCCAATATGGCGGCACCCAGAAGAGCCAGGAAGAAGAAGCCCCCACAAAAGAAGGGTGCAGTAACAATGATAAGTTTGGGAACTGCTGGCCTAATCCTAATCAAGATATGCCTGCGTAGCTCCAGGCACAATCCTAACCTGAAGTTAGCCCAGCACAGTTAGGCCAGCAAAGTTTGGTCAGCACAAAGGACACTGCAAAGTGTGGTTGGTCCACTCTTGGAGTCAGGCAGGATGGCGCACATCTGTGTGTTGGCTTCTCCGACTCCGAGAGTTGTCCAAACATACTTTATGGTGTCCCTTGTGCCAGCCAGCCAAACTCCAGGTTAGGATTGCGCCCTAAGAAACGAAGGCATAAAACAGTCATTGCAGCCACCAATGATAGGATTCAAATAAAGAGCTTGTCATTTGGCATATTGAAAAAAGAGCCATTATACTTGAATCACAGCATATATTTAGTGCAAAAAGACTCTCCCCGCCCCCAAAGGCAATTCTCTGCTGATTCTCCTTCAGAGAATTAGATTCTCTGCTGATCATCCTTCAGGATCCCTGACTAGATCCTTTTAAAGGATCTAGGTTAGAAAGACTTTCACATTCCCCTGTTTCAATTTTTTTTTTCATAAACCTGCTACCTATTCTTCTCATGACCCATTTAATTCATTACTAAGAATAGTAAATTATGGAACAGGCTGAGAACGCCAGTATACTGGCAAGCACTTGCTTGGCTTCATAGATTACAGTAAGCCCTGTAATGGTTCACGATGATGATATAGTATGATGAGTTCAAAAACAGCACAACAGGAGCTGTTCTTTTTATTGTGAATCATGACAAAAGAGCATGATTGAGAATCGTTAAGCAGGCACAAACATTGTACAATAAAGCTTTTCTTTTTGAATGTCCATTTAACTGGAACAAAAATTAAGAGAATTGATGTTTAAGCAGCCAAAACACAGCAATGTATTTAAATAATTGTGTGGGGGGGAATCAAAGACAATTGTGGTGAAAATTTCATAACTGAGAAGGACAATAAAGCAGCTTGAACAACCTCTGAATGTTGAGTGACCCAGGACAATGGAACTGGCCGTCCAAAATGACTCAGTTTTCATCTGTTGCCCATCATGGCCAATCTGTTCCTCATTTTGGTATAATGAATAAATCCTAAAGGCCTACAGGATGCTCACATTGACCAGGCAGAATACAGAAAGGGAATCATTGTATCTATTTGCAAGATCAATTCCCAGATACTTCTATTGCTAGGAAAGCTAGGAAAGCATGACCAGAAAATGAGAAACCCTACCACAACCCTATAAAAGACTGGTCGGTATTATCACCGATGGCAGGGTGGGGATGGGAAATAGCATGTTCAGGACTAAGGCGAGAAATGCACACAAAACTCCTACATTGGGAAATATCTAAGTTTAAAATATAATTATCTTTCTTACTGTGAATCTTGAGTTATGATTTTTTAAAGTTGTCCTTCTTTGGCATGCATACTGGGAGACCACTTCTGTAGGAGCTGAAGTATCTGTTGGAGGCAGGTCTAAAGTAGCAGAATGCTGTTCACTCACCTAGACAGAGCGGGGGGGGGAAGGGAGCAGGTTAACCATCTGGTTTTCTGTCATCTCAACCTTAATTCCTGAGTGGTGGCTTTTCCAAAATATATTCTCCCCTTTTACCTCCATCCGGCAAACAAAAACAGGCTGATCTTCCAGCAAGTAACAGTTGCATGCCACAGTCCCAGTCCAGATCTCCCCATCACCTGCAGCTGGTGGTTGTGCCAAAGAAATGATCCCATCAATGCCAATTTGAATGTTTTTCTCCAGAGTAAATTGAAGCCATGGAGGGGCCAATACAAAAAAGGCCATTGAAGCAGGTGGGTTAAAAATATATACATATACTGCAACAGTGGTGGTATCTAAAGCGGGAGGAACCGGTACGCTGGGCGAGACTTGCGTGTGATTGGCTGCCCGTCCATTTGGTTCCACCGCCTGCCCACCCGCCGTGCGGGCTGCCCTGGCCTCGGAGGGGGTGCCTGCTCGCTGAGGGGGATGGGTGGGGGCGCGCCGGGTGCCTGGGCGAGCAGCGGTGGGGTGCGCTAACCGGGGGCAGCCCACGCAGCGGGCGGGCAGGCGGCAGAACGGACGGGCTGCCAATCAACCGTATGTCCCGCCCAGCGTTCCGGTTCCTCCCGCTTTAGATACCACCACTGTACTGCAACCACAATCCATGAGATGGGGGCAATCTGGGCACAATTCACTGGGGGAAAACCCAAAGCATGCTAGCCCCAGTCACATCTTGTTTGACCCCAACTTAAAGCTTTGGGCCATGACGAAGCACCATTGCTGGAGAAACGTCCAGGGAGACAGAAGAGATGGGGGGGGGTTCCACTGAAGCATATGTTCCGACTGTTGGCAAATGTTCTTCGTGCTAATGGTCTTCATAAAGGCTCATACTTCAATAAGAGAATAGTAGTTCTCATTCCCAAATACCCAAGCACAGCTTTCACGTTGAGAGATGATTTTGCAACATGTAAAAGGTACAACAGAATTCCAGTAGCCTGGCAAGGGAATCAGCTCATCAAAAACACACAAGTGGCTCATAAATAACCTTATGGAAGATAGCGGAGTGTGCTGACAAAAATCATTCTTGATGCTGTGAGCACTTTCTCCTCTGTTAAAAATGCGATTCACAAACAAACTCAAATTTTAGAACATCTCCATCTAAAAGATAATTTCCAGATAGAGTTATTTTCAGTTGGGGGGATGGGAGCACCCAGGTATACAGTGAGACTCTTTCTTCCATTTCTATTACAGAGACATGACAGTAACATATGGGACAAAAGAATTTTCGCTACACAAGATACTGTAAGC
Organism: Lerista edwardsae; assembly: GCA_029204185.1. Taxonomy (NCBI): domain Eukaryota; kingdom Metazoa; phylum Chordata; class Lepidosauria; order Squamata; family Scincidae; genus Lerista; species Lerista edwardsae. The sequence continues at coordinate 1,673,002 of JAJKFI010000002.1, read as the reverse complement.
TCTTATGCTAATATTATTGCATACAGACATTATATATGATCCAGTAGAGACTAGAAATTCATTTACTTATTCAATGGTTCTTGCATTAGGATATTTTATAATAGTGGTGGTAAGCATAGTTTTCTAGCTATTTTCACTCTGTTTTGAGAGGAAGAAAAATCTGTGTGTGCGTGTCTCTCTCACACGAGAGAGAGAGAGAGAGAGAGAGAGAGAGAGAGAGAGAGAGTCTGCTTTGGTGAACAGCCAAGGGGATTCAGTAGGTTGCAACAAAATTATTCAAACTTCATAATAATATAATCTGTGAATTATACTGTAATGGTGATTTTTAAACTGCATATATCATATAGTAAAAGGGCTTCCAGAGACACAAGGCCAGTGGTGTTATCCTACCGATACGCTGGGCGGGACATCCGGGTGATCGGCAGCCTGCCTGTCGCGTACCGCAGCTTTACGCCGTTTGCGTAACCAATTACGCCACTTGCGTACATTACGCAAACGGCGTAACACTGCAGTACACGACAGGCGGGCTGCCGATCACCCGGATGTCCCGCCCAGCGTACCAGTAAGATAACACCACTGCACAAAGCCCATCAAAAAGATTCCAAATAAAGTAATGTCAAACAGAAAGTATTTGACGTTATCTCAGCTTGGTGAGTGCTGACTCCTAGCTTCAACTAGTTTTGACAATTTAATGCTAATTTTTAATTTTTAATTGTAATGCTAGCACAGTCTGACGACAGTGCATATTCAGCATGATTCATCATCTATGACTTCAGTGCAGATTGCTTCCTGGTTAAACATGATTAAGTACAGGTTGAATATCTCTTATCCAAATTGCTTGGGACGGGAAGGTGTCTGGATTTTGGATTTGTCTGGATTTCAGAATAATTGTATAAATATAATGAGAAATGCTTCCTCTTTTCACTGGAAGCATTTCACTTTTCACTTCCTCTTTTACACATATGGGTATTGTTGGCCTCTTGGACATCTTTCAACAATATCTATACACGTACACACCACAGAGCAACACAGTTTTCTGCACTTTGACCTTTAGAAACCGCCAAAATCCACTAAAAAAACCCAGTTTTTTCCACCTCTAGTTCAAAATCTTTATACTTCCAGCCCTCATAGCAGGTAGCCTAGGATGTTTTGGTGCTTGAAGTCAATATTTAAAATTTACTGTTTTGATGCTTAAAGTCAATGTTTAAAATTCACTGTAGGCTTTTTTGTTTAAGTTGTAATAAAAATAAAAAAAATTGAAAAAATAAAATTCACAATATGCAGTTGTCAAATGGTGTCCAAAATCTGCCATATTGTTCTGTCTAATTGTAGCACCAGTCCACTGTAATTTTGTCTTACCTCCTTGGATTTGTATCATCCCACTAACTTGAATCCACACCCTACTGGAGTCCATTATTTTATCATTGACCCGGGTCTAAAATTAGCTGATCATAGTAAAACCAATGTCTACTTCATGTTGCTCCAATTAAAATTACAACAAAATTAATTTGAAAACCCTTAAAATCCAATTAACCTTTATTTCAACTCTTTTTTATTCCTTGAGGCAATAGAAAATCTAGACAAAGACCATTCTGGTTGCAAAACGTCATGGGCTGATTTAAACTTGATGAAAGTAAGGTCTTTTCTTCCCACTGTACTATTTCAGTAGTTAAAATACTTTTTGCTTTGATGTGTATCTTGATTGTACAAAGTTCATTTGAGCTGGATGCTAACTAGCCAACTTGTAGAAAGCTAGCTAGGGCTGTTCAAACACTAAGCATGCATGTTCACCCTAAAATACAAAAACGTGCTGTAACAGGATCCCTTTTTTGTGGTACTATGGGCAGCGCCATCCTATCTGGCGGTTAGCACTCACGCAACATTGTTGCATCAGCGCTAAGGCCTTAGCGCCAACACGGGGGCAACTTGCAGCCCCCCCCCGTGTCGGCGCTAAAGCCATAGGGCCAGCGCTGGTGGCAGTGCTAGCCCTGTAACACCCGCGCAGCGCCTCCCTGCCAGTGCAAGGGAGGCGCGCTGACAGTGTGCCCTGGGGATTGGAGGGAGGGAGGGAGACGGGGTGGGACTTGGGCGGGACATGGGCGGGCCTCGGATTCGTCCATAAGGCTGAATCCTAAGCCCGTTCGAGAGGCCGCACAGCCTCGATTCAGGCCACGCGGTGTCCTCGGATCTGCGCCTGTTCTTTAGCGGGCACAGATCCAAGGAGTGCATAGGGGAGGCTGGAGGTAAGGGAGCACATACTGCCTCGCTGCAGGAGGCTCCAGCCTCCTCCAAACCAGCATCGGACATGGCGTTGGCTGGCCGGCCTTGCCATTCCAGCGCTGGGTTGGATTGCGCCCTTAGATTGCAGAAATATATCTCCATCACAAATCAAGGTGATTCAGGGCACAATCCTAAACCTGGAGTTAGGCTGGCATAGTTAAACCAGCAAAGTTTGGCTGGCACAAGGGACACCGTAAAATATGTTTGGACCACTCTCAGAGTCAGAGAGGCCAGCAAACAGACTTGCACCATCCTCCCTGACTCCAAGAGAGGTCCAAACATGATTTACAGTGGCCCTTGTGCCAGCCAAACTTTGCTGGCCTAACTGTGCTGGCCTAACTCCAGGTTAGAATTGTGCCCTAAATTGTGGCTTAAAACAAATAGTCACAAGAAAGAAAGAAATAAAAAAAATTAGGTACCATTTATTCCCATGTTTTAAATCTGTGTTATAATGGTGTAGAGGAATTTTTACAGTGGTTTTGGTAAATCCTCAGGCAGTGATTCACGGTTTTTCTTGAATATCACCAAGAGGCTGGGCAACCAAAAGGAAGTGCCTTTGGCTGAGCTGTTCTGAAGCTAGGAAGAAATGAGGGGGGCTCTGGGAAGGAGTTGGCAGCAAGAGACTGAAACAAACATGAGGAAGGAAAACAAGGAGACAGAACAGATGGAAAGAAGCAATGCCAAGAAATAAAGATATAAATCAAACTGGGGGGATTTTTCCTCCTATGTAACATGGTTCATCCCCCACCCTGCGCATCCAGAGCCATTTGCGGCTCAGAGAGCAGAGCCTCCGAGCCAGCTCTCCAAGCCACAAATGGCTCTGGAGGCAATGGAGAGGGGCCACGTTGCACAGGACCTCAGGCTCCTGCAAAATTTAGCATTCCACCCTGCCCTCCCCCTAGGAATGCCACTAGGTAGGTGAGGCGGAGAGATAGTGACTGGTCCAAAGTCATCCAGGAAGCTGAGTGGGGATTTGAACCTGGATCTTCCAGGTCTAAGTCCAATTTCCAGACCACTACAACAGTGGTTGCCAGACTGTGAACTGTGGCTCCCCAGAGACCTGCAGAATCCAGCCAGGGAAGCTGAGGAATCCTCGCTATAAACCCACCACCTTATACAATGAATAGGATTGTAGCCCTAATGGGGAACTGTCAGTGGCCCAGTAGGTCAAGGAAACCATTGGTTGAAAACATTTGTGAACCACTGCATGATGCTATCCTGGCAAGCTGTCTTATATTCAGCCAGGCCACTAGTTTATTTCTCTCAGTATTGTCTACGTTGACAGGCAGTCGGTGTCTGGGGTATCATACAGGAATGTTTCCTTTGCCCTACTGGGAGATGCCAAAGACTGAATTTGGGACCTTCTGCATGCAAACTATGAGCTTGCATGCAAACACTGCATGCAAACACTGCAATTTGGGCTTTCCTGAAGGTTCAGAAATTAAAATAATTGCATGAATTGAAATAATCACTCAGAACATTGACTTCTGGCCTCTAGTTTGGCATAGTGCTTGAGATTGCTGGAGTTAATTTGACAAGGCATGTTGAATGCATGTCAATGACATCATGAGGATGGAGGAAACTATTCTTAAGCATTTGTTCCACCATTCTATTATAATTATCTGGGACTGCTAGCAGTTTGTATTTTAAAGCATATTTAATGTATTTGCAATTGTTTTGTATTACAGCAATTTAATTTTTAAAAACTTCAATCTTCCAAAATAAAACTTCAGTGGCGATAATTGCAAAAAATACAAGCGCTATACAATGTTCTGAACCTGAGAGCAATAGCTCCATCTGGTGGACTTAGTTCAGATATTATTTTTAGAGCACAATATTAACCTACACTTGGATTCTTGACCAGTTATTGTTCAACACATATACAGGACCATTAAAAAGAAAAAAAAGAAAAAAAGTCAATGCCCTTAAGTTATCACTTGGACTAAACAGAGTACAATATCCTAAGAATACAGGGAAGAATGTTGTATGTGTAACTTCAAGTTATAGACTGACATAGCATGGTCTTTCTTAGTGATAACCTTTACATGTGCTGCCTTATTTCATCACGATTATCATTTGACTCACTCACATCCACAATCATATGGGTCATACGCTCCTGCCTGTGCAAATTTGCGGTGACTTCTGCAACCATGGCGATGCTTTCAGAGGTGCTGTGTTTGCAGAAATTGTTACAGCTTGCATACATGCACACCTACTTCAGGGTCACGTAGGATGACTGCACAGAAGGAAAAAGGTGATGGCATTGATGCTGGTGTAAACTAGCCTCAACTCATATTAAGCAATTTGGGAAGAACATTTTCTTGAAGACATCCACAGGTTTTTGCACCAAAACCAGAAGTACTTTCTGAACGCAATTTGGGGCTTTTTGCATCATCGGGGAGGCCCACAGAGAGGACTGTGGGCCTCCCGGACCCTTCAGGACACCAACATGGCCCCCAGGTAAGCACTGAAGCCCCTAGCTGCCCACGGTACTGTGATTGCTGCACCACTGTAGGGACAACCCCGCAGCCCCAAAGCCCACCCCGCAAAGATTCAACATGGTCCGAGTCAAATCATTGCTCTCTAGAGCAAAAATTCCAAGCAATGAGGCCTGAGATTTTGCAGACACTGAGAGCATGTATTTTAAACTGCTGCTGTGAAAAGTAGACACTCATGACCAAACTTGATGTAACTCATTGCTTGGCTCTTCATGCTTGGGTTTGTCTCTTTTTGGGGGTAAATACCAGGCACCAGAATGCTACTTGGATGGGGACTGCAGAGTAATGTGATGTGAAATTTCACCTTTTGCTCTTGCCATGATCTCAGACTGGATGGGGGCCTCTCTAAATGTTCATTGTCCCAGGAACACAGCTACTATGGCTTTTTATTTAAAATCACATCCAGTTTGGCCTTTACTACATTTTTTTACTACTTTGTTATGTTGAAACAAAGATCCTCTACGTCCCATCAGTTATCATGGTCAACACCAGGGATGTACTGTACATGACATGCAAACCCATTCCATTTCCATTTCCATAACCTTTATTGGCATACATAAATGTAAAGCAATACAACACAACAAGGTACCATTTGCAGCAGGGTAAAATAAAGCTTGAAAAGAAAAGAAAGGAATAGAAAAGAAGAGAGGTAAGGAGATCAAAACAAGGGGGTTAGTTTAAGGATCGCAGTTAAAAAACCCGCAACAGATACTGTGAGGGAGACACAACCATCCCTCAGGAAAATAGGAAGAAGATCGTCAAAAGAATTGGAAAAAGAAGACAACCAGGGTTCAAGATAGATATTACGAAGATGTTGAAGGGCTGGACATCGAAAAATAAGATGAGTCAATGTATCCAGGACATGCAAACCCTAAAGGAGCTAAAAACTGTCATCTCTAAATGAAATTCCCCATTACAGAGCAAGGACCTTGTCGTGTGCTGATTTTCGGCTGTCTAGTTGCACTCATTCCTTTAAAACGTAAGGTGGTTATTCAACTAGCCCCAAACCATAAACTTTCCACATTATTCTGGAGAAACTGAGAGTCAGTGTGCATTACTCTCTCGGCCTGAGTTTCCGGTCAATTCATGCTGTCTTCACCTATGGCAATGCAGCCATATGCATTTAACAAGAAGTCAGCCTAGCTCAACTTTTGGCCTGCCTCTGCAGCTACAAAAAGCAATATTTGCAACAACAACAACAACACCAAAAGCTGGCCTTGAGCTCATCATATGCCAGGGGCACATATATTGCCACTGATTGGTATAGTTGAGTGGCAAGAAAACCATGATTGCCACAGACAGAGAATCACATGAACCAACTTTAGTCAAGGCCCAACTATGATTTCATAGTTCTCAAGTGACCCCAGAGGAACATTTTGGCAATACAGACATGCCCCAGTGTCATCCTCTAGGGTTCTATTCCAGACCCCATTGTGGATACCTGAAACTGTGGATACTGGGAATACCTTTTTAAAGACAAGGGAATGTTTTTTCGAGTAAATAATTTTTTTTTATTTCTTTTAGTTATGGGACAGGGGAAAGGTTACACATAAGTATAGGGGAGACAAAGGTTTACACAATAGGAAAACAGTGGAGGGTTACAACCATTGATTACATATTGTAATCATCTACAATAACTTTCTTCTACATCTACGTCTATCAATCACCATACTACAACCTCATAGATTCCTTATGATCTACAATTCAATTACAGTATAATTTCAGTGGCATGTGTATATAAATCTCTTATATTCAATTGCTTACTCTTTGCTAAATAACAAAACAGTTTCTCCTCTTAAAGCATATACATACACCAGAAAACAATAATTGCAAGAGAGAGAGAAAAGAATAAATGAGGAAAAACTACGGCCTAAAGTATAATAATCTACAATGTCCTACAAATTTCTATAACTATTTTACATCCTTATACATTTCTATATTCTAATAGTTCAGTTAAAATATAATATCAATAGAGTGTATACATCATCTTCTTAAGTTTGATTACATTCTTGTTATCTCTTATATCTTACCATTTCATCAAATGATTTAAAAAAAGCCAGTTTGTCCAGTCATAAAATAATTCCTAATATCTTCATATCTTATTTTAAAATGAATTACTGTTTAAAAATACATTTATTCCTTTCCCTCTCTGGCTTATTGTCTATTCATCCTACCTTTACTATTAAAATGTACACTCCTCCATGGGAGACAGGGGAATGTAAAAGGCAAGCTAACACTGGGCCACAGGCTTAACACCATTTTGTAAAGTGGATTCCATCTGGTACAATTAAGCCTATGTTGGAGGGGGAAAAGAGTAAAAAAACCAACTTGACAGGGAAGAAAACGCAAAGCACTTAGTGCTTATCAGTTAGCCAAGGGGTGTTTTTTTGAGGAGGATCTGCAGAGCTGTGGACTCAAGGACACCATTGTACCATCTTACCTCCCCCCAATTAGCACACAGCTGTGTAAGTTATCACCTGCAGTAATTCTTTCCCTGTTACCAGGCGGTATCAATTGGACACTGATTGAAGAGCTGTGTCTCAAGGGCTATAAAAATAACCCATAAGCCTTTGTTCAAGGTTCAGTGTTTTCTGGCTGTTCCATACTACAACATACTACATACTATGTTCCTCCCTGGAGCACCTGGTGGGCCGCTGTGAGATACTAGATGGGCCTTTGGCCTGATCCAGCCAAAGATGTTCTTATGTTCTTATGTTCCAGGACATATCTTCCTAACGCTCTGAGAGAGAGAAAGAGGCCTGCGTGATTCCAGCTACGCAGTCTGGGTAACATCAGTTCGTGGATTAAGTGATGCTGGGTCAAGTTAGTATCAGTATGTGTAGGAGCTTAGGTTTGTTGTTTTATTGTTATGTGTTATAACTCATGTATGTTTAACATACATGTTAAAAGGTTAAACCATTGGTTTACTTTGCCTTGCCTTTAGGCCATGTAACCAACCTAGTAGCAATCTTAATAACGTTTTGCAAGCTTTTCAGCTTGGGTGTAAGTACATGTGAGTAATGTGAGTACATTCTGGGGAAGTGTTGTGGGTATTAGCTAAATCCTGCCACGGGGCACGTTACTGTTGGCAATTTAGGGACTGCTGGTTTCTTTTCCTGGGCAAGTCAGAGTGCCGCCTCTGGTTTATGGGAGGCTGGTAAGCTTGGGGGCTAAGCTTGCTGGTTAACTCTTCCTAGAGCTCCACTAGGAATGAGTCAGAGGTTAATTAGAGCTGGTGGTGTTTAGCAGATCCCCTATTGCCTAAGATCTTGTTATGAAGTGTACCTGTAAAAACGTAGTTACATTGCAGGACACTCCCATCTGTACGGAGGAACCAGAAGGCAGGGTACTTAACAAAGTTGTGTGTTAAGTGCCCAGGCTTCCAAGAACCTTGCACTTCTATAGCATAGTAAATGTTAGCTTTGCTACAGCCATGCAGAAGAACTTCATAATTTCCCGTGGCTGGTTCTTTACAGGGAACTGCAGTGGTTTTGCTGCAACAAGGTTAAAAAAGAGAGATTTGTTTCATGTTCCCCTACCTTTTGAATGGGTGTTCCAGTATCCATAATAACCATGGATAACTGAAACGGTGGACACCAGGGTATGCCTATAATGTATGTAAACTGATTTGGCCTTTGACCCACAGGGCCCAATCCCAATCATGCACTATGCCAGTGGAATGTGCATGCCACTGGCATATTGCATTTTCTGTCTGTTGCAAATGTGACCACCACAGAGTGTTGTCTGGCCACCCCCAGAAGCAGTGAATGGACAGGTCTACATAGCAATGGATGCCAGATGCACACCACCTGAGGTCAGTCTGCACAGGGGCAGGGAGATAGGCAGGGAAGGGGTGGAACAGGGTGGTGATGGGAGCGGGGATGATTCATCATCAGGAAGGGACCAGGTTCGGTGGCTGGCAGCAGGGGTCCATGACCCCAAAAAGGTTAAGAACCATTGGTTTATACTGACTGGCAGTTACTCTCCAGGGCTTCAGATGAGTGGTCCTTCCCAGCCTTACCTGGGGATATCAAGGACTGAGCCCAAGACTTGCTGCATATAAAAGCAGGTGACCTCCCACTGTGCTATGTTCCTCACCTATTGATTTTACATTGCATATTTTTGACTTACAAGGAAGTGATGTTGTTCTGACTCCACTGGCCTTCCAGCTTCCATGCAGGCTGTTAACCATGAGATGTCAAGAAGTCGGAATCTTGAACTGTCTGTCACCTTGTGTATTTGAAGCCATTTCAGGATATCCGTACAAGAATTATTCTCAGCCACGATATGGGTGACGGACTCACTAGAAAAACAAACATAAAGTCAAAGTTTACCTCCTCCAGTGCCAAACTGGAAAACCTCTGTATATATCATGGAAATAGAAAGTGATTTGATACCACGGTGCCTTCAAAGACGTTTTCAAATCGTATTTGCAGCGTTTTCCGACATTCTGGCTCAGCATCAATTAAAATCCCGAAGACATATTCTTTCACACCACTGCCTAAAGCATGGAAACCATTTGGCTTGCCCACATGCTATTGTAATGAAGAGCCTCCTTAATATTACCTGACAGCCTTGAGAATAAAGAGTGTGCCTGCTCAGTGACCGAGCGCTTATGCATTTGTTGAATTAAACCCTTTAAAGCAATGCCACCACTAATATTTCCAATAAACCTTCTGTACTTGGATTAAGGTCTTTACACACAGCAATTGAAAATATGCACATGAAATAAATCCTGATTAATTATGCATTGTGTCTGACGCCCACGTCCTTGATCTTCAATAGACCAGTCTCTTGCAAAATTGGTATTCAAGTTTAAGTCCACATAAAACCAACTAGGTAATTTAAGACACTGACCAAAGCTGTTTTGAAATTACCACGCAAATGGGATAGCACAGAAATCCTTACCCAGAGAATTATACTTGGCAGAGAGGAAATATGTGATGAAGCATTAAACCTACCCCCATTGCTGGCTGCTAGCAAGATTTCATAGGTAAATCCGAGTTGCAGTTGCCTGAGCAATGATTTTTTACCAGCTAACATCTAATGTGATGATTAGCAAACAGCACAGAACAGGTGACAGTGCTATTGTATGTGGAAGGCTAATAGACATTAGAACTGGATTCAATGGATTATATGAGAGACCCATAGGTTGCCATATAAGCAAGATGGAATGGTCTAATGCAGTGTTTCTAAAACTGTGTGTCAGGACCCACTTGGTGGGTCGCGACCTGATATCAGGTGAGTTGTGTAAAGCTGGGGGGGGCGCCATCTTAGAAACTGCAGACCTTACTCTTGCCAAATTCCTTTTGTGCATGTTAATGGTTTGAATTTTTAAGTGAGGATTTTTTTAAAAAAAATCGTTTTTAGTTCAGTGTTTTTACATATTTTGTCCTAATCTTGCTTTCGGTCAGGGGATGTTTCATAGATGTGCAATTGCTGTAGTCCAAGAATGCCAGTTTGCATGCTGGGAGTATCATTTTATTATAATGACAGCACTTCCTGCTTGAAGCCATGACACTTTTGGCCATGACATCACTTCCAGGTTAATGACATCATTTTCACTGGGTCCTGAAATGAGTGTCATTGTAAAAAAAGTAGGTACCGGTGCTAAAATGTTTGAGAACTACTGGTCTAATAGTTCTAAAAAGCAACAGCTTTGAAGTAAAACAAAAATGCTGGAATATTCTATCACAAATTTTCTGCATCTTAATAGTTTGACCCAATTCAATAATTTGAATATAATAATAATTAGTTAGCTTGACTCAGCAAACAAAGCCAAAATCTTACTCCCTGGAAATTCTAATGCCTGATCAGGATGGTTGTGAAGACAACAGGAAGACAGGAGATATATGTACTCCAACTTTCTACATAAATCTACATGACTAACAGTCCAATCCACCATGTCGCCTGCTGAATCCCGCAGGGGAGTTACACCCTCGGGAGGCCTCCTGATGATAAGAGAAATAATGCTTTTTTGACTGCTCATTAATGGACTAAAACTAATATATTTTTAATATCAGTTTAGTCATTTTACTAGTCAAGCAAATTGCAAAAGGGAGTGTCGTAAGGATCTCCTAGTGCCACATCTGAGTGAGTAGATTAATTCACATAATTTTTGTTATCAACACACTGCGAGGTTCCCCTTTAATTACACTGCTGTGCTCTATCTCGTTGTCTCAAAAAAAAATTTCAGTTAGAGATGTTTAACTTCTGCTTCCTGTGGTTTATTTCCCTTTATATAAAATGTGCATATTTAATGTATTTGTATAAAGCCAAAGATCTGGGAACTTTGCCATTTCTGCACTCGCAACAGCAGTTTCACAGTATCCGTGCCCCAGTTTCCTCTGCTGCCTTTACAGCTGCACCATATTCTTGGCAGAAAATGTAAGAAATATAGAATTTCCACAGATATTGTTGACAATTAAAAGAACCGACAGTTAAGTAGTCCTGGGTATTGTTGCGGTGAGTCCAAAACAGATGCCTGACAACAAAGCAGCATAGTCCATGCCTTCGCTGAAAGCATGAAACATCTCAGCAAGACATTTTTCCTCCACATTCACCTATCATTGTTGTCACTCACATACACCCACATACATTGCAGCAGCACTTGCATTAAAAACAGTCGGAGTTCTCATTCTACTGTGTTCCATTAGATTAGAGTGAAAACCGACACTGTTCTGATTTTATCAATGCCACTTCAGAAAGTACTGTGTGCTTTATTAGGACGGGGGTATGAAGGTCCACAGGCCGGACGTGGCCCCCAGAAGCACTTCATCTTGCCCCCTGTGATAATTGGGATCTCCCAGTGCCATCCTTTCAGCAGGGCTTCTGCTGGGGCTCTAGGAGGGAGAGACGGAAGGAGGCCACAGAAGACAAGGAACACTACAGGGGAAGGGGCAGCCCAAGAGGACTGGGAGAGTGAGACACTGCCTATGTGCCAGAAAAGCTCAATTATCTTGTGGGCTGCCCTCTCAGCCATGCCACTGCTGCTGAAGCATCACTTCACCAATTAACTCGCAACTGCTGAGCTGCGAAGTAACAATGCAACAGAAGTGGTGCTGCTGAAAGGGCGGCTGGTATGATAATTGGGCTCTCCCCTTTGCACATTTTCTCTTTTGTCTTTTGTAGCTAGTGCAAATGCTTCTATATAAGATCAAGGTGCTTCATTCTGGCCATCACCCACTAGATGACATCACTTCCTATTTAACGATGTCGCTTCTGGCCTTTCATTGGCAACCCGAATGCTGTCTCAAACAAGTTTAACATCTCTGGTATAGGACATTTTTCTCACATCTGATTTTGCCTTTCAGGGGTTTGGCCGACCAGACAAAAATAAGACCACTAATTCCACCATTGGAAATAATGGCCAGGAAGACTGTGTGTTCACAATTTTGCATGTATGTGGAGCTGGTTGGACGGAGAAAAAAATCCCATAGCTCTCAAAAATGCATACATATATAGACACAAGGTAGGGGGGGTTGTCACAGGTAGGGAATGTTTGAGCACTGACCCAGGGCACCCAATGGAAGATTAGGCAACTCCTTCCTCAGTGCCATTTTAAAATACCTTGATGACCACCTCTTGGCCAAGAGGCCAAGAATTTATGACACCTAGAAAGAAGTGGGTAGACAGCTGCAGCTGCTGCTCCCCTCAGCACCCAGTAAACCAGGGGGTATTTATTGAGCGATGAGGGGAAGCAGCAGCCACAGCAGATGGCTTAATGCCACTGCTGCAGCAGCAGATTGAAGGAGACCTCCCCTCTGTCTCTCCTATCTAGCTTTCAGCAGTTGGAGGTGGTGGCTGATGGTTGGGAATGGTTGAGAACCATGCCAGCCCCTTGTCAACATAGCCTTTTCTTGAGATGAATTGCTTGGCCCATGCTAGAGTGTGCTGAAATGCTGGCAACAGTCTTATATATGGGCTCCCCAGAGCGACCTAGTTATGAAAATGGGAGTGTATTTGATTTAAGTTTCTTGTCGCATTATACTGGGCGGCATTTTTAGTATGGAAGGCGATCAGAAAAATCACTGCAGGAGGACTTGGATGTTCTCTTGGTGACAGATTATTAGATTCCATTTGATACTGAGAAATATTTTTTAAACATTTTAGCCTCCCCATTGTCAAACTTATGATTTGAGAATGACCGAAGAGGTTAAAAAAAAATCTGTAAATGTAAACATTAAACTAGATGCATGTGACCCTAAACCCATCAACAGAGCTTTAGTGGTGATTTTTCTAATGAAATAATTAGAAAATAATCACTGGAGACAGAGTAAGAGGGTTATAGTCTCAGGCCCCAATTCTATGGGCTACCCTGGCAACTGCTGTCTTGCGAGTACCATAAGGCATATTGCCAACAGTAGTAAACCTGCTATGCCTGGGCTGAGGCCAGCATCAGTCGGCACTGGGCCTCAGCACTGGGAGATCCCACCACGGGAGTGCTGGCTGGTAAGTTGCCCCACCGGGCAGTGGGAATGCATGTTGGGGTTGGAGAAGACAGGGGGAAGACCTGGGCAGAGGAAGAGCAAACCAAGAGCAGAAGTGGGCCCAGGACAGGTGCAGGAATGACAGCAGAGTCTCTTACCTCAAGAAGACTCTGGGGGCCGCTCTGGCCCCACAAGAACCAGTGACAGCCATTTTGGCACCACTATACTACTGGGCACGACTGGAGCATAGGATTGAGCTGTAAGTAACACAATGGACTTACTTCTGAGTAAAATAAATAACACCATTTTCAAACACCTCTAGAAATAAGGTGAAGAAACAGCCTGATGCCATAGGATGCCATAGTGGGGAAACTTTATTCCATTTAAAATAGCATGTGTGGGGTCCACAATTGGGATCACAACTTCAGCAGGAGTAAGATGGAAAGACACCATTCCCCACATCATGGGTTTGGGCCACTTTCCACATCCCAAAAATGCACATTTTCCTTCTTTGCCCTGCTCCCCTTCTGGTGCTACAGCTGCATGTAGGTCTGACAACAGCAGTAGCCCTAGTGCCATCTTAAACAACAGCACCTGTAATACGTAAAACTTAGCACTGCTATATTAAGATGTTTTCTGTGCCTTCAACATTTGTTTCAGTGAGACTGACCAAAATAAGAAGGTTCATTTGCAAGAACCATCTATTACACGGCACAATATTTTCCTCTATCACCCTTTATTTTACTTTTCCAGCAATTATAAATATGTTTCAATCAACCTGTCTTTATTGGGAAACAGCAGGCCCTTTGTGACTTCCACATACACAAAAAGGATATCATATCCAATCCAATGGACTCCTGAAATACACAGAAGCACTGAGGTGTGAATTGATGCCCCATAAGAACATGCTGAAGGCCAAAGGCCACCTAGCCCAGCATCCCATTTCCCATAATGGCCCACTACTTGTCTCTGGGGCAGTGGCGTTTCTACAGGGATGGCAAAGCTCTAAGTTTTGCAAGAAGCCTTACCTTGCAGTGGAAATCACTCCTCTCCTGCACCGTTTTAGCCAATCCTCACAGGGAAAAGCAACATCTTGGCGTTGCTTACTGGCTACAGCAGCAAGGGAGAGGAGGGATTTACATGACAGAGTAAGGCTTCTTGCAAAACTTAGAGCTTTGCCATCCCTGTAGAAACGCCTCTGCTCTGGGGAGCCCATTAGAAGGCAGCGAAAGCACATTCCTCTCCCACCCTTTCACTCCTGCAACTAGTATACAGAAGCACTCTGTACTCTGAACTTGGATGGAGCTTATAGACCTCATAACTTGTACCTATCCATAAATGTGTCCTATCCATAGATGGTCATCTAAGCCAATGACCATCACCACATCTTACAGTCATGAATTCCATAGAGCAGTGGTTCTCGAACTTTTTAGCCTGGACCCACTTTCTAGAATGGCACTCGTGTTGGAACCCACCGAAAGTGATGTCAGAGCCAGATGTGAAATCATTGAGCAGGAAATGCTGTCATTGTGAAGTAATCAAATGACGCACCTGGAATGCCAACTGGCATTCTTGGACTGCAACAACTGCACAACCATAAAACATCCCTAACAGAAAGCAAGATTAGGACAAAATATTATGTTAACACATTGAACTAAAAAAAATTTTTTTAAAAAACCCTCACTTGAAAATTCAAACTGTTAACACTCACAACAGGAATATAGCAAGAGTAAGGTCTGCAGCTTCCAAGATGGCTGTTCCCAGCTTTCCGCAATCTACCTGACATCAGGTCATGACCCACCAGATTGGCCTAACCCACTGTTTCAATAGTAGTGCCATAGAGTAATTACGAGCAGTGTGAAGGACTTCCTTTTTCCATTCTAAACTTCCTGCCAATCAGT
Organism: Lerista edwardsae; assembly: GCA_029204185.1. Taxonomy (NCBI): domain Eukaryota; kingdom Metazoa; phylum Chordata; class Lepidosauria; order Squamata; family Scincidae; genus Lerista; species Lerista edwardsae. The sequence continues at coordinate 1,657,894 of JAJKFI010000002.1, read as the reverse complement.
TTCATTGGAAGATCCCTGGTTCTCCTGTTGTGAGAGAGGTGGAAGAAAAGCACCTTTTCTTCAAGGTGCATCAGAATCTCCTCATGCACCTTAAAGAAAAGAGCAGCATCATAAGTGCCCCCTCTAGTCTAAAGGAACTAGGTCAGCTCATTCACACAGAAGTTCCATTTGCACTTTAAAGCATCCCCAGACTGTGGCACTGAAACCCAGATACTGCAAAAATCATCTGAATATCCATGAGGCTGAGAAACTCATTAGATTCTTCAAAGGAAATGGTAACAGTGCATACTACACTTTGTTGCAGAAGACAAAAATATTTAGCCTAAGCATATGTTCTTCATTTAACTAAAGCACAGTATTTGAATATTGAATATTCATATTTTTGGAGATATATAGACATAATATTAAAAATGTAAATAGGATACCAATGGAAATTTCACACAAACAAATATTGCTAAACAGCACACTTATTCTAACACCATAGATGCTATACAAATTACACCTCATTCCTCTGTCATCTTAAATCTTGTCCAGATTTTCAAGTGTTTAGAACATCTAACTTTGCATCCTAGCCTTCTAAGAGAAAGTTGTTTGGTTCCATTTCTGCATACAAATAACATAATGAATGGGATTTTGTTTTTTCCATACCTTAGCTCATTTTCTACTCTGAATCCTTTTCTTCTTGCTAGATCCATCAAGAACTTTCTCCTGGTCACTCCCATTTTCCTCTCCACAATGAAAATGATTATGTCATTGAACTGTATTTTACAGCTGTTTAGAGGAGCTGGAAGATGCATTCCTTTCTGCTTTTTCCTCTTGGGAATAAACTCTGTAGTTGTGATCTTATTCATGGCACAATTTACAATTTCACTTGCTGTTTGTTTTAAACCAAAGCTTTATTCGGAAGAACATTAGCTTTCAGTCAGTCTGGCTGCCTAGCCAACAGATGGTTTGTGATGTCACCATTCAGTGATGTCATTTTGCTCAATCTTGTTTGCAAAGCCACAAACGGAAAGTTACACAAAGTAGACAACTTAGTTGCTTTTCAGGCTCCTTGCGGTTCAAACAACTCTTGCAACTTCTTCTGGATGCCAAAAGCAGAAAAAATAAAGCAGTCACAAATACAAAAACCTTTTGTTGTTGTTCAGTCGCTAAGTCGTGTCCGACTCTTCGCGACCCCATGGCCCACAGCACGCCAGGCCTCCCTGTCCTCCACTAGCTTCCTGAGTTCGCCCAATTTCATATTCATTGCTTCGGTGACACTATCTAACCATCTCATCCTCTGTCGCCCCCTTCTCCTTTTGCCTTCAATCTTTCCCAGCATGAGGGTCTTTTCTAAAGAGTCCTCTCTTCTCATCAGGTGGCCAAAGTATTGGAGCTTCAGCTTCAGCATTTGTCCTTCCAGGGAGCAATCAGGCTTGACTTCCTGGAGAATTGACCGATTGGATCTCTTTGCAGTCCAGGGGACTCTCAAGAGTCTTCTCCAACACCATAATTCAAAAGCATCGATTCTTCGACGCTCTGCCTTTCTTATGGTCCAGCTCTCACAGCCATACATGGCTACTGGGAAAACCATCGCTTTGACTATGCGAACCTTTGTTGGCAGGGTGATGTCTCGGCTTTTGATTAAGCTATCTAGGTTCACCATAGCTTTCTTCCCAAGAAGTAAACGTCTTTTAATTTCATGGCTGCAGTCACCATCTGCGGTGATCTTGGAGCCCAGGAAAATAAAGTCTGTCACTGCTTCCATTTCTTCCCCTTCTGTTTGCCAGGAAGTGATGGGAGTGGTTGCCATGATCTTAGTCTTTTTAATGTTGAGCTTCAAGCCAATTTTGGCACTTTCCTCTTTCACCCTCATCAAAAGGTTCTTTAGGTCTTCCTCACTTTCTGCCAGTAGAGTGGTATCGTCTGCATATCTGAGGTTGTTGATGTTTCTCCCAGCAATCTTGATTCCAGCTTGTGAGTCATCCAGCCCTGCCTTCCTCATGATGTACTCTGCATATAAGTTAAATAAGCAGGGTGACAGTATACAGCCTTGTCGTACTCCTTTCCCAATTTTAAACCAGTCGGTTGTTCCATGTCCAGTTCTAACTGTTGCTTCCTGACCCGCATAAAGGTTTCTCAGAAGGCAGATCAGGTGGTCTGGAACTCCCATCTCTTCAAGAACTTGCCACAGTTTGTTGTGATCCACACAATCAAAGGCTTTAGCATAGTCAATGAAGCAGAGGTAGATGTTTTTCTGGAACTCTCTTGCTTTCTCCATGATCCAGCGAAGGTTGGCAATTTGATCTCTAGTTCCTCTGCCTCTTCGGAAACCAGCTTGTACATCTGGTAGTTCTCGATTCACATACTGCTGAAGCCGAGCTTGTAGGATTTTGAGCATGACCTTGCTAGCATGTGAAATGAGTGCAATGGTGCGGTAATTCGAGCAATCTTTGGCATTGCCCTTCTTTGGGATTGGAATGTAGACTGATCTTTTCCAATCTTGTGGCCACTGTTGGGTTTTCCAAATTTGCTGGCATATGGAGAGCAGCACTTGGACAGCATCATCTTTTAAGATTTTGAGTAATTCCGCTGGAATGCTGTCACCTCCACTAGCTTTGTTGTTAGTGAGGCTTTCTAAAGCCCACTTGACTTCACTCTCCAGGATGTCAGGTTCGAGCTCAGTGACTGTACCACTGTGGTTATCAGGAACATTTAGATCGGCCTTATAGAGTTCCTCTGTGTATTCTTGCCACCTCTTCTGAATCTCATCTGCTTCTGTTAGGTCCTTGCCATTTTTGTCCTTTATTGTGCCTACCTTAGCATGAAATTGTCCTTTGACATCTCCAATTTTCTTGAAAAGTTCTCTAGTCCTCCCCATTCTGTTGTTTTCCTCTATTTCTTTGCATTGCTCATTTAGAAAGGCCTTCCTATCTCTCCTTGCTGTTCTCTGGAAATCTGCATTCAGTTGGGTATATCTTTTCCTTTCTCCCTTGCTTTTGGCTTCTCTCCTTTCCTCAGCTATTTGTAAAGCCTCGTCAGACAGCCACTTTGCCTTCTTGCATTTCTTCCTCTTTGGGATGGTTTTAGTTGCTGCCTCCTGTACAATGTTACAGACCTCCGTCCAAAGTTCTTCAGGCACTCTGTCTACCAAATCTAAGCCCCTAAATCTATTTGTCACCTCCACTGTATATTCGTAGGGGATCTGATTTAGGTCATACGTGGAGGGCCTAGCGGTTTTCCCTACTTTTTTCAGTTTAAGCCTGAATTTGGCAAGAAGAAGCTGATGATCTGAGCCACAGTCAGCTCCAGGTCTTGTTTTGACTGCCTGTATGGAACTTTTCCATCTTTGGCTGCAAAGAATGTAATCAATCTGATTTCGATGTAGACCATCTGGTGAAGTCCATGTGTACAGTCGCCGTTTGTGTTGCTGGAAAAGGGTGTTTGCTATGACTAATGTGTTCTCCTGACAGAACTCTATCAGTCTTTGCCCTGCTTCATTTTGTACTCCAAGACCAAATTTGCCTGTTATTCCTCTTACCTCTTGACTGCCTACTTTAGCATTCCAATCCCCTATGATGAGAAGGACATCTTTTTTGGGTGTTAATTCTAGAAGCTGTTCTAGGTCTTCATAGAAGCGGTCAACTTCTTCCTCATCAGCACCAGTGGTTGGGGCGTAGACTTGGATTACTGTGATGTTGAAAGGTTTGCCTTGGATCCGAATGGAAATCATTCTATCATTTTTGAGGTTATACCCCAGTACTGCTGTTCTCACTCTCTTGTTCACGATGAAGGCTACTCCATTTCTTCTAAGGGATTCCTGCCCACAGTAGCAAATATAATGGTCATCTGAATTAAATTCTCCCATTCCTGTCCACTTTAGTTCACTAACTCCCAGGATGTCGATGTTCAGCCTTGACATCTCACGTTTGACCACATCTAGCTTGCCTTGATTCATAGATCTGACGTTCCAGGTTCCTATGTAGTATTGTTCTTTGCAGCATCGCACTTTCCTTTCGCTTCCAGACACATCCACAGCTGAGCTTCCTTTCAGTTTTGGCCCAGCTACTTCACTCTTTCTGGAGCTACTAGTACTCGTGTTCTGCTCTTCCCCAGTAGCATAATGGACACCTTCCGACCTGAGGGTCTCATCTTCCAGTGTCATATCGTTGAGCCTTTTTGTTCTGTAATCCATGGGGTTTTCTTGGCAAGAGTACTGGAGTGGGTTGCCACTTCCTTCTCCAGCGGACCACGTTTAGTCAGAACTCTCTGCTGTGACCTGTCCATCTTGGGTAGCCCTACATGGCATAGCTCACAGCTTCATTGAGCTACTCAAGCCCCTTCGCCACGACAAGGCAGTGATCCATGAAAGGGACAAAAACCTTTATTGGCATATAAAAAGAAAACATGACCGACAGTAAGTAAAAACTATCGCGGTCAACTTCAGAATAAAGCAGTTGTCAGTTCCAATTGAACTACCTGAGAATGTGATTGAGTAACGTCAGAAAACTTTGATATTAGCATGACAGCTGATTTTTGGAAAAAGAGTCAGTACAGGGAAGTAAAGCAACTATATTTCTTTCATTCAACTACTTCCAACACTGGACTAAAACATTAATCATTTCAGTGGCTAATTCACTGTAATCAATCAAAACACTTTTCTCAACTGAAACATCTACCGTTGAACATATTTCCACAAAGACTACTTCTTAGATTCAATATCATGAAGAACTTCTTTTAAACATATTGTGTAAGCAATCTATTGTTTAAATACATGCACAGCCACTTAAGATGAAATAAAAAGTGACAAGAAAAGCATGCAAACATGGGGGTTGCTTAGGGAAACCAGTGAGGGTTGGTGGCATTTGCTAGGAGATCAGTGACTACTGGAGGGGCTAAGGTACCCCTCCCTCCTTCCAATTTTCCGCTAAACATGCCCACTCTGCCCCACATTGGTGTTCTCAACAAATGTGGGTTTTCTGCAATTGTATCCTACCCTGACACATTTTGCATGGCACTTTGTTGAACACAACCAGTTCATTCATAACCCAAGAATCACTACCTTATACCAGAGAAACGTACCTGAAAAACATCATGCTTCAATATGTCCTTTATTCTCAAAGCACGAGTGTCAGAGCAGCATGTACTTGGAACTAGTTCTGTAAAAAAATAAATTATAAATACAGAGAGAAGGGGATGGAGAGAAACCGAGATCCACCAGGTCCCCCATTTCACATTAGCATAGACATGCTTTCTTCAACCCAAGTGAACATCTATATGTCACACTTTGCACATTATGCACTTAATTCTGGACATTCTTATGCAATGGACACATTTCATACAATCAGGGACAGAATAGTAGAACGAGATGGCCCACTCTCTTCCCAGTTGCATTTATTAGATGAAAGACCACACACAAATATTCCATTTGAATTTTTAAAAACAGCCTCATTTATGACCACTTACAATGGATATACATAACCAGTTGCATAGTGGCTGGCGAAGTCCCAACCCCAAGTGATGCCGTTTCGACACAGCTTCCCGTTGCCTGAGTCACAGCACCATATGTAATATGTTACTCCTCACTACCCATGATTAGCAGTATAAAACCACACTGGCCACAAAAACTGTTTGCAGTAGAGTGTGTGTCTTCGCTTTCCTTACAACTTTCATAAAGCAATGTGCTTGGAAAAAGAATATACTACAGAGGTGAGAGACAGTATTCAAGCATACTTAGGATGGTTGTAGAGAAATAAGATATTTCTGCAACAGTTTGCAGATTTGGGTGGCTAGCACTGGTTAAGATCGCCATACAGAGACACTAGGCCAAGTCAAGCCTGAAGTGTTATCTTCACTCAGCAAAAGTGTTATCACACACCAACTGTAGGATCAAAGTGCCATGAAGTACAATGTGTGACAATTCTATGTAAATTTAACATATATGAAAGTGACCATTCACAACAGCGGTAAGGAAGACACAGTCTTCCTAACTTTGCTGTGTAAAGACACACCTCTAGTTAGAAAGAAACCCTTAGTTAGAAAGAAGTTCTGTTGTTGAAAAATGATACATGTCAGGCCATCCGCAGTTTGGGGAGACAGAGGGCACAATCCTAAACTGAGTTAGGCCAGCATAAGCTAAACCAGCAAAGTTTGGCAAGCACAAGGGCCACCATAAAGTATGTTTGGACCACTCTCGGAATCAGAGAGGCCAGCACACAGACATGTGCCATCCTCCCTGATTCTGAAAGTAGTCCCAACAGGCTTTATGGTGGCCCTTGTGCTGGCCAAATTTTGCTGGCTTAGCTTATGCCAGCCTAACTCCATTTTAGGATTGTGCTCTGAAATGATGTACTGATTTCTGAGGGCTAAACTACATGTTACATCAAACACACTATTGGTCTTTTGTTCCCTGAACAGCAACTTGTGGGGCAGGTCCGACTGATCAAAATGGCATTTCATGCCCATTTGGCCCCACTGTTGACAATGTTTGTTCTTTATATTCATGTATATGTGGGAGCATCTGTGTACCTGTCTGTGTACAAACATACACAGGTCTGTCAAATGGGGATCACATTTCATGCATCGGATGAAGTGAGCTCTCGTTCACCAAAGCATATGCTGCAAAAACAGGTAGCCTGAAAAGAGCCACAAGGCTCTTCAACTTGGATGCAAATATACCAGTTTGCACACAAAGTTCTCTTTCAGTGAACAGAAATTCACGAAACAAGATTTTGGGAATGTGAGGCAAGCTTACACCTAAGCCAATTTAGGTTTTGCTACAGCAAATTTGGGGCCTAATTCTCAGGCCCATATCACCAGCAGTACATACGTAATCGCTTGCTAAATGTGTCGCAAATGTGCCATAAACAAGTTCGTGACACCATGGGAGGAGGGAGTGCTGGCGCTGGGACGGTAACGGTGCCCAGTAAGTGCAATTGCGGCAGGGGGAGAGGCGGGGAGGTGGAGCAGGCTTACACCGCTGGATCCTAGGCCCTGCATTGGGTCAGGTAGCCTAACACAAGGCTGCACAAGTCTCTGCCAGCGAAATAGCCAATGGAGGTTTGGAGTCCCATTGTGGGGGCTGGGGCTTTCCAGGCGGAACGGAACAAAGTCCTCTTCCCTCAAGGCAATCCTGGTGGCTGCTATGGAATCCATAGGATGCTGTGGTAGCCATTTTGCTACCACTGCTCCTACGGGAGTTCAGGGCAGTTCAGGATTGGGCTGTGACATTGCTACCTTTCTTGAAGCATTTTATAGATTCGTCTTCTCTTCTTGGAGATGTAAAGGAATTCTGCACTTTCCAATTTCTCAGAACATCATCATTGTCATTTTTATAGCCTCTCGGTTATTTATGTCTGTTCCAAGACTTCCAGTTTGTTTGAGATCACTTTTTTTTTTATTTACAGCTGAGCATTCCATCTGTCACTTATGCTGGTTCTACCTAAGTTTAGACATTTGGCAGTATCAAACCATTAGTAGTTCTCTTTGTCTATGGATAAAATCTCAGTGGAACAAATTTAAAATAGAAGTACATGTGTTATATTCCGTATTTTTGGGATAGTACTTTGCATGTCACAAAGTCATACACATAAATAAACAAACAGAACCAAGGTATAAGACTGATAACTAAGATGTATTCTAAAGTTTCTTTCAGTGGTGTTTTTTTTTTTTCATTTTGTTTAATTTACTATCACTTCAGGCATCTGTTCTGATTACCACCAGGGAATGATTCTGCATTCGTTACAGCTTGAAACTTCTGTTCACAATCCAACTCTGTCTGGGTAAAGTGTTAATTAGTTGTAGTTGCTGTCATTGTTAAGTTGGCAGCCCGGGGCTGCCACAAAATATTACTGTTGCATCAGACTCTAAGGATACGAATTCCACTAGGTACACACAAAGGACTTGCATGACTTATAGCTCTGATCAAAGGTATTGGACATTAATTGCTGCATCAGCAAATGCTCTCGCTGCAAAGTACACCATATGTATCTATTTCTGGAGACAGCGTCTTCTAGCAGCTTCTACCATAAATTATGATAAAGTATACACAGAGGTTTAATTCAGACAGCACGCTGTTAAAGAAACAGTGCATTACCCTGCCACATTAAATGATTATGGCCATAGATGTGAGTGGGTGCTAGGCATGAGAACACACTGCTGAAGATATTCAGAAGCTTTCACTTTAAATAGACACACTTTCAAACATATTCTACCTAGTTCAATGAGCTCCATTAGCGGACAATTTTCAAAGTAATACTTCTGCAAAATACAAAAACTCTCAAAGGATTTATGAGGTGGGCCAGCCCAGGAGGCCGGTCAGCCTGGGAAGGGGGTAGAGTCTGGATGCGGCCGAACCCCGTCGCACAGCCCCAATTCAGGCTGTGCAAGGAACTCAGATCTGCACCTGCTATATAGTGGGTAGCCCATAGGACTGGTTAGCACCTAACCTGGGTCAAGGGTGCAAATGTGCCCTTGGCCCGTGGAGGCTCCGGTGCAGTCCCAAGCTGCGTTGGATACAGTGCAGGCCCTTCAGCCTGTGCTGTTCCGGCGCAGGTTAGGATTGTGCCCTCAGTTTAAGGCAGTTCCCTGAAATTGAAGCCCTCCTCCACCTTCTTGCCTACATATCCTGATGGGAAGACAGAAGAGAGCCTGGCCAAGGTGGTTCATATCACCAGCTCCAGCACTGGCCTCAAGTAAATCTGTTTTATCTCATATCACTTTTGTTGTAGATTTAATATTTTTTTTAATTGTAACTTGCCGTTTTCTACTTTGAATGCCAAGGTCAAAAGTTGGTATATAACTGTCGTAGCTAACTAAATAAATGTGTTACCAAATAACACATCTGCGATCCATGTGGTCACTGCACTGATATGCTTACACTGCACATGCAACGGCTGAGAGCCTATTATATGGCACATCAGGAACCAGGAACAAGGTTTGTGCACATCCAGCCTTATATTGAGAATTGGATCAAACATCTTGAAGGTCAGCAAGATATTTGCCACCTCAGAGCATTGGTACTGAGGCACTTCTGAAAACTCTTTAGATGAAATCTCAGATACCTAAAATGCTTGGTTTGCAGACCACCACCACCACCCATAACTTTCAGGGCATGAATAGAGCCCTTGGCACTTTTGAATCACAAATGGTGTTGGGACATGTTGGTATCAACCAACCAACCAACCAACCAGTATTTATATACCACTTTTCAACACAAAGTTCACACAGCTGTTTATAGGCAAATAATAAAGTTAAATGGCTCCCTGTCCCAAAAGGGCTCACAATCTTTAAAAAAAACAAAACAACCCATCGTAGCAATGTATACCATTGTTAAAGCCAGTCTTCTGGATAGATAAAGTCATTAACTTTTTGACACAGTGCCATTTTCTCTCTATGGTTGTCCCAAATTTTTCATGCTTTCTTTCTTCTCTGTGGAGGAAGAGAAAATCCAAGCAAGGTTAAAAGGCTAAAATTCTGTCAAGGAAACTGACATTTTGCACCCAAAAAAAAGTTTGATGCCATTACTCGCATGAGAGCACAATCCTAAATTAGAGTTAGAGTTAGGCCAGTAAAGTTTGGCTGGCATAAGGGATACCGTAAAGTATGTTTGGACCACTCTCAGAGTCAGAGAGGCCAGCACACAGACGTGCACCATCCTTCCTGACTCTGAGAGTGATCCAAACATACTTTACAAGGTGGCCCTTGTGCTGGCCAAACTTTGGTGACCTAACTGTGCTACCCTAACTCCAGATTAGGATTGTGCTCTGAATTACACAACACTGTTGAATACATAACATTCTTTTATTTTAGCATTATACCTTCTTTGACTACAGCGACTTCAACCTCAAATCCATCTCTAGCATATGCAGCTTAATACTGATAATGCCATTTTGTAACTTCTTAAATACTACAACTTGTATTTGATAAATCCATACAATTATCAATTTTCTGGTGGGGGGGACAGAATTCAACTGGTGCTTTGAGAAAAGCTATGATAAAGTAAGTTTAAAAAGCAAAGAAAAGCCTGTCACTGTGCATTTTCTATGTCTTTATCCTTAAGATCCGTTTCTAATTCATGTTGGGTTGTTATTTATTTCCCTTCTCTACCTTGTGTTGCTATAAATGTAGCAAGTGTAGGATTTATAGTATTTTGTACTTTGGCTACTAGGCAAAATTTCTAGGCTGTTATTTTACATTGTACCTTCTATATTCAAAATAGTCAGTAGAAATTATGGCCATGATGTTGAAAGAGCTACATGCAGCTTTACTTCTCCTTTGCCTTAGAGAAAACCAAACAGGTGTTCAACTGTAAGATGAGCTGGGAGAGGTATTTCCTTCCGAGTGAAGGTTCGACATCAATTAATTGTGGCTTGTATTGTGTAAATATGAACCAAGGACTCAAGAAAACACTGGTAACATGAAAAGGGACACAACAGCTACTAGCTGAGTTCTCAGAACAGGAGTAGTTAGCTAGTTTTAACCGTCTTCATTTCATTCTAAGAAAATGACATTTTCAGCCATTTGATCTATCGATGGGAGGAATTCACATAACTAGGGGTGGGGGTTTGGGGGTGATTTTTTCCCCAAAATTTCGTGATTAAAATTAAATAGCAAATTGCAGTGTTATGTGTTTTTATCAAAAATTTTATTGCAAATTGTACAAACAGCACTATAAATAAGGGTGAGTGGCCCTACAAAAGCAAGCAATCACTAGCACACACACCCCAGCCCGAAATGACCTGCTCAAAAGTTCCTGAGTTGCACTCTGGTTGCTGCTTGGAGCATCAAGAAACTGCTGCTCGCTACTTCCACATTCCATTAACGTCGCCCCAGCATGCACTGTGAACTATGAACATGCATATTCATGCAAATTTAAGCAAGCTTCCTCCTGTTTCTGCCACTCCTCCTCCTGATCCCTTACTGAAAACTATTTGTGGATTCCTCAAAACTGTGTCAAAAACAGTAGTGTTATCTTTGTGAAATTGATCTAAATTTGTGTCAAACTCTGTCAAAATAAGTAAAAGCTGTGCTTTTTCGTATTTTGACCTAAATTTTGTTTTATGTAGCATTTTCAGTAGAAATTCTTATTATTTAGCGTTCTATGTTGATCACCTAAAAAAAACCATCCATACACAGAACTGTTTTGCAAAGAAACGTAGCATGTTCTTACAGTGTCATTAAGAGAGGGTGCTTAATTTTTCAAGCTGAATATTTTTCCCCAAGATCTCCAAGTCACCATTGCAGTAGTCACATAGAATATTTGGTCTGTAAAGGAGTTACTCTGCCTGCTCTCTCTGCCTGATTTCATCTACATTTCCCAGTTGGTTTCAAATGTGTTCATAATATAAATCCCTTTCATGGGTGAGAAGGCCAGAAAGCTGAGCTATTTACAACATTTCAAACTATGAAAAAGCCATCATTAGAAAGCATAAAAATTAAAAGATAAAAGCAAAATAACCCAATGAAAATAGCATTTTCATAACAGAGGGGTTAACATAACAGAGGGGAATATAATGTATACAAAGTGAACCTAAGAAGGTATAAGAACTACTGTAAATTCCATTCCATTCAATGAGAATGACCTTCTATAAGTGTGCAGAGTGTTATTTTGCAAATTAATTGCCTTTGTACCTATGACACTGGAAGTTATGTGCAATCAGCCAAACTCCATCAGATTACCTAAAACCACAGCAATAGCAAATAACTACACACAAGACAGCCACAACCATGCAATTCTACAGACGTATTGCAAAGTAAGGCTAGCATACCTGGCATAATAAGGCCAGCGAATGGAAAGGAGCTTAAGGTCATCTTGCACAACCTTTCTCCAAAGTAAGGTCTATCCACCAACCAGCCCCCAAAGAACAGTGTACATGGTCAAGACCATGCTGTGCCATGAGAAGAGAACAGGTGTGCTGCTGGAAGATGCTTGCCAAGGCAGCCCCCTCCAGATGATTCACCCCAGAAGCAAGTGAGCAAAACCACATACCACAGCAAGAAAAACGAAGGTGCAGAAAGACTCTTTCATATCAGCTGTTAATGCCATCCATACAAAAATATGAAAATGGCTTTGCTGCATCAGTCCAAGTCCCGTCCATTCCAATGTGCAACTTCCAGCCAGAAGACTCTGGGGCCATAACTATGGGGAGAGACAGAGAGGGGGGGAGAGGGGGAGAGAGAGAGGCAACAGTCTAGTCCAGTGATTCTCAAACCTTTTAGCACTGAGACACACTTTTTTATGGTTCTCTAAGTTGCTTTTATAGGGACGTGCTGCTTTTATAGAGACGTGGGTTAAACCGCTGCTGCTGGGCTTTACGACCGGAAGGTTGGGAGTTCAAGACTGCATGACAGAGTGAGCTCCTATTGCTTGTCCCAGCTCCTGCCAACCTAGCAGTTCAAAAGCACCTAAATGCAAGTAGATAAATAGGGACCACTTCAGTGGGAAGGAAACGGCGTTCCGTACACTATGGCATAGAGTCATGCCGGCCACATGACCACGGAAGCTTGTCCTTGGACAAAACGCCGGCTCTACAGGCTTTGCAACGGAGATGAGCACTGCCCCCTACAGTCGGTCACGACTAGACCATTCGGTTGTGGGGAAACCTTTACCTTTTTAAGCTGCTATTGGATGCCCTTTGGGAAGAAAAGCAGGCTACACAATGAGCAAATAAATATTTAACTAACTAGGCATCACCACGCCAGGTGTGGGTGGGGACTGGGGCAGTTGTCTCTTCTCTGAAAAGTGCAGTTGTACCTCCAAAGAACCCCACTGTCACTGAAAATCTGTGTTTACTGCTGCCTTCTGATAGATTCCCTTGCTTGAGAATTTCACGTATTTGTCTTGGGTTAAATTGTTATTAATGTCCATCAAGGGCTTGCTCTGAGAACTTACAACTGACAATCCTATTTGTTTTGACTATTGTAGTTATCAGCTGGCATTCTGCTTTCAAATAATTCACACCCCAAAAAAGTCCTTGCTGTTTTATAATTTAGAGGCAATTTGGTTCAGAGATGTCTAACCACAGGTTTTTCATTGCAACAGTATAGATACAGTAATAATTCATTATAGGCCTTTTTATTTGCTCTTGCCTGAAATATCATGGGACATACAAATAAACTGCCCTTGGAAAATCTCAGCTGACAGAAGCAGGAATTCAATTCTCAAATACTAAGAGGGAACCCAACTTCCTCCCCTAGTGATGCAGGCTAGACTGAAGCAGAGGTTTCCAAACTGGGGGGTTGCAACACACCAGCCTAAAAGCCTCTGCCTTTGGACCTTTAAGGGGTGGGGGAGGGCGGAAGGCAGCAACGCAGTCTCCGGGATCACATCGCTGCTTGGGGCAATCAGGACTGCAATTTACGTACCATTTGTAGTGTCGGGCTTCAGGGCATGCAGGGAGGCCTGCGGAGGCCTTCGCAGGGCTCCCCCAACATTGTAATACATTAAAAAAAGCTACCACGACCCACTTCCAGTTTCGATATTTGTGGCTATGAGGGGAAAGCCTCCAAGCCACGAATGGCTCTGTACGTGAGGAGGATTCACACTTTACACAGGAGCTCAGGCTTCACAACTTAGCATTTCACACACACACCTGCAGGAATGCCACCGGTGAGGCGGCTCATCCCCATGCTCCTAGTGGAGTAGTGCTGCAGCACACCTGAACGGCAGCAGCACTTGGGAAGATGCTAGCCACAACACTGCTGATAAAGGGTGGTAAAAAGGGGGCGCATTTCCTTTTTGTTCTCCTTTGGGGAAGACTCCCAATTTCTGAGAGAAGCCAGCTGGCCTTTTGTCGCTTCTCATGAGCCATGCTGGCATCCTTGTGGACCTGTCCTACATAGTGGTAATCTGCTGGACTGTGTTGGACTGCTGTCAATGTGGTTAAGGACCCAATCCTAACCCATGATGGAGCATGCCCTTGGCATGCTATGGGGAAGCAACAAGATGGCTCAGGAGAGGTAACACTTTTTCCCACCTCCCTGTAGGCCATCTGGCCTCCAGTGGATCTCTTTGGACCTATGCCAGCTATTTTGCTGGCATACATTCAAGGAGATGGGCAGCCCAATCCTAACAAGCGCTGGTGCCACTACCTCTATCTAAAGGTTTGCAACCAAGCACTCCAGGACCTCCATCTTAGCTCACAGACTTCTGGAACTGGCCTATAAACGCCTACACATGCTTTGTCACAGACAAACCCTTCCTTCCTGTGCCCTTGTTTAAATTTCAGGCAGTTAATCAATTAATTAAATGCTAGTACTTACCCTCTCCCTGCACAGATGGTCAGCTCGCCTGTTTGCTTCCTGTTTAGCTTGATGTTGAGATTGCTTCATCACTGCTGCTCACAAATGTTCCTTTAATCAATACACAGATTTAGTAATATATAAATAGCGCACATGCATACACACACACACAGCCATTTTATTTGAGAGCTGTTTCATGAAAGGGGTTCATAAATACTATACTCAGTAATATTCATATTTACAAACACATTCCATGCTCACCGCAGAATCAACCTGCTATCACAGAATGTTAAAACTGAGTTAGCATTTTAAACCAAGATAAAAATGAGTTAAAACTGAGCTTTACAGATGGGAAAGCCGTCAATGCCAACAAAAAAGGCACTCCAACAGCAGGCTCAGTAGCGCACTGCTGGGGACACTAGCGGAAAGGCCGTTGTCAATGAGAGCATTGTCAGCTCTCCTGCCACCTGCCAGAGAGGGTAAGTCAATGGGACAGGTGGAAGGAAAGGGGGGGGGGGGCTGAGGGGGTAGGGAAGGGTGAAACTTGGTGGAGAGGGGTGCATAACAGTGGTGGTGAGGCTGAAGGAGAATGTGGATCCAGTGGCTATGGTGCTTGCCAGATCCTATCCCCCATTCCTTCAGCCTCCCCATCCCCTTTCTCTCATCAGACTGGTGTTAGGAAACCAGGAGGTAGAGAGATATAAATCCCCTTTAGGCCTCTGAAGCCCCCAATCCATCTCCCTTCCATCAGAGACAGTGCACCTCTTTTTGGTGCAGCTGCACTGGGGGAGGTAAAGAATGTGGTTAGGCTCTGAAGACTTTCCAGAGGCAAGTAAATTCTGCAAAAAATTTCCTATGACTAATTCAACCATCAGAAAACAAATTGGGAGCACAATCCTAACCTGGAGTTAGGCCAGCACAGTTAGGCCAGCAAAGTTTAGCTGGCATAAGGACAACCGTAAAGTGCATTCGGACCACTTTTGGAGTCAGGGATGATGAGGCACGTCTATGTGCTGGCCTCTCTGACTCTGAGAGCGCAATCCAACCCAGCACTGGATTGGCAAGGCCAGCCGGCCAGTTCCAAATCCAAGGTTGGGTTGGGGAGGCTGGAGCCTCCCAGCGGCAAGGGCACATTCGCGCCCTTACTGTAGAGGAGGCTCCAGACTTCCCAATGCGCTCCTCGGCTCTGCACCTGCTAAATAGCAGGTGCAGAGTTTAAGAGACCGTGCGGCCCAAATGGCCTCCTGGACAAGCTTAGGATTCAGCCTTATGGCCGAATCCGGAGCCCGCCCACAACCTACCTCCCCCTGCCAACCCCATGTCCGTCTGGACATGGAGCCTCCCTCGCGCCAGCCAGCTTCAGCTGACACAAGGGAGGATCAGCGTGGGCACACCAGGGCTGGTGCTGCCGCAGCGCTGGTCCCGTTACTCGAGCGCCAACGTGGGGGTGCCGATCAGCACCCCCGTGTTGGCGCTAAGGCTGTAGCGTCGACGCTATGACCTAGCATCAACGTGACAGGCAGTGTTGGATTGCACTGTGAGAGTAGTCCAAACATCCTTTATGGCATCCCTTGTGCTGGCCAAACTTTGCTATCTTGTCTAACTAACTTGTCTAACCTTGCTATCTTATCTAACTTTGCAAACTTTGCCAATCCTAATTCCAGGTTAGGATTATGATCTGGGCTTGTTAGTTACTAAACAAAACTGTGTCCTATGGCAAAAAACAAAAAACCTTTTATTTATTTATTTTATTTATTTATTTAGGAGATTTGTATCCCGCCTTATTTGCCTAAAGGCGCTCAAGGCGGCTTGACAAAGTATAAAAACTAACATTAAAAACACTTTAAAAACAATATAAAAACAATACAATAAAACAATTAAAACCAACAACAGTACAATTTAAAAGCAACAAAAAACCAGTGGATCATAAAATATAATAAACCAGCCAGCCCGCCAGACCTGTCAACTAAAAGCTTTTTGGAATAAAAAGGTCTTCAGCCCCCGCCGGAATGTTAACAGAGAGGGAGCAGTTCTCAATTCTAAGGGGAGGGTATTCCAAAGTTGGGGGGCCACCACCGAGAAGGCCCTCTTCCTGGCCGCCACCCCTCTCACTTCTCCTGGTGGCGGCACAGTCAAAAGGGCCCCTCCAGATGATCTAAGAGTACGGGTTGGATTGTATGGAAGGAGGCGGTCCCTCAAATACCCCGGACCCGAGCCGTAAAGGGCTTTAAAAGTTAAAACTAGCACTTTGAATTGGGCCCAGAACAGAACCGGCAGCCAGTGCAGTCGCCGAAGCAGCGGCTCGACAGAGTCAAACCGACGTGCCCCAGCAACCACCCGAGCCGCCGCGTTCTGAACTAGTTGTAGTTTCCGGACCGTCTTCAAAGGCAGCCCCACGTAGAGCGCATTGCAATAATCTAATCTAGATGTCACTAGGGCATGGGTCACTGTGGCCAGGTCCGCACAGCTCAGGTACGGCCGCAGCTGGCGAATCAGCCGAAGCTGAGCAAAGGCTCCCCTGGTCACAGCCGCCACCTGGGACTCCAGATGTAGCTGTGGATCCAGGAGAACCCCCAAGCTGCGAACCTGCTCCTTCAGAGGAAGTGCAACCCCATTCAGAGCAGGGCGATAGTCCAGTACCCGAGCCGTGGATTTCCGGACCAAGAGCACCTCTGTCTTATCCGGATTTAATTTCAGCTTGTTCGCCCGCATCCAGCCCCCAACTGCCTCCAGACAGCGATCCAGGACCTCAACTGCCTCCTCAGAATCAGGGGGAAAGGAGAGATAAAGTTGGGTGTCATCAGCATATTGATGGCACCCCACTCCAAACCCCTGGATGACCTCTCCCAGTGGTTTCATGTAGATGTTAAATAGCATGGGGGATAAGATGGAACCTTGCGGCACCCCAAACCTAAGAGGTCGGGGTGCCGAACAAGCATCCCCCAGCACCACCTTCTGGGATCTGTCAGCCAGGAAGGAGCGGAACCACTTCAAAACAGTGCCTCCAAGCCCCAACCCGGCCAGCCGACCCAGAAGGACACCATGGTCGATGGTGTCGAAAGCCGCCGAGAGGTCCAGCAGGACTAACAGGGTCGCACTTCCCCTGTCCATCCCCCGGCGCAGGTCATCCACCAAGGCGACCAAGGCAGTCTCCATCCCGAACCCCGGCCTGAAGCCAGATTGGAATGGGTCCAGATAATCCGTTTCCTCCAGAACCTTCTGAAGCTGAGATGCCACCACCCGCTCAATCACCTTGCCCAGAAATGGGATATTGGAGACTGGCCGAAATTTGTTTAAGTTTGTAGGATCCAGGGAGGGTTTCTTCAGGAGGGGGCGCACCATTGCCTGCTTCAAGGCAGGCGGGAACACCCCCTCCCTCAGAGATGAATTCACCACCCTCCCTGTCCACTCGGCCAGCCCTCCCCGGGCAGCTCTAATTAGCCACGCCGGGCAAGGGTCGAGCGGGCAAGCAGCAGGTCTCACGCTCCAGAGAATCCTGTCCACATCCTCAGGCTCTACAAGCTGAAAAGAATCCCAAATCGTAGGACAGACAGGTTCCCCAGGGACATCACTAGATATGCCCACAGCGGCGTCCAAGTCAAGCCGGATCTGATCGACCTTGTCTGCAAAATGTTTTGCGAACTCGTCACAGCGAGCCTCCGTGTGCTCCTCCCTGCCAGTAAGGGGGGCCAGGTGTAAAAGGCTACGGACCACACGGAAAAGCTCAGCCGGACGGTTCTCTGCAGATGCAATGGTGGCAGATAAGTGTGCCCTCTTAGCCGCCACCACTGCTCTAGAATAAGCTTTTAAATGGGCCCTCGCCCGGGTTCGGTCAGATTCGGCACGAGTCTTTCGCCACCGACGCTCTAATCGTCTGCCCTGCCGCTTCATCATTCGCAGCTCCTCAGAGAACCAAGGAGCCGCTCTGATTCTGCGACTGGGCAGAGGACGCTCAGGAGCGATCTCATCCAGGGCCCTGGCCATCTCCGTATTCCAGAGATCGACCAGGGCACCGGGTGGATCTCCAACTCTGGCAGCAGGAAAATCCCCCAGAGCCCTCAGGAATCCATTTGGATCCATCAGCCTCCGAGGGCGGATCATAGAATGCGATCCCCCGCCATTGCAGAGGTGAGAAGCTGCAACAAGCCTAAATCCCACCAGACAGTGATCTGTCCATGACAAAGGAGTGATCTTAATCTCCTCCACCTCCAGATCACCATCAACCTGTCCAGCTGTAAACACCAGGTCCAACGTGTGTCCCGCATCATGCGTCGGGGCAGAAATGCCCCGGGGCAGAAATGCGGGATTACTCAATCAGGATTTCTTTTTTGTTTCCTTTGTGTGTGTTTTTGTACTACTGCACCAAGTGGAGCTATGGTGAGACCACAGTGGAAACAATAAACATGGTGGAAACCAATAAACATGGACATTCTTCGCACGCCTGCTTGTACCTGCTCCCTCCATGGACATAAATGAAGTATCAAAGGACACACAGAAGTCTCTGTCCAGGCTCACAGCTGCGATCAATGTCCTGCGTAAGTCACCTTGTATCATTTGACATATTACAATAATAATGATTATATGCCAAATAAGTATGTGTTGTCACTCTAATTACTTTATCACTAAAGGATAACCAATCTGTTATATATTGTGCAGATGTTTTATGAGACAGAACTGTGTCAACTATCACCTCTGGCAACTGAAGGGCATTAGGACTATTAATTGTCCTATAGCATATTTTCAGTGATGAGTAAGAGCAATGCTAAATTATCCTCCGCCACTCTTAATTATGTTTGCTTTGTGCACATCCTTCTGTGCCCATCTGGTGGTTAACCTACAGTAATGCATGCACTCTCATACAAGTTCTCAGGGTTAAATGCCCTCAGTTCTTTGCCTGTCTGTGGTCCCTAGCTCTGCAGGTGGTACAATTTCTTTGAAGTTATGGAGGAAAAAAATACACAAAGAATAGACACAGATGGTGATTGCAGATAGACTAAAGTTATGGTTTCCTCCACCAATTCAACTGCAATGCTAAATAGGGTATAAACATTGTATAGATCAGTGGTTCTCAAACTTTTTAGACCGGGCCCACTTTTAGAATGACACTTGTGGCCATTCTTCCATTGGAATCCACTGGAAGTGATGTCATTAATCTGGAAATGATGTCATAGCTAGAAATGACATCATCAAGAAGGAAGTGCCATCATTGTAATGTAATCAAATGATACTCCTGGATGCCATCACAGAAAATACCATCAGATGATATCAGATGACATACCATCACAAAAAAAATATTTCAATGCATTGTTATACTTACAATAACTTTTAGGTGTTTTCTAGTATAGGTGTGCCCTGGTATCCACTGGGGTTCTGTTCGAGACTCCATGGATACCTGAAACCATGGATACTGGGAACCTTAAAAATAGGGGAATATCAATGGATTTGCTGCAACATGGTAAAAAAAGATTTGTTAAATGTTCCCCTATCTTTTTAATAGGCATCCCAGTATCCATGGTATCTGTGAATAATTGAAAATGTGGATACCAAATCAGTGGATATTGGGGCACACCTGCACCATTACTGCAAAACCAGAAAAAAAACAATAAAAAAGAACACAGGACAATCTCTTCTTTTTCCAATCCTTTGTACCAGTTTCTCCACAGCACTGAGATAACAGAGGGCTGTTTTTCTCACATAGTTTATCGTCTAGGTGCAGGTATTTATCCAAAAGCAAAATATGTGTACCTTCCGTCAAATTTGAAGGGCACGTGTAATTAACATGTTGCACATTAAAAAAAATATTCAAAAGCTCAGTCACCAATCTGACAAACCAATCCTCTCTGGGCCTTGTGCACTGACAGAACTTGCGCTCTGTCGGCACATGGCCTGTGCCACTGGCACAACAGCCACTGTAACTGAGCTCAGGGCAAAAATAGCTGGCAGCCCCACATACATGCCAGTGGAGTGCCAACCCCCTGGCAGAGCCCCCTGGTTGGCAAAGGGGTTGTTCCGGGATTGGGTGTGGATTGGGTGTGGTGACCAGTCATGTGTATGTCAAAGGCAGTATGGGGGAGGATATTGGCAGCAGTTGTGACATTGAATCCTATGTCCCCAGCCAGCCTCAACATACCCTTTGGACCCAAATTGCTGGCACAGATCCAAGTAGGTCATCAGGGGGTCTCCCATCTCTGCCTTGTCCCTGGTCGGTCCACAGCATGTCGCAGAGGCTATACCACTTTGCTGCAAGCTTGAGCCAGCCCAGGAAAGGATTGTGCTGTGAGTGTATGAATGGAATAGATTCTTTCATGCAAGATATATGCATTCTGTACTTGGATAGATACAGGCATACCTTGCACTTTCATCTGGTTAAGAACAAGGTGAAAGTAAAAAATGAGTGACTGCACAGCATAGCCTTATTAAGCTTGCAAATTTATTTTGGCCAGTGGGGAACAAAATGCAAATAACAATATAGCACACGCCAATGCATGGGAAACCTAAACAAACAGAAATAAAGGAAAAATAAGCATAAGTATGTCGTGGAAGGTTAGATGAAATTGGACAAAAGAGGAAAGGATGTGGATGAAATTTGAAATGTAGTTGAAAGAGCAAAGTGATGAAAGTCGAGTGGATGAAAGTCAAGGCAGACAGGTCGTGCCTCAGTATCTGTGGGGGATCTGTTCCCGGATCCCCCACAGATACAAAACTCGCTGATAAATTAAATCTGCAGCTTTCAACCAACCTTCTGGTTCACCAAACCTACAATGGATCAAATCCAAGGGCCCCGAATCTGTGGATAAAGAGGAGCCAGCTGCATAGTGATCATGTGTATGGCCATGACAGCAGTTTGCCTCTCTAAGAGCAGGGCCTGGGCCAGGAGTATCTGACACATTGGATCTTTCAAGTATATGAGAGGAGTGTCTGGCATATGCCATAAAAACACATCAGAATCAATTTTAGCAAGTTTCACAACTATTTGCGGGTGCTAAATCGGTTGCATAAGATGTCAAACAGAATTCAAACCAATTGACTATAATGGCACATGTAGGCATATATACAAACATGCCCCAGTATCTGCTGGGATTTTGTTCTGCACTCCCCCATGGATACCTGAAACCATGGATACTGGGGATGCCTTTTTAAACACAGGGGAACACCGGTGGTTTTGCTGCAATAAGATAAAACTAGAGATTTGTTTAATGTTCCCCTATCTTTTTAATAGGTGTCCCAGTATCCATGGTATCTGTGGATAACTGAAACCGTGGATACCGAATCAGTGGATATGGTGCCTATACTACTTTCTAAGTTCCATATAGTGCTAAGTATCATTCCTAGTTCTTTTTTTGAAAAAATGATTTAATTTACTATCACCCAGGAACAACAAATGCATTCCCTGCTATCCCAGGGTGGGTGAAATTGCTCCAACTTTTAAATACCTTGGTCACAGAATAGGAAATAAGTGATTGCTTTTATTTTGATAACCAGCACAGACCAAGCACTTGAGCTCCCCCTTCTGGTTCACACAAAATCCACATTAAACGATTTGGTGCAGTTTCTTGAATTGCTCAATCACTATTATAGTTTGTGGAGAGGGAAAGAAAGCAAGAAAACACAGATGCATCTCAGAAGATGATGTACAGAAGATGAAGGATGTGGCTGTACACACAACAGATGTTTTTAATATATATTACTTTACCTGCTGATGTTAGTAAATGCTACTAAACTCTAGATCAGTGGTTCCCAAACTGTGGGTCGGAACCCACTAGTGGGTCACAAGCCAATTTCAGGTGGGTCGCAAAGACCTAGGGCAGCCATATAATATTGAACATACGGAAAGATGGGATGTTGGAAAGAGAAGGGGCTATGTGGCTAATTTGCTTGTGTCAAAGTTTTAAATAGACTTTTTTCTTTCTGATTTGGTTTGCTATTGGAAAATGGCTGAGAAATAACCCAACTGATTGCTGCATTCTTAGGAAAGCAGCAGGCTCTAGCGTCACAATGATGGCACTTCCAGCCATGACATCACTTCCGGTGGTCCCAGACCGATTGCCATTGTAAAAAGTGGGTCCCAGTGCTAAAACATTTGAGAACCACTTGTCTAGCTGCAACATGAGTTTGTGCAAAAGCAGTTATTAGGGCGCTGGTAAAGGGCCCCACACCATCAGAAGACCCATCTGGCTGTCCCAGTGGCAGCAATCAAGGTGGACAAGGTCCACCATGGGAACAGACAAGGAGTGATATGGGAGTTTGAGGTGCCATGGGAATTAATGACTTAAATCAACCTTAATATAAGGTTGCCAGTTACAAATAATTATGGTATTAGTGCAAGGACACTGCCCAAAAAAAAGCATGTGGAATACAACATATATTCATAGTATGCAGAGATTACCTAGAGATATATTCAGAGCCCTTTCGTTCTGTTTATTCTTCAGGAATTACAAAATACAGGCATGCCTCTATATCTGCTATGGTTCCATTCCAGACCCCACCACAGATACCTGAAACTGTGGATAAAGGGGTGCCTTTTTAAAGATAGGGGGACATCAGTGGTTTTGCTGCAACTGGGTAAAAAATGAGATTTGTTTAATATTCCCCTATCTTTTTAATAGGAATCCCTATTCCTGGTGGAATCCCTACCACTATCCATGGTATTCATGGATAACTGAAACTGTGGATAATGAATCAGTGGATACCAGGGCACACCCAGTGGTGCCATTCAAATGATTTAGGAACTCACTTTTGATTGGCACTTGTTGGGAACCCGGAACCAGCCACGGAGCCCGTTAGGATCCGGAACACCCATTCTGGTCTGTTCCCCCTGAATGACATCACTGCCTTCACCCCCCTAGGAATCGCTCCCTTTAACCCTCTGAGTGCCGGCCAACCAAGAAGAAAAGCTCTTTGCAGAGGAATTGGGAGGGGGAGGAGGGAGAGTGAAGTGGGCGGAGTCAGCCCTAATTTTAACTAGTGGAACTGAGTTCCCCTGCATTCCCCCTGCATGACATCACTGGGCACACCTATACACACTAAAACCTCATGTACATGATCAAATGATATCAGTGGTATAGATATTTGGCTGGGCAAATCCTCTATTTTGGGGATTCCCAATGCTTTTTGCACCAAGTCTCACCACATTAAGGAATAAATCAATTCTAGGAACATAAGAACTACCAGATTAGGGTCTTTGACTCCCAGAATCTAGTAAGAAAAGATAAATTACTTCTGTGCATTGAGGTTCCATTTAGCTATCATGGCTAATTCTCAAGTAACTTCTCCGAACTGAAATGGCTACTAAGTGCAGAGAAATTGTTTTTCTCTGTTGTTTTTCAAAACGCTAGAATATTTGATCATCCATTGGAACTGATTTATAGTAGCTTTAAGAGACAAATGTTTACGGAAGGTATTTCTTCAGGATATATGTGACGGCCTTATGGAACTCATTACCATGGAATGTTGCAATAGCCTTTCACATCACCCACACACAGGGAAAGGCAGAGCAAAAGTCACCATTGGTATATTACGTTTACAGCAGCCGGCTGGCCTGCACTGTATCCAGCGCAGGTTGAGAGGCTGCTGGAGTCTCTATGGAGCAAAGGGGCCAGCCTCCCCTATGGGGCCGCTTGGACCTGCACCTTAACCAGTGCAAGTCTGAGCAGGCTGCAGCAGCCCAAATTGGGGCAGCGCGGCTTGGGGACGGGGGTTGAATCCAACATAACTGCCAGATCCATGCTCCTCCCCCCTCCCCAGGCCACCCTGCTCACAGGAATGTCCTCCCTGCTCCATTATGCCCTTCCTGCCACCCAGAGAAACCCCTGCACTGGCCAAACTTGGCCAGCACATGGGCGGCTTATCTGCACCCCTCTTTGGTGCAGCAGGGCCAACACTGTTGCCTGTGTCAGCCCTGCATCACTTGCACTGACACAGACGTGCTTTATGGCATGTTCACTACAACTCAGGGCTGACACAAACAGCTTGCATCAGCCCAAAGGCATTCTAGCATGGCCCACTTAAATTATTAATCATCAGCTGCTACCTATCACGAGCCAAGAACCCTCATCTCTGTCAGTGTGATGTGCTCCTACTTGTTTCCTACTATTATAGTGAGCATAAAGCTGCAAAGCTGGTTTTGGCACCAGAGGCGCTCAGGCACAGCCCTGTGGGGGCAAACTCCCCACCCATCCACCCACCCACCCACCCACCCACCCTCCTCTGCCCAGAAACTGGCACCAGACAAGCAGCGCAATCCTTCGTGCCCCGTAGCATCGAAGCAACATCGTTGTGTCGACACTACGTCACTAGCGCTGATGCTGGAGCACTGAGCAGCACCTCCTTTGGTCAGCGCAAGGGAGGCTCCGTTCCGGGATGGGGATTGGCGGTGGGAGGGAGATTGTGGATGGGGGGACGGCAGGTTCTGGATTCAGCCATAAGGCCAAATCCTAAGCCCATCCAGGAGGCTGCGTGGCCCCAATTTGCTATTTAGCAGGCGCAGATCTGAGGAGCGCATAGGGGAGGCCGGAGCCTCCCCTATGGTAGTGGAGCGAACATTCCCCTTCCGTGGGGACACTCCAGCCGCCCCAGCCCAGCATAGGATTTGGTGCTGGCCTGTCAGCCTTGCCAGTCCGATGCTGGGTTGGACTGAGCCCTGAAGAAAGTTCTTTGTGCTCCTTCTTGTCAGCTGGGATGTGAAAATTCCACAAGTGAGATTACTTTGAAGACAAAATCCCTAGGTTCCAAAGGAACTAATAGCTTGCTCCAGGGTTTACTCTGAAGTCAGCCCCATGAAATCTAAGAGGATTTACTACTCAACCCTAACAAGAACCTGCACTGGTGGAACATGGACCAGTAGAACATGCACAAAAGCCCTGTTAAGTGCTTTTCAATAGGGCAAGGCCCAGGCATGCCAGTGGGAAGGCCGGAGCCTTTCCACTGGTGCCAGTGGTTCTCAGGAGACCTACCAGAGCAGGTAAGTCAACGCCAGGGGTGGGGGAGGGCAAGGAATTATAGGTTTGAACAGGGCAGAGGAAGGCAGAATCTGCTGCAGCAGCAAACACTGTATCACCTGGATCTATACCACCATCCTGGTACTGATCTGCCTGTATGAATGAACATGGACTTGCACTGGTGCAGGTCTGAGTTGTGGCTACTGTGGCATCTACCAGGGCAAGGAGACAGATGCCTCCATAACGCAAGGAGACCTTCAGCAGCCAACAATCCCCCATAGATGTGCATAGCCTGTGCTAGTGTACCGCATTGCCATGGAGGAATTTACATTGGATTGGGCTTTTAGAGTCTAATCCTGTCCTTCCTTTCCCCAACCCGGCACCCAATGCAGCTGTGGCAAAAAGAAAAGTAATGTATCCAGCGGTGGGGTAGATCAGGAAGCTTCAGAAAGAAAAGGAGATGTAAATCCCCTCACCCCTCCACAAGCCTCCTGCTCCACTATGGTTTTCCTCAGACTCCGGGCACAATCCTAGCCTGGAGTTAGGCCAACATAGTTAGACCAGCAAAGTTTGGCCTGCACAAAGGTCACTATAAAGCGCACTTGAACCACTCTCCAGTCAGGGAGGATGGCTCATGTCTGTCTGCTGGCCTCTTTGACTCCAAGAGTGGTCCAAACTTACTTTACAGTGGCCCTTGTACCAGCCAAACTTTGCGGGCCTAACTCCAGGTTAGGATTGCGCCCCCAGTGGTATAGCTAAGCCAATGTCTGCCTGGTGTAAAGAAGATTTTGCTGCCATCCCCGTAATGTAGCCCCTTTTGTTCTGAGTCCCACAGATTCACCCCAAAGTAGTCCCAGATGGTTGCCTCTCACAGCCAGCAGCGTGTTCCATGGTCCAGCACTCCCCTTCTGTCTCTGGACCCCACCGTGGCCACTGGATCACAAAAGGCAGCAGCGGGCCCAAGGAAGTAGCAAAACTGGGTGGGGAAACAGAGAGAAGCTGCGGGACGGGTGGATCCAGTAGTGACGGTGCAAGCTGGAACCTATTCCCTCCATCAACAGCCTCCCTGCCCCTTTCTTTCCTTGGAATTGGCACAGGTCTGAGCAGTGATGCAGCTGTGTTAAGTGCAAACCTAAGGTGAAACTTTTTTTATCAGCTGCTCAAGCCTCTGTTTTATCCTTTTTTACTTTGGAGGAAACACCTTCTGGAACATTTGCTGTGCTCCATGTTCATTGGATTGGAACCAGCGATGGGATCTGCAAATTGAGAAGGGGAACGCTGGGCGGGCCTTATGCGAGACTTCCATGTGATTGGCTGCCCGTCCACAGCGTTCCACAGTTGCCCTGGCCTCAGGGGGGGCTGCCCCCAGTTGGCGTGCCCCATCACTGCTCGCCCAGGCACCCGGCGCGCCCCCCCACCCGTCCTCCGCGGCGAGCAGGAGCGCCCCCGCGGCCAGGGCAGCCGCGGAACGCTGCGGACGGTCTGCCAATCATGTGTAAGTCCCGCCTAAGTCCTGCCCAGCGTTCCCCTTCTCAGTTTGCAGATCCCATCGCTGATTGGAACCATTGAGATGGCCTTGTGTTCCCCTTCATCTGGCCTTGAATAAGAGCCAAGGCACATTTACCTACTTGCAAGTAAACATGCACGTGTGGCTCGGGTTTCACTTTCCATAGGGCTCAATACATTTTCTTTGTCAGCTTGGAGAGGGGGATGTCCTTCTTGATTGTTTTTGGGGGGTCTGCATTCATTGAATTGAGGCCATTCTGATGGCCTTGCATTCCCCTCAGCCCGCCCTTTGAAGTGGACTGCAGTTTCACTTTCCATAGGTCGGAATTCATTTTCTTTGTAGCAATCAGCTTGTCAGTTTCAGTTTCAGAATCCACCCACAATCACCACCCACAATTAGATCACCACCCACTGGTGGGTCATGACCCACTGTTTGGGAAATTCTGCTCTGAATCATTTCCCAAATAAAAACTGAAAACCCAGAATGAGCAAGCAATTGCGGCGTGCCAAGGAAAGCGTTGTTGTTTCACTGCTGTAATCTAAATAATTTATATTTCGTTATATTAAAATGTATTAGCCACTTTTCTACCAAATGGCTCTCATGGTGGCATAAGAAATGGCATAACAATAAAATTTAACAAAATAAAAAGTAGAAAATGTTAAGCAATGCCATAAGAAAGGAGAGCAGACATGAGCAAAATCAACAGCCGAATCCTCCACAAAAGGCTCACCAATTGGAGAGGGGGGGGGACAACTAACAATTATTGAAGGCCCATCAAAGAGCCCCCAGGCCTTATGTTGGACATCCTTGGACTAGAATACCACACTCACAGTGTGAAAGATGATGCAATGTACCAAAATGTGACTGGTTGTCACTTGTCTGCCTCTGTTCTTGGTACCAGTATAGGCATGATTCCAGCTGCTGGTTGTTAATCTTTAAGCCCTACACTGCTTAGGGTCAAGGTACCTGAAGGATTACCTTCCTCAATGTGAATCTATCCATGTATTGGGACAAGGAGGGAGCTCTCTTGTACCTCCTGCTGCCCTCCGAGGCTCAGTTGATGGTGACACATGTGACCCCCCCCCCAAGGTACGGTTGCTTCCTTTTGTCCTACGTAGCTGTCTCCCTCTCTACCAATATTTCATGAAAGGTTGCAGACTCGACCCTTTGCACAATCTTTTCCTGAGTTCATTCACAATTTTAATTTCTGTTTCATCCAGTTGTAATTACAGCTGTGTTACTGTAGTTCTGTATTAATTTTTTTTTTAATTGACACTGTGTGCCACCTTGAGTTCCTGAATGATATAAAGGCAGGGAATGAATGAATGAATGGATGAATGAATGAATGAATGATATAGGAGTCCAGTATTCAACACTACATTTTCCCATGCCTGAGACAGTAGCTCTAACCAGTGAGGTCCACCTCAGGACCAGTGGCAGGGGCTGGCATCACTGGTGAAGATCCAGGATGCTCACAAGGGCCCACTGCTGATCTCTGAAATGTTCTCTGTGCTCACACCTTTATGAGGTGGTGGCAGGTAGGAAAGGGCCTGTGGAGGGCTGCCAGCTAAAGACTTTCTGAAACTAGCCTTGGTTCCTTTGCCACAAAGTCTCAGACATTCTTCGATGAATGCTGGTCCGAAAGAAAGATATGCCCCATGGCAGTGGTTCTCAAATGTTTGTAGAACGGGACCCACGTTTTAGAACTGCACTCATATCAGGACCCACCAGAAGTGATATCATTAACCTAGAAGTGATGACATGGCCAGAAGTGACATCATCAAGCAGGAAGTGCCATCATTATGACATAATCAAATGACACTCCGAGAATGCAAACTGGTCTGCAGCAATTACAAGAGTAAGATCCACAGCTTCCAAGATGGCTGTTCACAGCTTTCCGCAGCCCACCTGACATCAGGTCATGACCCACCAAGTGAATCCTGACCCACAGTTTGAGAAACACTGCACCATGCTATCCCGGTTCTAAGAGCCCTGTTGGATCAGATGAAAAACCCATCTGGTCATAAAACTAGATTTTATACAAAAATACCATATGGATCTCTCCCCAGGAAGCTTTGTATAGTCAGGGTATATCATGGACTGAGAATTGGTTAACATATAGAAACTTACTGAAGTTTGTTTCAGGAGAATGTACAGTGAAAACAAGGGAAGAATTATTAGAGGATGGTTACAATTGTCAATGGGTTTTATATTTACAACTACAGGAGAGATTTAGAATAGATTTAAAATAGAACTGAGGGTTTTGATGAAAATGAATCAGTGTTGGAGAAATGTTTATGTAAAGGAGAAGGGCAGGAGATAACTAAATTGTACAAACAGTCGTTGAAATATGAAGAAGATGACCGAAGATGAACAGGTTAAAGACAGTTTGATTCAGTGGGCCGAAAATCTTAATGGAACAATGGGAAAAACTTTGGTCTAAAGGAATGAAATTTACACTGAATATTAACCTTAAAGAGAATTGTTATAAAATGATGTATAGGTGGTATATGCCTCCATCTAGACTAACAAGGATGTATAAACATGTGTCCAATAAGTGTTGGAAATGTAAGGATCATGAAGGTTCTTTTTATCATATGTGGTGGATTTGTGGTAAAACAAGAAAATATTGGATACAGATTCATACACAGATGCAGTTAATTTTAAAAGTGAATATACAAATGAAACCAGAAGCATTTTTGTTGGGTATGCTGGAAGACTGTATAATTTTTGTACAGGAATTTGTACTCTTTAGGACTTTGTAATTTTTATATATGACGACAGCAGCAAGAATACTATATGCACAACACTGGAAATCTATGGAAATAACATCGTTCAAAGATACTGCACACTGGGTCAAAATTTTCATTGAGTACCTACAGCCTCAAGACTTACTTTGATGCCAACCAGCATAATTTTCTGAAAAAGTTTAATTAGCATTTGTTTGTTGTTAATCTCCACTAACAGGTGAAGATGCTCCCTAAGTAAACTTTCATCCCTTCCTTTCTGTATTGAAAAAATTGTCTCATAGAATAGGTGCTACAATAGGGACTAATCCTTCTGAAATATACATCATTTTCTGAGTCATTAAGAACAGCATCAACAACAAAATCAATCAATAATATTTATATATCGCTTTTCAACACAAAGTTCACAAAGTGGTTTACAGGCAAATAGTAATAATAAAGTTAAATGGTTCCCTGTCCCAAAAGGGGTCGCAATCTAAAAAAAAACTCAGAACGCCACCAGCAACAGCCACTAGAAAAGACACTGTGCAGGGGTGAAGAGGGACAATTATTCTCCTGCTGCTAAATATAAGAGGAACACCACTTGAAAAAGTGCCTCTTGCCCAGTTGGCAGGGGTTAAAAGAAATAAGAAAGTTAGAAATAAGAAAGAAATAAGAAAGTTAGATCAGAATAAGTATCGATATTACCCAGTTTCAATTTTATTGGTTTTTGTAAAACAAAACTCCTTAACATTGATTTTCCCGACCGTTCTCTGGCTAAGTTATTCAGTGATTATTATTCTAGCACATTATTGTAGAGAACGTAAGGGAACAAATATGGCAATTAGACCAGTCAAATAGGAAAGACTGCTGCAAACTTCCTTGTAATATTGGTCAGCATACTGTAATAATGATATTTTATTAGATTCACAGGACATTTTTACTGTTCTTGTAAAAGGCTTGGCGAGGATTAAGGTATTATTTCTAGCACACTGTTGACACAGCTTTTTGAACCTGAGTTGCTGAAGCATGAAAAAGCACATGGAAAAACTGCAATCAGACCCCTCTTAATCCCAATTCCCTGCTTTCAAAGTGCTACTTAATCAAAACACAGAGTTGGATTCTATGTGGTTTATAATTAAGAGCTACACATCATCTTTAAATAAAGTCTTAAGCTGAAAGCTCATGTCTAACTAAGCATTTCCCCACTGAATCAATACGACCAGCAAAAGCTACATCTTTGAGCAACCACAAAATGTTTCTCACTACAGTTTCAGTATCTTGCAAGATGCTCCAGAGCAGCTGAAGAAAACAGAAGATCTATGCCATATATCTGTTGCTGAGATGTATCATTTCTGATTATGTTCAAAACATATTAACCTATTTTCCCTTCCTGGCTTAGACAATACACAGGGAATTCATTCCAAAGTTGTCAAGATCACCCACATGGCCAATCCTCACTTTAACTCAGCTATGTTTGCCTTCAGTTCTGTCATCACATGTAGATGATTTCTGGGTGACTAAGATCACGCTAGGAAGAAGTGATCAGAGGAAAAAATGACACTGAAGGAGCAGCAGTCTGAGGAAACAACCATTACAGTGAGTGCCTAACAGCCCAATCCTACTTGGCCGCCGCCACCAGAACTAGCAGCAGGGAGCATATCCTGGCTGCTGCAAATGACCTTCTGAAGTGGAGGGAGCTGCGTGCTTCCAAAATGCCGGTAGTGAGGCCACAACAGCCCTCCCACAGCAGTGCATCATGGAGCATCAGGTAAGTCGGCAAGAGTGGCAGAGGTAGAGTGGGTGGTGAACAGAGCCGAGAGGAGGGCGGATCAGGTCTGGGAAGGGGGCAGTTTCAGCAGCAGCAGCAGCCACCAAAGCCCTTCCCAGACCAAATCCTACAGCCCGGGTCCACATGGACTTGTGCCAGCAACTTCACTGTCTCCAGTCCACGTAGATCCCTCCACACCTTGGAAGAAGAGGCGTCACGCCCATGTGCCATGGTGATGCGCCTGCCACGGGCATCGCTGAGGAAGATGGGCGCACTGGGGAAGAAAGCGGCACGGAGGTGGGCCCTCCCGCTGTTAAGCTCTGAAATGGCGCGATTCAGAAAGCAG
Organism: Lerista edwardsae; assembly: GCA_029204185.1. NCBI lineage: Eukaryota > Metazoa > Chordata > Lepidosauria > Squamata > Scincidae > Lerista > Lerista edwardsae. Next base: position 1,626,384 of record JAJKFI010000002.1, on the reverse strand, counting down.
GGGGTGTGGCAAGGCTACGCGGGGGGGGCATGATGACGTGTGTCATCACCACACCACCCCAGGCACGGCCAAAGTCTGCTCTAACTCTGCTTGGAAGCTTATTCTGTCCTAGAGGAGACCTCTGGGTCTCCCCACCCCCTTTGAAGGATGTACAAGCTGTTTGGTCATAGCTCCATCTGCATGGGGAAGCATAAGGTTAGTCTGAAAAAGGTTGTTGAAAACTTTTTAAGTTTTGAGGATTGTAGAACGTTGAGGGTTTTTTGAATATTACCCAAATTTTCCCTGTTCCTTTTAGTTCCCAACAACAGCCACCCATTTCTTTTTCCTTAAAACCCTCTCTACTCTATCAATGTTCAAGATTGAGATGCAGAATCTTTCTCAGGAATTTAAGGAGGAAGAGATATTGTAATAATGTAAAGGATGGAAATGGGGGGAAATGGCAGAATAAACTGAGAAAAAAATTTTTCACACCAACAGGAAGAAGAAGATGAGGAGAAGAATTTTTGAGTAAAAAGACACCTAGAATAAGGATATTGAATTAGGGAAGATATAGTCAATGAGAAAAAGATGATACTTAAATAAGGGAGACTATGATGACAGTATATTTAAGGTATTCTTATTAAATGTAATCCTCCCCTCAAAAGGAAAAAACAATTTAGAAGTTAACTTTTTTTTCTCTTTCTCTTTGCTGTCCTTATGTATGAATTAGAGAAACTGAAAGTAGCTATTGTATGTCTGGAGAGATATTTAAGAAGATGATTAAACAAGACTTAAAAAGTGGCAAATTTATGGTTGGATAGCAGAATTGAAATAAACATTAGATGTGAATGTATTGTGATATAGAAATGTTAGGCTAGAGCTAATTAGATAATTAAAAATGGAAATTAAGAGTTAGTAAGGTTTGTATACAGGACAATTAAGCAACGTTAAAGTCATGGTATAGACTGTATACAAACACCAATATAGGTAAGATGATTAAGCTGTAATCAGTGTGGGCCTTTTGTGTGAACCTCTGTATTCCCTTGCCTATGTATTACCCTTTCCATACCTATATATATAAATAAAAAATATTAATAAAAAAAGAAAGTATAATGTTCTCTCTGAAAATATTTGTGAGCAAAAAGGAAAATGTATTTTTAGGGGGGTTTTTATGTCTAATGTTGCCATAAGCCAGATACACAACAGAAGCTCGAGAAGCCCAAGATATAACTGCAGTTCACTATCTTTGACTATAGGCTTTGCCCACCTGTTCAAACAAATAAAATTCAAAAGAAGAGTCCCATTAATTAACACACTGAAATGCACACAAAAGACCTCATAACCAAACATTTCATCATCAATTGTTGAGTGAAAAATCAAAGCAAATCCTTGATGCATGGATAATGAGACTGTGACAAGCAATTTTTTTACCACATTCATTAGAACAGTAATTTATGGTTGAGCAACTCAAAGTAAAATCATAATACCCATGAACATACCAAAAGGTTGACAAAGTAAGAGTTTCCTATAAAAAGAAGAATTATATATGGTTGAGCAAGTATTTGGAAATGTCTCTTGCAACTGAACAATTACGAAAAATAAGGGCATAAGCTGTCCAAACTTTAGGCATTGTTGCCCTGTGCAAAGAAGGCACAGAACTCAGTAGAGGCCCATTTCCCTTCTCTTCTTCAATGCACACGCATAACAGCATGTTGGACCATTACTGGACCATATACCCCTGCTAAATGGGCAAGAGGCACTTTTCCGAGTGGTGCTCCTCTTATATTTAGCAGGGGGAGAGTAATTGTCCCCAGCTCAGTGTCTTTTCTAGTGGCATTTTTTAGATTGTGAGCCCTTTTGGGACAGGGAGCCATTTAACTTTATTATTACTATTTGCCTGTAAACCACTTTGGGAACTTCATGTTGAAAAGCAGTATATAAATACTTTTTGATGGATGGATGGATGGATGGATGGATGGATGGATGGATGGATGGAT
>JAJKFI010000002.1:1595752-1615895 GCA_029204185.1 Lerista edwardsae | reverse complement strand
AATAATAATAATAATAATAATAATAATAATAATAATAATAATAATAATATATTATAATTACTTTATATTTATAATATAAATAATATTTATATACTGCCTTTCTTTGTCATTGGACTGTTCCTTTTAATTCAAGGCGCTTCACATAGCGAGGCTTTCCCTAAAGCAGGGTGTAAGGCCTAGCTACTGCCTCCCATTTTGGGGTATGATGTAAGCCACTGTCTCACCTTTTGTGTGCCTGTCAGCAAACTTTGGTGTGTCTCTCAGAGGTGGGGGAGCTGCCTGCGTGCCTACTGGGCAGTTCCCATGAGAAGCGACAGAAGTTGGACTCAAACCAAAGACTCTGGCCACTGTCCTTGGGTGATGTTATGAGAATGCGGCTACAGGACATTGTCCACTCCAAAGCCCCAAATTATGTTTATGCTTATATATCAATTAATCTAGGTGCCCTCCACCCTAATGAGGGAACATCTCCTGTCAATCTCATTGGCATGTGTCCATCCCATTATCTTTGCACGTAATGGAAGATGTCCCTTATCTGTCACAGGTGCATAGCAAGAGGTCTCCTAATGATGGGAACGTCTCCCACTTCTTGAGATGACAGGTCTTTTAATGATGTGACCCAAGTAGTAATGTGTCATATATCGTGCTGTCAAATACTTTGTTTTTGCCAATTAGCTCTGATGTCTTGATAAGCAAGCTACTAGCCTATATAAGCTTGCTGTGACTTAGGTTAAGTTGCGACGTGACTTCGGACGCCAGTATGCCGCAGTCTCACTCCAAGCCACCTGATATCACTCTGTAAGTTTTGCTTTGTTCACTGATAGGAGCTCTGTTGTAGAAATAAAGTGCCTTCGCCCTTTGACTCTGAGCTGAGCATATTCCTTCCTCTGATATCCAAACACAACCCCCGGCCTGTGGCTTGAGCTGCCCAGCTGGAACACAGGGTTTTATAAGTACCTTTTTCCCTTTTGTGGGGGAAAGACAGAGATACATTTGCTGCTACTGTGCATTCTTTTGTTGTTTTAGGGCACAGTCCAATAGGTCTTACCTCAGTTGGTACGCTTGTAAAGCGCCTCCAACGCCCCTGAAGGGAGCCTCGCTCACGGGCGAGCCCTTCACTCGACAACGATGCGGCCATTCTGAATGGGACGGAAGGGCATTCCAAGGGACGGAAGAGCGGAGGCAGAGGCAAGACCAGGGGCGACTCTCACTGCTGTTCCCTGACCTCCGAGTAAGGCTGTGCAGACTCCTTACTCAGAGCGCAGGGGCGAGTAGACCCTTTGGTCGCCCTGCACCCTTGCCATGGGGAAAAGGAATTAATATCCCCTTTCCCTGCAGAGTCTCCTGGAGCTGCTTGGCCGCCGCGGGATGCATCGCTAGCAGGCTGGCTACCACTGCGTTCCCAGGCAGTCAGGCACATCTGAATTGGGCTCTTCTGGCCTCATGCCAAAGTTGCAAAACAGTGCACAGTTCCCAAAGAACTTCTCATAAATACTTACCCAGAAGCTGTAAATACACTTTGTGCAATAAATATACAGATCAGACTTAAGCAGGTGGGGGCGGGGAGGAGTTATTATATTCAGCACTAATTACATATGAGACCACTAGTTGCCCATGACAGTCAGCTATATTTGTCACTGCAATTTCAATCATCATTAATGAACTATCAGGCAGGAGGAATGAGTAAACAATATTGCATGCTGCCAGATACACACTATAGCATTCTGCTTGGATAATGAGATGTGCTGCCCTCCCCTCAAAATAACGCTGGTGCCTTAGGTGTGCAAATGCAATATTGTGCAAAATCAATATTGCTGAAAGGCCCTTCACCACTTCCTATTCCTCCTCTCCTTTAGGGTAAAGTGCATACAAATATGTGCATTCAACCCAGATTATTATTTGCTTAACAAACGGTGTTGGGACGGACTTGAAACAGCCTTAAACCGTCATAGATGGTAAGGATGCTTGAGCACTTAGGGCTCAATTCTGAGCCGCTCAGCATGGGTGGTACAAGCCTGCCCGGGTGTCGCAAAACATGCCGTACGGCATGTGCAGAGTGGAAAGTGAGCTCTTACCACCTGCACTGCAGCACTGCTGGCCCCTTGCCACCCAGAGGTGGTGACACAATGGGATTCTAGGCGGGGTGGGACCGAGTTCCTGGTAGGGGAGGGGCAGAGCAGGGTGGGACTGGCGGATAGCTTCGCCACCAATCCCAACCTCCATTGGAGGGCACAAAGAGGCTACAAATAGCAGCAGTGTCTAAGAGTGTATAAGGGACGTGGTGGCGCAGCGAGTTAATTCGCTGTTGCTGGGCTTTCCAATTCGCTGTTGCTGGGAGTTCAAGACTGCGTGATGGAGTAAGCTCCCGCTGCTTGTCCCAGCTTCTGCCAACCTAGCAGTTCAAAAGCACCTAAATGCAAGAAGATAAATAGGGACCACTTTGGTGGGAACGTAACGGCGTTCCTTGTGCTACGGCGTATAGTCATGCCGGCCACATGACCACGGAAGCTTGTCCTCCGCCGGCTCTACAGGCTTTGAAACGGAGATGAGCACCGCCCCCTACAGTCGGTCATGACTAGACCATTCAGTCGTGGGGAAACCATTCGGTCGTGGGGAAACCTAAGAGTCAGCTTCCCCACCCCCTCAAATCTTCCTGCGGTGGTTTCAGGTCATTTTATGACCCACCCTGCTACTACAGTCATGCCTTGTTATCCACTAGGGGTTCCATTCTGGAACCCTTAGTGGATACCAAATCAGTGGATACTGAAATCAATGAAAAAATATATTTAAAGACCCTACACCGGTTTGTTGCTCCTCCATTGTCACCCTAGAATGCATTGGTAGTTATATCACATTCAGGCACTAGATGGGGAGAATAGTGGAATCTAATGGAATCTAATGGAATCTAGGAAACAGGATTTTGGTTCATTGTTTTCGTGAAGCAATGAACACATCGGAATTGGAAGCTGAAAATTCTTAGGTTTTAATGAACAATTTCTTATGATCTTTGATTGACATTTTTGTTCAACCAAACTGTAAGCTCTTTCTTACAACAACTGAAAAATGTCTACAATAAGCTGTCCAGTTAAAATAAAAGACCCAAGTGGTAGTTGTCTACTGGACAGCACAATGCTGGCGCAATCCTGTTTAGCAGGCACAGGTCCGAGGAGCATACAAACGTACCCTTGCCGTGAGGAGCCTCCAGCCTCCCCGAAGCAGTGTTGGATATGGTGCAGGCTCTTCGGCCTTGCCATTCCGGCACTGCTTAGGATTGCGGCCTAAGTCAGAGCTGTTGTAAAATAAGGAATTGAGCAATATCTGTTCTAATTGCTATGCTGTAGACATGTTATGAGTAGCTACCCACCACTGCAATGTGGTATGCAAAGTTCTTGCAAATTGTGTATTCATCAGTTTTGCTAGCACCCTTGCATCGTAATACTTGGAAGTTCTATGCAAAGAGTTTTGTAACTTATTTCACAGCTTTCTCTGTCATTGGGAACCTTTGGGAAACACATTGTTCACACATTGAACAAAAACCCTTGTTGCTTTTGTAAGCATTTGTCCTAAAACTCTCTTCCTTTTATACTGACAGTGGAAGCTGATAAATGCTTACTGAGAAGAAAGTCCCACTGTGTGCAATAAGCATTACTCACAGGAAAGGGTGCTTAGGATTGCAGGCTTAAGGACATTGATGCCTGCACTAACATGAGACAGAATGAAAATATTTATCAGCCCAATCTTCAGAGACTTGAGGGAAGGGGAGGCTGACAACGCAATCCTAAACTGGAGTTAGGCCGGCATAAACTAAGCCAGCAAAGTTCAGCCAACACAAGGGCCACCATAAAGCGTGTTTGGACTACCCTTGGAGTCAGGAAGGATGGCTCACGTCTGTGTGCTGGCCTCTGACTCCGAGAGTGGTCCAAACATACTTTACGATGTCCCTTGTGCTGGCCAAACGTTTCTGGCTTAATTTATGCTGGCCTAACTCAGTTAGTTAGAGGCGCCCTGAGCTTCAGCTGAGCTCCTGGACACAACCGGAGATGTTCTCCACTTGTGTCCAGGAGCCTTTCCAAAGCCTACAGAGGCCACATGCAGCGAGCCAATTTCAGGTGGGTCGCGAAGCACTTAGTGTAGCCATGTTGAAAATATGGGAAGATGGGGTGCTGGAGAGGGGGCAGGGCTGTGTGATTGTTTTGCTTGTTTCAAGGTTGCAAATAAGCTTTTTTAAATTTCTGATTACTATTGGAAAATGGCTGAGAAATAACCCAACTCAGTGCTGCATTCTCAGGAAAGCAGAGGCATACCTGGGTGAAACTGCGCCCATAGCATGCAGCATCATGCCATCACAACGTTGTAACGTCATGACATTGAGGGGTGCCGCTTCTCTCAGTTGTGGCTCGGGCAATTTTGCCCACGCGATGGGCCAGAGAAGCCGCATGCCTCCCCAGCTCAGTAAGCTGGGAGCAAGTATGCAGGGACCATTTCTGAACAATTTTGAGGCAAGGGGCGCGTTTCTTCTTGGGCGCCGTGATGGAGGGGTGACATGCAAATGGTGCCCCTGGCAAATGGTTGCCCCCCATGCAGCACTCTAGATACGCCTCTTCAGGAAAGCAGCAGGCTCTGGCATCACAGTGACAGCACTTCTGGCCACGTCATCACTTCTGGTAGGTCTTGGACAGATTGTCATTCTAAAAAGTCAGTCCTGGTACTAAAAGGTTTGAGAACCCCTGCTCTACAGGCTTCAGAACGTTGAAGGCGTGTGAAGCTCCGCCCTTGGGGAAGACGTCAGTGACATCCTCCCTAAGTGCAGCTGCTGGTGGCTTTGCCACGCCCCAACTTGGCTCCTGGGAAGACTCGCTGTCTTTCCAGGAGCTGGGATAGGGCACACAAAGGCCTAACTCTGTCTTTGGTGGGGTAGCTTTCTGAAGTCCGCAGAGGCCACACCCAGCCTTTATGGGTCTCAGAAAGGCTTAGGAACTGACTAGAATTTAGCCTTCAATTTTCTTTTCAGGGTAAAGCGCAGCTTATTTTATGAAAAGGGCTGCATGCATTCTAATACTTCACCTAACGAACAATGAATTCATTACTCATCAACATAAAAATGAGAAAAATAGCTTTATCACTATCAAAACACTGTATGTGGTTTAGCGGCAGTAAAATGCAAGGTCATCCCTGTCCAAAATTACTCTACATCTGAATTAATCTATTTCAAGAACCAGGGAAACGAATGGAGGTTGTGGAACAGCTGGGCTTGCTATATTGTACTCAGTACCTAGATTTTGATTTACTTTGGTCGTTATTCTTACACCAAGTAGTTCAATAATCGTCTTTCCCCCAAGTGTCCCATCCCTCCCACACTCTACACAATATTGTGTTCATGGCCTTCCTGAAATGTAATAAATAGTATTCTTAAGTAACACATATTGGGTTGAAATTCAGTATCATTCCCTTCACCCAGTATTTATAGAGCAACTTTTTTCCCCAAAATATTTCATGTGCAGTTCTTTAGGAATCCTTATAACAACCCTGTAGGGCAGGCCAGTAGAATGCCCAAATTATAGAATGAAGGAGAAAAACCAACCTCAGCCTGTCTAAGGTATTCCCTCCAACATGCCAATGCTGAAAATAGGAATGCTCTTGTTTATACAGTCAGTCCTCATTATCCACTAGGGTTAGGCTCCTGAAAATTATCGCAGATAGCAAATTAGCAGATAACAAACAATTGATCCTATGAGATCAATGAGGTTAGGTACAGGAGGCACTTTATCTGCCATCAGAAGAATCCAGTAGGGACCCTCAGGAAGCCAGCAGAGTGCAGCAGAAAGTGCCAAAAGATCTCTGAATGCTGCAGAGACTTTCCAGGGACTGCAGGGACTTCAGAATAGCACCTGCAACCAGCATGGTTGGCCCTTAAACATGCCCAACGGATGCTTCTGCCATCCATTTTAAAGGGGTCAGCACTGGTCGCAGGTGCCATTCTGAAGAATGAGGACAGGCACAGATAGCGAAGTAGCTATTCGGTCCCTTGCAGAAGCAAATTCACAGATAACAAGTTCACATATAAAGAGGACTGACTGCATGTGCGAACACTCCTATTATCACACCCAGGCGCACGGCTTTCATCTGCTGTCCTCCCTGACCCTTACACAGTAATTTGTTTGTGCCCAAATATAGACTGTCTGTACCCGGGTACATATTTGAACGTGCATAACATTACCTGGCTTCATTTTTACAAATCAACAAGCCAGGTACACTGTATACAGATTGTATCTCCACTGAATGGAAAGTATGAATAACTGGATCCTGGTGCACATTAACGATTATATTTCCCAGGTACACAGTTGTATGCAGGTACAGCTGAATATGTGAACAGCCCCACTGCAAAAATCTTTTCCTACTTATACCTGTGTTGTTTGCAGCAGCCTGCACTGTTTGGCCTCCTGAAGCAAGGGGATGCTTGCAAACTGACCACAAACATGTCAGTTTCAGGTTGTTGTTTTTAAGAATGTTCAACCTCACAACAGATCTTCTGGCGCTTTTTATAGTATGGCATCAGCTCCCACACATTCAGCAACATTTGCTATCTGGATAGGCAGGTGTGAGGGATAGGAGGCAGGGAGGGAGCGTTGGTGTGCAAGAAGGCAGTTTTCAGAAAGTGATCTCCCATAACTTCCCAAGCGGCAAGGAAGGAGGGACACAACAGGGATTGTTCTTTGTCAGGAAGGAACTGTGGAGTTCTGTTCAGATAGTTATGAAGGGATAATGAATGCACTTGGGAAGATCTCTTAGTGACAGGATACAGCCCAATCTTCATGCATCCTTTAGCATCACTGGAGAGCCCCCACCGTCCATGGCATACGGCTGTAGTAATGAATGCATGTAGGCTGAGGAAGAGAGTTTCTCCCCATGTGTATTCATTATCCCAGAAAGACAATCTGGAAAGGATTTCGTTTTGCCATGTGGGCTGCAGTCACCTAGTGGGCTCATGGCTGGAGGTAAATCCAGAGCAGGGACTTCCCAGCTGACACAGAGTCACCTCACGATGCAGCTTCATTTATTCCAGAAAATGATCTTGTCCCAGTTGCCAGCACACAAACATTTGTATGCCCCGTTAAGCTTTAGCCTTCAATTTGGTTTCCAGGGTAAAGTGCAGTTTATTTCATGAAAAGGGCTACAGTCTAACCCATCACTCAACCAGTAAAGAATTCATCACTGATCAACCTAAAAATGAGGGGGGAAATAGTTTTATCACCATCCGAACAGTCTGTATGTGGTACAGTGGCAGTAAAATGCAAGGTCATCCCTGTCCAAAATTACTCTTTATCTACGATGCCGGCATGTTTATCTTTGACCTTGCTTTTCTTCAATTCATTGACTGCCTTCACAACTGAAGTTTCCATTACTGCTCACTTCCTCTTTTCATATAAGCATGCAAAACATCTTATTTGTGCATGATGTTGTGGGGGGAGGGGGAGACACCATGAAAATGCCAGACTGAAATAATAGGGGTTGCAGATGAAGAGTGCCAGATCATCCTAAGGCAATTAAACAAATTTGGGAATCCAGACATACAGGACTCTGTGAAAACAAGGCCCCCAAAGTGGGATTTCTATTGTTAAGCAAATAAAAGGCCTCCTAATCAAAATGCTATGTGGTTGAGACAGGGTTGTCAGTCTACCACACAGGTGCTATTTATGGCAGAGGCAGTGATTTGTGGGCACACCTGATTCTGGGCAGCAAGACTTGTGGATTACTCTTGAATAAATCTGGCCTGTCTTCTTCCATTATTAACAGGTGCTTGTTCCTTGCCTAGTAGACAAGACACAGGGCAAAATCCTAACCTGGAGTTCGGCGGCACAGTTAGGCCTGCAAAGTTTGGCAGGCACAGGGGACACCGTAAAGTATGTTTGGGCCACTCTCGGAGTCAGAGAGGCCACCACACAGACATGCACCATCCTCCCTGACTCTGAGAGTGGTCCAAACATGCTTTATGGTGGCCCTTATATCAGCCAGCCAGAAGTTAAGCCAGACTTAACATGTCCTGGCCTAACTCCAGGTTAGGATTGTGCCTATAGTCAAGGCAAAGGGAGGTTGCACAGATTATTATGCATCGGGCAGCCCAATCCTAACCTGTGCTGGACACAGAGCATGCCATGCAGCTTGGCTGTGTCAGCGCAGGTTAGGAGGCAATTAGCGGTCTCCTACATTACCTCTAGTGGAAGGATGTGGAGGCACTGTGGGTTAAACCGCTGAGCTGAGCTTGTTGACAGGAAGGTTGGCGGTTCAAGACTGTGTGATGGAGTGAGCTGCTGTTGCTTGTCCCAGCTCCTGCCAACCTAGCAGTTCAAAAGCACCTAAAAATGTGAGTAGATAAATAGGGACCACTTCGGTGGGAAGGTAACTGCATTCAGTGCGCTATGGCGTATAGTCATGCCGCCCACATGACCACGCAAGCTTGTCCTCGAACAAACACCTGCTCTTTGGCTTAGAAACGGAGATGAGCACCGCCCTCTACAGTCGGTCACGACTAAACCATTCAGTCGTGGGGAAACCTTTACCTTTTAGAGGCCTCCTGGGGTAAAAGGACATTTTCCCCCTTGTCCTGTGAATGCCCTATGTCCAGTGGTGAAATTCAGCCAGTTCTCACCAGTTCTGCAGAACCGGTTGTTAATTTTAGGTTGGGAGAGGGAAGAAAGGCAGCGGCCGCCCTGAAGGACATAAAACCAGTTGTTAATTTATTTGAATCCCACCACTGCCTATGCCCTATGGGGGTTCTTGGATCTGTACCAGCTATATAGTTGGCACAAATCCAGGAGGCCAGGGAGGGGGGTTAGGATATGGTGGAAGAGGCCTCCGCCAATCCCAGCCATGCCCTGGCCCAGTCCACCCGCCCATGACAGTTCCCTGCATGTGGAACCCCTTCCCTACAGCTGCTGAGGGGACCTAATCTCGCTTGGCTTTTAAAAAGGCACTCAAAATGCACCTCTTCCACCAAGCATTTGAGATAGGAAGCTGATCCACAGTTCTGCAATGTTGCATTTTGGTTTGATTTTTTTCATTATTGAATGTTATTTATTGTAAGATAGTTCTTATGCTCTTATGCTTGTTAGTAACCTGGACTATACTGTGAAAAGCAGGACAGAAATAAATTAAGTGCAGAATCCTAATAGGCTGGTGCATGCCACTTGGATATCAGCGTGCACCACTGCTACCAATCCGCCCTCCTCTCCACTCCATTCCCCACCTCCCATGCCTCGTTCCTCTCCACCTCCCAGGCCCTGGGATGATTTACTAATGCTAGTGGGTGTTCTCCAGCCACTGACATGCAGACCCAGCTATTGTGGCTTGTGGCTTGTGCTAAATAGAATGTCATGTTTTGCAACAGACATAGAAGGCCTTATGCCGACAGAACACTTGTTACAGCAGTGTTAAGATTGGGCTGTAAGAAAAATAGTCATGACTACACTTAGGATACCATTCAATGTATAGAAATCCATTAGGCAGTAGGTAGCCTTAAATCTAAGGCAGTGGTTCTCAAGCTTTTTAGCTTCGGGACCCACTTGTTAGAATGACACCAGAAGTGATGTCATGGCCGAAAGTGCCATCACTGTGCACCAGAGCCTGCTGCCTTCCTGAGAATGCAGCAATAGGTTGGGTGATTTCTCAGCCATTTTCCAATAGCAAAGTGAATCAGAAAGAAAAAAGCTGATTTACAACCTTAACAGAAGCAAAAACCACCACACAGACCTTCCCCTTTTCAGCATTCCATATTTCAATATGGCTGTTCTAAGTGCTTTGTGACCCACCTGAAATTGGCTTGCGACCCACTGGTGGGTCCCAACCCACAGTTTGGGAACTACTGATCTAAAGGTTTAAATAAAATTACATGTAATATACCAAATCTAATATATTCTAATCTTTCTTTACTCTAGTATGGGATGCATGACTGTGCCAAGATAGCGGAAAAATCAAACATAGATGGAATTCAATTTTTGGTAAGTTATTTTGATAATTTCAATTACATAATATAACAAAAGAGTAAGCTCCTTTTTAGTGAAAGTGTAGACCTCAAGGTCAAACTATACATTAATGCCTAGTGTGGCCTGGTGTTCTTGGGTTTATTTTGTAAATAACATGTAGGGGAACACAAAGCAAGACCAAAGCACAATGGGGGATTAGTGGGGCTTCTGACACAGTTGCAGCCCTAATTGTGCCCAACACACATTGATTATGCCCCAATTAAGTCCCATGAGTTGCTTGGGGGAAAACACTTTCATTGGCTAAAGTGCTAAAGCCCCCTCTACCCACAACTATGGTGACACAATGTTTAAAGTACCCCAATACTATTTTTTTTAAAAACAGGTCATATTACCAACATCTCATGTAGTTTGGCCCTTACATGCATCCTAATGCATACACACATTATTGGTGGCGTATACACAATATTGGTGCACAGGAAGTGCCGGTCCTGTTGTGCCCGTGCTGAGCCTCTCTTGCGTCAGCTGAAGCCAGCTGGTGCAAGGCAGACTCCGCATGGAGACAGAAGCGCAATTGGCGGCGGGAGGGAGCTTGTGGGCGGGGAGAAGGCAGGGAGAGGACAGGCGTGACAGGCAGCCCTGCAGCCGCATCCTAAACCCGTTCGGGAGGCCGCGCGGCCCCAATTTGGGCCGTGCAGTCTCCTCAGATCTGCACCTGCTGTTTAGCAGGCACAGATCCAAGGAGCCCATAGGGAAGGCTAGAGCCTCCCCTACGCTAAAGGAGTGCATGTTCCCTCGCCGCGGGGAGGCTCCAGTCTCTCCTAAGCAGCGTCGGATATGGTGCTGGCCAGTTGGCCTTGCCATTCTGGCGCTGCTTAGGATTGCGCCCATATTCTTAAATGGTGATGGTACTTGGATGACAAAAAGAAAAAAAATTATTGTTGAATGAGTACAAGTAAAGGTGTTTTATACCATGGTGTAGGTCTTTCAGAGGCTTTTTTCCAACACAATGTAACATATGGTCAAATATGTGGTTTTTATGTTCGTAAGTCACTTTGGGTGCCCTTTTGAGAGAGAAGTTGGATATAAATGTAGTAAATAAATTAATATACTCAACGAAGAACTATTGCTAAACTAAAAGGAACTATGACCATCACTATAACTAACACAAATTACAATGTGCAATACAACCCTATGTTTACTTGGAAAGTGCTCATCTTCAATGATGACAGCATGATAAGAAGTGTGTTTTGCAACATAAAATGTTTTTTAAAGTCCTTCCTTCTTCCCCCAACCCATCCTGTATTTCTTCTCCGATGCATCTTGCCTTATTTAGATTAGAAGTCTATGTCTTCCGTTCTTTTCACATTGAGCGCCAAGTTCTTGTAGGCTTTTCCCTAGCCCAGTCAAAAACTGTCCTATAACTTCAAAGGAAATAAATTCAACCATACAATAGACCGGTGGTTCTCCACCACCACCACCATCATCAACCTTTAATGGCATTGACATACAAACATATGAAAACATACACATATAACATATGATACACACATATGATTACACATATATACATATTTCTAAAATATGTAAAACATTTCAAAGGAAATAAATTCAACCATACAGTAGACCGGTGGTTCCCCACCTTTTTAGCACCAGGACCCACTGTGTAGGTATGGCAACCCATCAGGACTCACCCCCAAGTCTGGACATGAAGTCATTAAGCAGGAACTGACATCATTGTGCCTGTAAAACACATGCATGTAGACTACCATAGGTAATCAAATGCAACAGTTGTTTTCAGGTATGTAACATCTTGAATTTTTTTTTTTCAAAACCATATTTCTCTATTTGAAGTTTCCCTGAAAATGTTGCAAAAAATTCAACTTTTTAATGTTGTGCAAACTCACCTATGGTAGTAAATGGAGTCTCCAGGACCCCCTGAAAATAAGCTCATGATCAAGTTGGGAACTACTGAAGTAGACATGATAGACACTAGTTGTATCTAATTTTCACATTCAACTCTGCACAGAATTGGACTTCCTGAAGGCTTTATTTTTAGAGGCATGACTCAAGCTCGCATTGCTGTGGAGAACTGTTGCTTTAATGTAGGAAACTGCTGAAAGCAAAGGAAACAGAAGCACATTATATGTTGAACTATGGAGAGGGAGTAGAACTACAAGGGGTAGCACCTGCTGCTCCTTGCCACCTGTTGCCTGAGGCAGCCATTTCAATCTGCCTCATTAGAAGGCCAGTCTTGCACAGTGGAGTGAAGCTTTCAAACACATTATTAGCCGAGTCGGTCCACAATCCTCTTTCTCCTTGTGGGAAGAATTGTAAAAACAGGGGGTGGGGATCAACTGGTGTATGGAAAGCGTATTTGAACATGACATTTCTCTAAGAACACCAAAACTTGCCAAAAAGAATTGGGGAGGGGTTAAAATCAGATGGGCAAGAGCAGAGTGTGTGGAAATAGATGTAGGAATGGTGGTAGTGCCCAGGATGCTCATTATTTTCTCTCCTGGGATTCATACATCCCCACATCTAAGGTCAAGTTGCCATCCTTGAAACACTAGTAAAAACAAGGCTGGTCCAAAGTTTCCAGATAGGGGAATCTGCCTTGTTGTAACTGAATTGTCACAAGTCATTCACGCATGTACTTGATCACTGAGCTGTGGCTTTGCCTCTCAGTAGCATGTAAAGCATACACATGTTTTTAAAAGGGGCGTGGGAAAATTTGGGTACCATTTGAGGAACCACAATGTTCAAGAGGAGCAATGTAGGCTGATTTGAGTCCCCTAGGGATGGATGAAAAAAAATCTGTCTCCAAAACACGGCAAAGAAACCAATTATGTGAAGTACATGTTCACACATGCCTATATTTTGCTTTAATTATAATAAGCGCAGAATATCCACTGTAAGTTTTGATATTATTTTATTTAGAATAACAACAGTCCTGATTTGAAAAGTATTGCCCAAATTGGGAAATAGCTGAGGAGTTTAAATGCCAGTTGGGGAGAGTACACTTGATTTCATATTTCTCAGAGCACACGCATCTCTGAAACCCTGCAATAAAACATCCCTTACAGGAAGAGAGCTCAGTAAGAAAACAAACTTGTAAACTATTGCTAAGGGATGGCTTAGTTGCTGATCTTATGTTAAAAAGTGTCAGAGCTATTCAACAGTATGTACTTGTTCGACCCTGGCAATAAACATCATGTAACCTTCCAACATGCCATAAAGTCAACCAAAGCACCTTCTGCTAATTTGGCCAAGATCCATAAAATGTAGAGTATAGTATTATATTTGGCACGCAGAATGTTTCTTTCAGTGTTTCTCATCCTTCTAGGTCCTAAGAACTAGGTCCTAAGGAGAGGGGTGATAGTAAGTGGATGGTGTTTGCACACTCACAGGTTTGGCAGCAGTGGCAGAAGCAGTGGCACTGTTTGAGGCATCACTGCCTCGCCTTCCACCCCCACCCCACACATCAGACTGAACACACACACACACACACACCAACATACACAGCTCACTTATTTACGCAGAGCATTCAACACATTTGAAGCAGCCCTGAGATACTTATACATTGTTTAAAACAACAGGCAAGGATCATTATGGAGGGTTTAGTTCTATACTGTATATTTATACACCTAACCAACATTTGTTCTTCAGAGCTCAGACTTCATCAGCAGCAAGGGTGTACACTGATGTTACAAGGAGCATGGGCCCTCCAATGCACACTATCATATGCCAAGACCTATATATTGTTGCTAAAACATAAACCAAGTAAAGGAGAAAAGTACAATTTTCTTCTGCATTTGTGTATTCCCCTTTTAAAACTGCAAAGCAGAAGAAACTCCATGTCTTGCTGTCCAATGTGAGCTTAATGCTTTCCTATAGCTGTCAAAATGTTGCTTCAGTTTTTCTTATCTGAAGGTCTTCAGCAGTTATAGTACTTTAAGCAGAGTAGGACGCTACATTATTAATGTCTACTAGATGTTACCAATGACAACTGTGGCCTAGTTAATATAATGTAGCTATGTCATCTACCACAGAGGAAGAAAGAGAATTGCAGTATTCCTTTAAAATATGACCACTTGCACTACTCAAAGACATAACCCAAAGTAGTTTTGATACTATTAATAAGAGAGCTATCAATAATTGTTATTGATAGCTAATAATCATCTCAGTATTATGCTTTATTTTAAATGTTTTCTAGGCTTAACCTTGAAGCATTATTATCCATTCCACAAAGGCTTTTTTTGGGGGAGGGGGGGGGATGTAACCAGTAACTTGTGACACTTCCATGAACTTTTTTAAAAGAGAGAATTAGTTGACAAGAATAACAAGCAAAGGCAATGAAAGGTGACTCAGCATTTAAGGCAAATGGAGCGGAGACACACTTTTTAAAGTCTGAGATAAGAAATACCTTGATAATTGGACCCATTTGCATTCCTTCATGATGGCCTATTACCCAAACTGAACAATAAAAGAGCAATGCACACGTTCCTTCAATGGAGTCTGTAAACAGCACAACATTACTCATTACTAGGGGTGTGTTTTTGGTGATATTTTTTCCCAAATTTCTTGATTAAAATAGAAGATTGCAGTGTAATGTGTTTTTATATTACTTTCCGAAGCCAAGTTCTCATTTTTATTCATTTTACATGCATTTTAAAAGTGTACTAGGTAGATGATACAGGTGAGATAGTGTCATCAGATGCAGCAACAGTATTATTTCTAATTGGAAAAGTAGTCTATTTTAATTTCTGGAAAATATATTAAAACACCAAAATGCGGTGTTAGGTGTTTTTATTCAGATATTTTAACCACCAAAAGGTGGTCGTTAATGCCCCAAAAGTGGTTTTCAACAAAAAACCCAATCTTGGACTGCAACAATTGCACAACCATGAAACATCCCTGACGGAAAGCAAGATTAGGACGAAATGTTATGGAAAAACACTGAACTAAGAACAAAGTTTTAAATATCTCACTTGAAAATTCAAATGCTCACAAAAGGAGTGTAGCAAGAGTAAGGTCTGCAGCTTTCCAAGAGGGCAGCTCCCAGCTTTCCATGACCCACCTGACATCAGGTCACGACCCACAGTTAGAAAAACACTGGTCTAGCCTATGCAACACAATCCTTTGAAGTAAGTCTACCATGTTCAGTGGGGCTTACTCTAAGGGAAGTGGCGATAGGATTACAACCAGTGGTGGGATTCAGGGGGTTCGCCCAGGTTCTATAGGACCGGTTGTTAAAAGGCTGGGCCCCGCCCACTCGCTTACCTCGGCTGGCTTCGGGGTTTTTTTTTTTTTTTGCTCCGGCTATGATGTCATAGAACCGGTTGTTAATTCATTTGAATCACACCACTGATTACAACCTCATTCTGTAGTCAGGTGGTAGCCATTTCTCTATATGACCTAGGACTGGCGACATCTTTCAGTTCCAATAGTCTAACCTCTAGACAATATTCTAAACAGTCTAGCCAAATAAAAAGTTAGACTGAAGTTCTAATGACTCATAGCAGCAAAATATGACAGGAATTTTCACGCTTGCCCGAAGTATAATATTGCTGCTACAAAATGGCTTGAACACGTATTGTTTGTTCCTCTGCAGAAGCTGTACGTTTGTCAGCATTCAGATGGCAGAAATATTCTTGTCACAAAAAACCCAACCAACATTTAAAACGTCTGTCTTACTTACTAAAATGTCATACTTGTATTAAATATGGATTAAAGGAATCTCTTTTGATGTCTCGCCCAAAAGATGTTTATTCTTAAAGCCTACACAATTTTTCAAATAAAACGTAAACTTTCTTTTAAAAGATGTAATCTTGGAGGTCGCATATTGTGGGTGCTTGTAAGTGGCTATTCCAGAACACTTTAAGCCAGAGGTTCTCAAACTGGGGCATTGTGGCACCCCAGCCTGAGAAGCTCTGTATATGTCCCTTTATGGGTGGGGGGAGAGAAAGGGGACAGGCAGCAGCAAGATCCCCAGGAAAGCGCTGCTGCCAGAAACAGGAGGGGTGTTTTGCACTTCCCTGAGCAGGCCCCAACCTCCTGGGGTGTGAGGAGGCCCGAAGACACTTCCGCAGGGCTCCCTGTTTTGCCACAGCCACGGCTCCTGCCAAGCTCCTGCCAGGCTGTTTTGGTCAGAGGAAGGAATAAATGATGTTCAAGGCTAGTTTACACATAGATGACAAGACTTTATTACAAAACAACCACAGAAGTTAACAAACACAGAACACAGGAGCACCTCTGAACCCCAGAGGTGTCTCCAGGCACCTGTACTTACAATGAGGCATCCCGCCCCAGGCAACACAGCCTCCAGCAGAATCTGGGGGAGTGTTCAGGCGACCCTCCAGACACCGCAGCCTGCTAGCGTTCACAAGGTCCAGGGGCAAAGTAAAGGTCCCAAAGCCTTTACACATATTGGCCAAAATGCCAGCTGAATGGCCAGGAGTTGATTAGCTGGCCAATCCCACACAGATACTTGCTTGTTGAACTACACCGCTGATGATAATTTGTGCAGTAAGATTAGCAACTGCTGGGGCTCTTGGTCTGTGTCCAAATTCTCCTGGACGTTTCCCCTGGGAAAAACTCCACTAGGACTCCCAGAGGCCAGGAGACACCCAGATGATGGGGGGGGGGCTGGCACCGGCCATTACACTCCCCTAGCCTCTAAAATGGAAAAAAAAGGTAAAGCAATGGTAACATACTTCCGGTTTTTTAATCGCAAACAAAGAAGTGGGTTCCAAATGCTTTTTTTACTTTTGTAGAGGCTTGGGGAGCCCTGCATAGGTCCTGGGGATCCTTGGGATTGTTCAACTGCCTTTGCCCTGCTCCTGCACACACTTACCTCGGTTGTCAAATTCCCACGGAGTTTGAGAACCAAGACTTTAAGGCAGTGGTAATCAAACTTTTGAGACTGGGACCCACTTTTTAGAATGACACTTGTGTCAGGACCCACCAGAAGTGATGTTGTGGCAGGAAGTGACATCATCAAACAGGAAGTGCTGCCATTGTAGCATAATAATGTGACACTCCTAGAGTGCAAACTGGCATTCTTGGCCTGCAGCCATTGCACAACCATGAAACATCCCTGACAGAAAGCAAGATGAGGACAAAATATTATGGAAAAGTACTGAAATAAAAGCAATATTTTTTTTAAAAAACCCTCACTTGAAAATTCACACTCTCAAAAGTACTATAACAACTGTAAGGTCTACAGTTTCCAAGATGTCTGATTCCAGGTTTCCGTGACCCACCTGACATCAGGTTGTGATCCACTAAGTGGGTCCCGACTCAGTTTGAATAACACTGCTTTAAGGTATACAGTAGACCTACAGTTTTCAGAAGTGGGGGGGTGCTAGGGGTGCAGTGGGTGCACCATGCCCTAACTCCAAGGGTCATCTAAATGCACTTTATGGTGGCCCTTGTGCTGGCCTAACTGTGCCGGCCTATCTCCAGGTTAGCATTGCGCGGTCAGTGAAAGTAACAACTTCAGGCCAGGTAAAGCTTTTGCTTCCACTGACATGAACGGGAAAGCTTAGACAAACAGGGACTATGTGTGTATACTGGAATGCAAATAGGATATTAATATCTTTCCTAAGTTCTATTTACTCTTCCCCCACTCCACACAAACAAGTGTTGGAACTGGTGCATCTGTTCCCAGTTACTACATCAAATTCCTATTTCTTTAAACGAACACAATGACTTCTTTAAAAAAGAATTAAAATGTTCTTCCCACCAAAAGCAAAATACAGATGTTCTGTTGTGATGCTCACTGAACAGAATACCAGATCACTTGGACCCCACTTCTTTGCCATAAGATCAGTCCATGTGCCTAGACTTCTGCTATCGCGCCTACTGTAGAGCGCAATCCTAACCTGGAGTTAGGCCGGCATGGTTAGGCCAGCAAAGTTTGGCCAGCACATGGGACACTGTAAAGCGTGTTTGGACCACCCTCGGAGTCAGGGAGGATGGCGCACGTCTGTGTGCTGGCCTCTCTGATTCTGAGAGTGGTCCAAATATACTTTACGGTGGCCATTGTGCCAGCCAAACTTTGCTGGCCTAACTTTACCGGCCTAACTCCAGGTTAGGATTGTGCCCTTAAATTCATTATGACCATTCTTATTCCAAATACTTGTGTCCCAAATTAGCTTGAAGGCTGACAGTTTGACACAGGCTTACAGCAATTGCAAAGCTCATCTCAGCCTTTTGAATTACATTAAAATGCTTACCTAGCATGGCTAAGAGGAGAAAGGGAAATCTGCTCCCTGGGCCACATTGCGAGAAGTACTGACTAAAGACTCTGCAAAATAACTCCATCCTGTCTTCTTCTAAATTACACCATCTGCTATGAATAAGAATGAAGCAAAGAAAACAGAACATAAACACAAAAGCCAGAAACTTGCAAGTCGCCTAATGATCAATTAGCAATGGACCTTATCTTAAAAGGGCAATCATCAGTCTTTTTGAATTGTTCTCTAGAACTGGAGAAAAAAAAGGCAGCTATTGCTTTAAGAGATTCATTTCAGAAGCCACTTCAGAGATGGAAGTTTCTTTTTCCCAGGGAGGTCTTAAAGGGACAGCAGTCCCCTCTTGGGGAGGAACTGGCAACTCCAGGACTCCAGCAATCTGTCCATTGTCAGCATTCTCTGCCAAGTAACGAAAAAGTAGCAAGCATTCCTCTGAGTGATTCCAAGAAGGTTATTAAAATATTTATCAGTCATTCCATATTTTAAAACCCATGGAGTTTATCCCCGTTACAAACAAATGCAAAACAACAGAAGAAAGGATCTGATTTTTTTTTATCTGCTAGCCCTCCTCGGAATTTAACATCATGTATTTTTGTCTAAAATCTGATTGTGTTTGGTAAAAAAAAAAAAAAGATTTTTAGATATAGATACACACACAGTATGTGTTAACTATAATGGACAGAGATACACTGGTAAAAAATAATTCCAAGAATTGTCCCAATCCAGCACATCATGAAAGGGACAGATGAAATTGTTTGTTCACTCATTGCAGCCTTCTAATACTGTGGTTCTCAAACTTTTAAGCACAGGATCCCACTTTTTAAAATGAGACTCTATTGGGATCCAACAAGCTTTATGAGACTTCTATAAAGATGGTTTAGAAAGAAATAATGTTATTTATTTATTTATTTATTTATTTATTTATTTATTTATTTATTTACAAGTAATATTTATTTGCAAAATTCAACAACAACAACCTCAATCCATTTCCGAGGCAGCCCTAATGAATAGCCTCAAGGTTTGAGGGGCTTAGTCAGAGGCGTCATCCAGGTGGAACGGCCCGGTACGCCGTTCCGCTAGTTCTGCGGTCGGGCCCGGCCGCACCGCCTCTCCGGAGGACGGGCGAGCTGCTTTGGTTGTCTTAAGTATTGTTCCAAGGGTCAATCTACCTTCCATTGCAAGAGGAGCAATGATAGTGGCTGACGTGCTCCTAGCACAAAGCTGGGTTGGGGAGGCTAAGGGGCAGACAGGTTCAGGACCAGCAGTGGGCCAACATGGCAGGAAGGCAGTAGACAGCCCCTCACATGGACACACCTTGTCAGTCTGCCATTTCTTGCATATCTGCTGCCTGAGACAGCTGCATATCTACACCTCATTAGTGAGCCAGCCCAATCGTTCTGAAGACAGCAATGAACAGACGCAGTGGCCTCTTTCTTGGTGACTCTTATGCTCATCATGCCTGGTTTTTGTTTGTTTGTTTGTTTGTTTTTGCTTTTGGTTTGAGTTTTTCCACAAATGGGACCAGTGACAGCAGGAAGCCAAAAGTAATTGGTGGGTGACAATTGGGGATCTTGTGGCTTGCTGCGTGACAGGCACTGTGCAGGGGAAGGAAGGCCAGTGGTGTACAAAGAGGGGGGCCAGGGGGGCCCAATCCCAGGTGCCAGGATGCAGGAGGTGTCGAGAGGCAGCTCCAATATTTCAAAACTTGTTTTTCAAGAAGAAAATTTATTTATTTTGAACTTATTTTTCAATAGTTTATTAGTATGATTATATATATGAAGTTACAATGTTATATATAAATATATGAATTTAAATATACAAAGTTACAAAATTGGTAACACACACACACACACACACACACAGAGAGAGAGAGAGAGAGAGAGAGAGAGAGAGAGAGAGAGAGAGAGA
>JAJKFI010000002.1:1533315-1594741 GCA_029204185.1 Lerista edwardsae | reverse complement strand
ACACACACACACACACACACACACACACACACACACACACACACACGCGTCCGTTTTTATATATATAGATAATGTCGAGACTATTACTGAAAATAATTTTGTCAATGGGGGTGCCTAAAATTTATGGATGCCAGATGACCTTGGTACAACACTGAGAAAGACTCAAGCCTAATGCTGTGGTCCAACTCAGGGTAGATGGCATCAAAGATCAGATCCAATTTGTAGTTTGTCTTTAGCTAAGCATTTGAGTGCATTTCGCAGCTCAGGGGCATATGC
Source organism: Lerista edwardsae (assembly GCA_029204185.1). Classification (NCBI taxonomy): domain Eukaryota; kingdom Metazoa; phylum Chordata; class Lepidosauria; order Squamata; family Scincidae; genus Lerista; species Lerista edwardsae. The sequence continues at coordinate 1,594,465 of JAJKFI010000002.1, read as the reverse complement.
TACAAGGAAAGCAAGGAAATAAACAGATGCTGTATTGAATAAATACTGAGTGGGATCCAAGGCATCAATATAAACTGCCAAAACTTCACAGTGTTTTGTTGTGCATTTTACCATTCTCATTACCTTTCATGTAACCAAAGTTGTTAACCTAGAGGAAAAGAAGTGCAAATACACATCAGAATAGCTCCTTTTAATTCTCTAATATTGATTTCCTTACATTGGTGATTGTGAAAATGTTTTTCAGAGGTTCACATCAACAAGAAGATCAGGAATAGCAGGCAAATTCCTCTGAAAGACAGCTTGACTGATCTTAGGGATGTTCCGTTACCGAACAGCATTGGGTGCATTCTAGGAGTAGAGGTGCTCTTAGGCTCACCCTGGGCATGCAGTTCTCTGTGAGAAATTAAGGATGCAATCCTAACTTGCACAGGAGCAGGCAGGCTGGAAGGCTTGTGCTACATCCTAACACAAGTTAGGATTGTGTTGGGATTGCGCTGGAACTCACCACAGAGCAAGGGGATATTTTATAAGCCCCAGCTGGGCTGATGGGGCTCCTTGGGTCTGCGCCTGCCTTTTAGCAGCCTGCAGTGGCCTGGATCAGGGTCACACAGCCCGGGGACGGGGGTCTGGAACTGGTTTAACTATATGGGATTTTCAACCACACGTTCAGTCCAATCCATGAGTTTATTCATTGTAATCATTCATAGGAGAAGTTATTCTACCCCTGCTGAATATAAGAGGAGCACCACTTGCAAAGTGCCTTTTTGCCCTGTTAGCAGGGGCTGCATGAGAAAAGTGACCCAAAGTTTAGAAAAGTTATTCCATTTGCACATGCTAGGGGCAATACTTTGCATATGCTCCTTTCAATACCTTTTTCTGGCCCAGGGTGATCACTGACCCTCAGTGATGTCATAGCTCATTGACAGGGTGCATGCTTTTCATACAGAAGGTTCCATGTTCAAGCCCTGCAATATTGAAGGAGAGGTGGGCAAAAATCCATTTGAAATGTGGACTACTATCACCAGTCAGTCCAAGTAACTGATCTAGCAGGACCAATGGATCTAACTCAGTAAAAGCAATTTTCTATGACTTCCTGGAGTTTATATAGTATAATATAGTATGTAGTATATAGTATAACCTCTATTTCTTGTAGAACTCCTTGACACATGATACGGTGATGGCTTCTGGCTGAGATGTCAAAAGGGTATTGGACAGATTTCTGGAGGTAAAGCCCATCACAGATTACAAGCCATGATAACCAGTGATGTCATCCGGACGCGCCAGGAACCGGAACGCCCGGATGATTGGCAGCCCTCCGCCCCTATGGTGGAGGCTAGCCATGCCTCCCTGAGCCTCCCTGCGCCTTCCTGCGCCTAGAATCACTTCATTTCAGAGCGATTCGGACGCATGGGCGGGCGGGCGGGCCCAGGAACAGCTCACCCGTCCTCGGGAGAGGCAGCGCGGCCCGGGCCGTCCGCGGAACAAGCGGAACGCTGTACCAGCCTGTTCCGCCCGGATGCCACCGCTGATGATAACTATATGCAATCTCCTGGTTTTAGAAGCATGCTATCTCTGAATGCCAGATGTAAGGAAGTGGCAACAGGATATAATACAGGTATCTTGTGTGCTCATGCATTTGGTGGGCTACTGTGAGTTACAGACTGCAATCCTATCCACACTTACCTGTGAGTCAGCCCCATTGACTATAATGGGACTGACTTCTGAGTAGACATGCATAGGATTGGGCCCACAGGAAACTGGACTAGATGGGCCCTTGGCCTGATCCAGCAGGGATGTTCTTGATTCACCATGTTCAGTAGAACCTGCAGTGCAATGCCACAGTATAAGCCCTCTACTAGCACTTGTGCAAGAATTCACCGAACAGCACTGATATAGTGACTTCTTCCAGCGGCAGTCCTTTGGATGCAGGCCAACAGAAGATAGGCACTGCACCTGTTAGTCTCGAATGAGAGCTCTAATTCAAAGCTCTGCACTCCAGTCTTTAATCTCAAGGTTGCATTGCTCTGCACACACTGCTCTGTACACACGTTGGTTCCTGCACAGGCAGCCTTTCTGGTCTACTAGCTTTTGTCGAGCAAGATTTCCTCTGGAATTTGCATTTTTTTTTCTTTTTAGAATTTCAAAATTGGGTTGTTCCCCTTAAGGAAAAGCCATGATGAGAACGACTCTGGTGCTCCACATGTACGTTCCGAGTTCATTGTTTAGAGTGTGCTTTTTAATTTGTGCTTGATTGTCTGAGGGTGCTTGCAGACGGTGCTGTTCCCCTTGTTAACTCTGCAAATGCTCCAGGGAAAGCCAGATGGCACCATCGCATGAAGGAGGCAGAGCCAGACGGCAGCCTGACACGGTCCCTGCTTGGACCACGCAGCTGCCATCTGCACTGCTGAGTGAACAGTGTTGGCATGGGGTCCTCCCGTACCATCCGGCTCCTTTTCCGATCAGGCATTAAGCCCCTTCTCCTGCTGCTTTCTGTAACCGAAGCAGCAGGAGATGGAAAAGTACCTATTTCAGCCTATAACCCATTTTCAGCCTGGGTGCATGACATATTGGTTGAAGGGAATGGAAACAAACCATGGAATATCAATCTGCCCAGCCATTAAACCCAATCACTATGTCATCAGACCGAACAATCAGTTGGTAAACTTCATTGTACCAGGTTATTCCAGAATAATTCCATCGCCGTCACAAGTGACAGCCCTCTGCAAGCAGAAGTCGACCTGTTATTTTATGAATTGTTTGCAGTGTCATTCTTGCATGCCCAGATCAGCATCTGTGAGAACAGGAATTCTGCTTTTTTTTTCTTCTCCTCTCTTGGTTAGAATGTTTTAAAAGCAAGGAAGGAAAAAGTAACAGTAAATCTGCATTAACGTAATTTCCCTGCAACTTCCCTCTCTGCTCATTTGCAGCTCATTTCAGAAATTGGTTTTTCTACTTCCTGATTTGAGAAGTTGCACCAGTAGAGAGAGAGAGTATGGCTTTTTATTGCTCTACTGAGAGTTGGCAATTTAATTGCACAAGAAAAGCTGACATTCATAGTTAAGCTCTAAGGAAATGGAACCCTATATCTGAAGAGATGAGATCATTGCTGGTGGCAAGGCGCCACTAATGAAAAACAAAAGCTGTTCTGGCAAGTAGTGCTTAGTAATATTTAGTAAGCCATTAAGTAGTTTGGTAGCAAAATTGCTTTAATTAAAATTGATTGAAATCCCCCAGTTAACACTGTGTTTTGATTCTTGTTGCTTAAAGAAGATTGGATCCCCACTGACAAATATCCTAATAAAACTGTTACTTAAGCTTTTTTAACACAGCCACTGAAATTGAATAGCCACAATCTTTCTTGGAAATTAATGCACTGCTTACATTATATGCATAAGCAGCTGTAAAAATTTCAATAGCAGCTACTGTTTTCAAGGGAAAGGGAGTCCAAGGAGGCATTATGCGTTGGAGAAACACACACATTCTCCAGCGGCCTGAACTAAACAAATGCACAATAGATTTGGTCCAGATCTCCTTCGGATAATGGCTAGTTATTTGGTAGCATCGAGTGTCACTTGGAGCAAAATATTATACCTGCTTCAGCAAACGGCCATTATATTGCAAGGCAGGTTGAACAAAGTCATTCAGATAATCATTAACCTTCCTCACCATGGGATTTTGCTGCTCCAAATCTGTCTAGGAAAGCAGGCCACATATATGCTTTCCCATCTCAGGACCCCCTGCATCAATTCCTTTGAATCCCTTTCTAGGCCCGCCCACCCTACAGGGACGTGGTGGCGCAGCGGGTTAATTCACTGTTGCTGGGCTTTCCAACCGGAAGGTTGGTAGTTCAAGACTGCATGACGGAGTGAGCTCCCGTTGCTTGTCCCAGCTCCTGCCAACCTAGCAGTTCGAAAGCACCTAAATGCAAGTAGATAAATAGGGACCACTTCGGTGGGAACAGTGTTCCATGCGCTACGGCGTAGAGTCATCCCGGCCACATGACCATGGAAGCTTGTCCTAGGACAAGCTTTGAAACGGAGATGAGCACCGCCCCCTACAGTCGGTCACAACTAGACCATTCGGTCGTGGGGAAACCTTTACCTTTACCACCCTGCTGCACCCTGTAGGAAGCTCGTGGCTAGAGGGCAAGATCAGTATGCAGTTGTGGAACAGGGGTGCAAAGTTCTCCCTTTGAGTTGGCAGTTGGGCACTAGCACCCAGTCTTGTGCTCTGCTACTCCTATATATACAACAGGATCAGATCAGAAACAGATCAGGCTGGTGTTACTTGTTTATTTGTCCTTCTGTTTGCTAGCCAGCAATGAGAAAACTCTTGTTGAACGTTGCCACATCAAAATAAAATTTGGTACAGTACGTATCTTCACGACACAGTTCTATACTTCAGGATCAAATACCCGTTTAACCATGCACATGCATGTATGCATGCGTGCGCAAGTCTGTGCGCGCACCACACACACCTGCTTTTGGAAGGGAAAGGAAAGTGCAAATTATAATGGTGTGAGGAGAAGAGGGTGAAACCTTTCCCTCTACAACACTGGTTCCCAAATTGTGGGTCGGGGCCCACCAGTAGGTCGTGAGCCAATTTCAGGTGGGTTGCAAAGCACCTGGAGCAGCCAAATTGAAAATATGGGGAAATGGGATGCTGGAAAAGGAGAGGGCTGTGTGGTTGTTCTGCTTGTGTCAAGGTTGTAAATAGGCTTTTTTCTTTCTGATTCACTTTGCTATTGGAAAATGGCTGAGAAATAACCCAACTTACTGCTGCATTGTCAGGAAAGCAGCAGGCTCTGGCGTCACAATGTTGGCACTTCCAGCCATGACATCACTTCCAGTGGTCCCAGTGCAAAAAGGTTTGAGAACCTCTACTCTGCTCTAAAACATTTTCCCCACAAAAAATTCCCCTGAAGCTATTTGTCCTTTGAGAGATACTTCTGCTTATACCCAAATGTCGTTTTTTCCTCCCAGGGCAAAAAGCAGATTCAGTGGGCTGTTTTCATGGGGAAACAGCACAGGAGGGAAGGGTTACGCTCCCTGTAAAAAACCACAGCTCTAATTCAGATTTAGCAGATAGTTGTTGTTGTTGTTGTTGTTGTTGTTGTTGTTGTTGTTGTTGTTTTAAGTTTAAAGAGAGTTTAAAGATACAGAAATACAAAAATGTGTCTTGCCTAGTTTGACCCCAAGTCTACTGAACTCACTGCCAATCATTGCCCTAGCGATTATCCCTGATGTAGTGTCATGCCAAATAAGCACTCACTGCCGGGAATGGGTGTGCCGGGATATATCAATGAGTTTCTTTTGCTTTCTAACTGAATGCATTTACTTCCGTTGATTGGCCTATATATGGTATTTCTCCTTTCAGTATGTGCTCATTCACTTTTTGACTTCACTTTGGAAAAATGTTTTTTATCCCTGTGCTCCTGACTCCACACAGATTCAAACACATGGAGTCATGAATGGCAATAGGTTGGCTCCAAATGATTCTTTCATTAAGAGCGCAATACTAACTTGGAGTTAGGCCAGCACAGTTAGGCCAGCACAGTTTGGTTACCACAAGGGACACCGTAAAGTATGTTTGGACCACTCTCGGAGTCAGAGAGGCCAGCACACAGACATGCGCCATCCTCCCTGACTCCGTAGGTGGTCCAAATACATTTTACGATGGCCCTTGTGCCAGCCAAACTTTGCTGGCCTAACTGTGCCAGCCTAACTCCAGGTTAGACTTGCACCCTAAAAATGTTAGCCTCCATCGCCATCAGGAATACACCTATATTTTCCACTGTTTGAAATTCAATTGTGTGATAGTTCATGGTGGAAGCTGAAATGATTAAATAATGGAAATCCTGTTTCTCTCTGTCTTTGGCCAGCCACGTACCTACATATCATGTTTTGTGATTGATTTCATCCTGCTAGGATCCAAAGTCCAGTTGAATGATAAATGCTTCATTTAGTTGTTTCAAGGGAGAGAGAGATCCATCAATTTCACTGGCCACTTGTCAATCATTTAGGCCCACAAGATTCTTTTTGTCAGTTTTATTGTAGAGCACGCTTATCATTTATTGCCAGGAGACCCTCCCCAGTGTACATACACCCAGTTTCCTGCCATGGGAGCAACTACATCCAAGCAACTCAGAGGAAAGGGATGACTTATTGAACCAAAAACCACAATAAATATAGACAATGAAGGTGGAAAACAGTCCCAGGACACAATCCTAACCTGGAGTTAGGTCGACACAGTTGGGCCAGCAAAGTTTGGCTGGCACAAGGACCATCGTTAAGTGCGTTTGGACCACTTTCAGGGCACAATCCTAACTGAATTTCCAGCACCAGAGTAAGGGCAATGCAGCTCTGGGGTAAAGAAACAAACATTCCCTTACCTTGAGGAGGCTTCTGTGACTACTGCTCCACTGCAGGATGCAGCACATGCCCCATTGGCACAGCTATGTCAGTGCTGGAAAATTGGTTAGGATTGCACCCTCAGAGTTAGGGAGGATGGTGCAAGTCTGTGTGCTGGCCTCTCTGACTCTGAGAGTGGTCCAAACATAATTTACAGTGTCCCTTGTGCAGGCCAAACTTTGCTGGCCTAACTGTGCTGGCCTAACTCCAGGTTAGGATTGTGCTACCATTCATTCTAGCATGCGCTTGTTGAACATGTACTGATGATCACGTATTCAGAAGATGATCATGTATTCAGAGCCCGCATTGAGCCGGTTATGGAACTACAGCTACAATAGTTCCCCTAGCAGATCCTGTCCCTCTGCACACCTCCTACACATAGTCTGATACTAATTTCGAATGGGGAAGCAATTCTCACCCTCATTTACAGTAGGGTGTTTTTGTGTTTTGCCTCCCCGCTCCACTATTTCCCACACTTTCTGATTATTTTCATCCAGATGCAGAACGGTAAAGCAAAACAGCTGCTTTGGCAGGCTGTGTCAGCAGGGAGTACTTCTTCACAGTTCCCAGGCCCTTGGCCAGCAGGGGCTCATTAGGCGATAGAAGTGATTGACCGCAGTTTTCATTCGCTAGCTCTTCCTGCCCTGAAAGCCTTGTATGTCCTGCGTGTTCAAATATTTGTCCTGTGCAACTGAGACTCAGACAGGATCGTTGTATAATGACCTGCTTTGGGATGTTAACAGGGAAGCCCCTCTGCTTCAGGAGCTGGAGTTAAACGTCTAATAGCGGCAGCCAGCTTAGTTCCATTTCGTTGCTACACACACACACACACACACACACACACACACACCACAGCTCATCTAAAGTCAATACAAGTCATATTTGCAAGGGTTTGTTGCATGTATTCAACAGCAAAGCGCCTTGAATTAGATAGCTTTTTTGTTGTCAGAGCACAAAATAAAATATAATCTCCAAAATACAAACACTATAGGCAATGGTGGGATTCAAATAAATTAACAACCGGTTCTATGACGTCATAGCCGGAGCCAAAAAAAAGCCCAAAGCCAGCCAAGGTAAGCGAGTGGGCGGGGCCCGGCCATTTAACAACCAGTTCTATAGAACCTGGGCGAACCCCCTGAATCCCACCACTGACTATAGGGGTGTCAAACCTAAGCCCACAGGCCGGATGTGAACAGAAGCTTTTTATCTAGCCCTCTGGGTCTCCCAGCACCCCCCCCCACCAGCTGCTTTCAGCTGCTGAGCTGGGCTGTGTCACAGATGAAAGAGCAGCCCACATCATAATTGAGCACTCCCATATCTTGAAAATATGATCAATATTTGCATATTTCCTCTTCTGGCATTTACAGCTATTGAGTTCCTAAGTAACAAAAAAAGAGTTTATGTCTGGTAATGACTTGCATAACGATGTCGCTTCCAGCTTGATGACATCACTTCTGGTCTTCAGCGGGTATCATGAATGCTGTTCAGCCCACTGTACAAAGTGAGCTTGACGCCCTGCTATAGAAGAGCATTCTAAATAAAAGTGCTTTCCATGAAAGTGCTCTTTGGAACTCTCCATTTAACACAACGCTTTGGAACACTCATGAGAAGCTTCCTTTCCGACAAGAATGGAGGCAGCAGATCAACCCTCGTCTTCTTATGGAAATGCAAAAGGCAGTGAGGGAAATGCCCCCCTACCCCAGCTCCACAAATGCAGAAACTTACAGTCTCCAAACTATGATAGTGTCCTTTCAAGGCAGAAGATGGCATCGTTTTCAAGCTGACCACAAGTTCTCTTCTGATCTTTCTGTCCCCATTTTGAAAATACTCCTTCTCAGGGGCAGATCAGCTGAGACTCCACCCCAGGGACAGGTGCAATGATCGCTGCCCTCTCCCCCCTCCCCACCCCCTGAGCCGCCCCCGCCATGCCCCCAGCATCTGCAAAACCTCCATTTTGGAACGATCCAGGGGTGAAGGTAGGGGTGTAGGTAGGAACGATCCAGGGGTATAGGTAGGCGAAACACTGCTTGCCGCCAGCAGTGCCATCCCCCTCCATGCCATCGGCACACCACCTGGAGGTGCCCCCCAAACAAACAGGTTGGATTGCCTTTGTTTTAGACCGAGTACAGTAGTTTATTACAAACTGTTTTCAGCACAAAGCCTACTGATGCACCTGAGCAAGGATCTCTTCTCCAAATTTCTTAGTCGTCCTTTCACTGACCCAGTCTTTAAAATTGCCTACAGGTGGAAAAGCCAAACAAACAATCCTTGCTGAATGGATCCATTTTTCATCACAATTACTTAGCAAGCACAATCAAATGCTGCACACAAATCAGCAAAGGCAGCAAAAATGTGTGTTTTTTTTTCTTTACCAGGTTTTTTCTTAACATTTGAGAGCTACATGCAATACAAAGCACTGGTCAATTGTTGCATGTTCTTTTTTGGCCAGCTTCTTTAGCTTCAACAGAACTTCCATCTGCTGCCCTGAATGCTAGTTTTCCCAGAAAGGCATTTAGAACAACATTTTGCTGCAGTATTGATCAGATTAATCAGTCATTAATTGTTGGGTTCTTTTTAACCTAACCTTTCTTCAATACTGGGAGCACAATCCTATCCTGGAGTTAGACCAGCACAGTTAGGCAGCAAAGTTTGGCTGGCACGAGGGACGCTGTAAAGTGCGTTTGGACCACTCTTGGAGGCAGAGAAGCCAGCATACAGACATGCGCCATTCTCCCGTAAAGCACATTGGAGTAGTCCAAATGTGCTTTACGGTGGCCCTTATGCTGGCCAAACTGTGCCGGCCTAACTGTGCCGGCCTAACTCCACGTTAGGATTGTGCTCTGAGCTGTCTAAGGCTAGTACTACCCCAGAGGCACTTACATAGTATAAGGCAATACTGAATAAGTGGATTTCATTATTAGGACTGAATAAAGGTAAAGGTTTCCCCATGACCGAATGGTCTAATCGTGACCAACTGTAGGGGGCGGTGCTCATCTCCGTTTCAAAGCCTGTAGAGCCAGTGTTTTTGTCCGATCATGTGGCCAGCATGACTCTACGCCGTAGCGCACGGAACGCCATTACCTTCCCACCGAAGTGGTCCCTATTTATCTACTTGCATTTTTTTTTTTTTAGGTGCTTTCGAACTGTTAGGTTGGCAGGAGCTGGGACAAACAACGGGAGCTCACTCCGTCACGCAGTCTTGAACTCCCAACCTTGCGGTTGAAAGCCCAGCAACAGCGGATTAACTCGCTGCGCCACCACGTCCCATTAGGACTGAATAGCAGGGTGCTATACCATCCTAGAGGGGCCCGCATTTTAACTAATAGCTGTAAACAACTTTGCCAGGATAGAGGCCCAGCATCTAAGGGCGTAATCCTAACCAACTTTCCAGCACTGACATAGCTTTGCCAATGGGACGTGTTCTGCATCCTGCAGTGGAGTGTTAGTCATGGAGCCCTCATCAAGGTAAGGGAATGTTTGTTCCCCTACCTCAGGGCTGCATTGCCCTTACCCTGGAGCTAGAAAGTTGGTTAGGATTGTGCCCTAAGTAAATTTTTATAAAAAACTGGCTGGAAAACTATTTCCTGATGGTTGCATAATCAAAAGAGGTCAAAAGAGGTCAAAAGAGGGGAGTGATCGCTGGACCTCTGAAGGTATGAATGAAACACCATTAATACAGAAAGCAAATTGGTGGGAGTGGGGGTTACAGAAGGATAAAAATCAAGTTTCCTACTAGCATTTGAATCAATGTTTAATTTAGTTTCACAAAAACCACCTGCTACCTGCTAGCAAAAATGAGAAGAATTTTCCATCTAAAGCAGCCCTCTCTAGCTCACGCCAGGCACGCTTCTGATTGTCTGTCTTCTTTTTACACAGCAGGGTTTTAGATATTCCCTCCTATGAGCTATTTTTAAAGGATTGTTGCGTTCACTGCACTCTTGGGCCAACAAACTCAATGTTGTTTTTTTAGTATGTCTTCATTCCTAATCAAACCAAAATTTCCCCTAGCCTGGTAAAATGATGTGGAATGAGCTGTTTATTATTTAGACCAGAACGCCGTTTAGGAGAAAGCCCGGAATGAACTGGGTCCTCCAGCCTGTCGATTCAGTACAGCACAGTTTATCTGCAAAATTTCATCACCCATGAACTTCCCAAAGTGATACTAAGAATGTCCCAAGGCCCTAACCACATAAGTAAAGTGGTAGCATAGCTAGAGGGGGGCAACACAGTAAGAACAGCAAGTGCCACAACACGATGTGTAAGCAGCCACGCCCTCTTGCCATTGGAGTCATTCTGGACAGCAACACCAAGCGCAGGAGAGGCTGTTTGGTTCAGCAAGCACCTGTGCATTGCTGTGGCTGCCTGGAAGGAGGGAGCTACATCTCATGCATTCATACGCTTTGGCTTGGTCATGATTAACCGATCATTCTGAAACGGCTGTTTCATGTGCAAATTCATCACATGGTGTTGCAGTCATTGAGTATGGTCCAGGATCATAGGCCCAACCGAAATGTGCAAAAACTCAAATGGACATGCACGTTTGGATGCAAAGCCCACAGGTGTTTATTTGGGAGACATTTGTGAGTGTTTTGCCAAGGAATATCCCAATACCTCTTTCCTACCTCTTAAACTGTGAGTTCAGAGCTTTCCATGTGGGTGAATAGACTCCCCCTGCACCCCCTGCACTGCAAGTAGACACCCCATGCCATACTTGTTCCCAAGGGAACCCTCCTGGATCTCCTGTGCCAGAAGTTAGGCTGGCACAGTTAGGTCAGCAAAGTTTGGTAGGCACAAGGGACACCATAAAATATGTTTGGACCACTGTTGGAGTCAGCAAAGCCAGCACAGAGATGTGCGCCATTCTCCCTGACTCCGAGAGTGGTCCAAATGTGCCTTAGGGTGGCTCTTGTGCTGGCCAAATTTAGCTGGCCTAACTGTGCCGGCCTAACTCCAGGTTAGGACTGCGCCCTCAGAGTCAGAGAGGCCAGCACACAGACATGCACAATCCTCCCTGACTCTGAGTGGTCCAAACATATGTTACAGTAGCCTTTGTGCCGGCAAAACTCCAGGTTAGGATTGGGCTGTCAGTGTATTGCCAAGGTGAATAAAGTGATCTAGATCACATTTATGTAAGCTGCTGGTTGGATTCTCACCCTTTATCTCAGTCTAGGGTGTGAACATGTAATATAGTACTAATTCTCGACTTCTGCCATTCACTGCTTCTTTCTTGGTAAACATTCACTCCTTTCTTTTCTGAAACACCACAGATGCCCCTGTTTTATGTAGACACAAATCTGTAGCTGTGCACAAACAGAATGCATGTTCCTTATCTTAGATTTATTTTGGCACAGCCATACTTTCAACAGTTTCTGGATACAAATATAGAGCTTAGAACATTTGGCAACTACATTATTATGCTGTGATATTGTAAGTTTGACAAAATTTTATATTCATCTGTAGATTTTTTTTAATCCCACCTCTTGGCATACAAAGCGGCCCCAGTGGTGTTATACTAACGGTACGCTGAGCGGGACGTCCAGGTGATCGGCAGCCCGCCCACCCGTACGCAAACGGCGTAACGCTGCGGTACGCGACGGGCAGGCTGCCAATCACCCAGACGTCCCACCCAGCGTGCCGGTAGGATAACACCACTGAGCGCCCCCCAAGGCAGCCCAAGACTGCTCATAACTATTCAAGTATACAAATACAATGATAAAAGCATACATTCTCCCTACCCAATTCTTCTTTCCATAGAACTGCTTTACAGGTCTTGAATCTGCAGATAAACAATCTCAACTTGCAAATCCCATGTGTGTGGCATGATCTGGATTTGCAATTGGTTTTATTTTACAAAAAACACAAGACATGCTTGGAATTTTTGACTTTATTTGCATAAGATCTAAACCGATGATTTTTTTTGTTTTAAATCTCAGGGCACACTGACAAGGCACACCATCAGTGTTTTGTCAATTGACAATGAGAATACACAAAATACAGGGATATTAAATAGCATTTCAGATTTTAGAGTTTTTATATAAAGAAATTATGATAAAACTCATTTTCATCAGAAGAGAAAGAGATAAACAAAACAACTTCAGCATGGACCAAAAAGCACCATCCTAACACTTCTGGTCACCTTGCCCAGGGAAGTAACAATGTTGTAGTGGTACAAGAGTAAGGGATGCCCATTCACAATGATATAATAAATGCAATAATTATGCACATTCCATTCCATTTTGCAATGCCACAAAAATGCATAAAAGAGCAATAGTAATCATACAAGGTTACCAGTAATAAAACACTCTATATTTGAGAACTAGTCATGGCTAAGCATAGTACACCTTTCATCCGATCTCTCTTGCCTTCTGTCTGGACACCTTTGTTTCCACTATTATTCTACCATCTCCTGCTTCTATGTAGCTTACGTCTTCAATAATATGCACTTACATGTAGATTTAAAAGCTTGCAGACCAGGATTCAACCATTTCCGTACAACTATGTTTGTTGGTAGAGAGGTGCACTCCTGACCCTTTGGGAGACGCCCACTAGGAGACAGGGCCAAACCACATATTGTTTAAAAAATGGCCAATTCTACTTTTTTTTTTTCCAATACTGTACATTAATTACATTTAAATGCACCTTCATTTAGCCAAGACCATAATATAAGTACAATTTAGAGCCACCAGTGGAACCTGGTGGAACTTGGGAACCATCAGTGGATCACAAACCAATTTTAAGTGGGTCACAAAGCACCCAGAGCAACTATATTGAAAATATGGGAAGATAGGATGCTGGAAATGACGAGGGCTGTGTGGTTATTTTGCTTGTGTCAAGGTTGTAAATAGGCTTTTTTTCTTATTCACTGTGCTGTTGGAAAATTGCCGAGAAATAACCCAACTTATTAATACATTCTTAGAAAAGTAGCAGGTTCTGACATCACGCCAACAGCTCTTCTGGCCATGTCATCACTTCTGGTGGGTCCCAGACAGATTGTCATTCTAAAAAGTGGGTCCCAGTGTTAAAAATGGGTCCCTGGTTTAGAGACATTGAAGGAAGTGTGAAATAATTTAAAATGTAATAAACAACCAGTGCAATCTTATACAGATTTATTTTGAAGTAAGCCCCATTGTGTTCAATGGCATTTATTCTTCGGAAAGTGTCATAAGCGTGCCAAAAAGCTATTCTCTATTTTCAGAAAGAAAAGCTAGCTACAGAGTGACTTGAGAATCATCATCCTGACTGACAATACAGCCAGAGAAAAGCCTGAAGGTAGACATTATAGTACTATTGCTGAACCCCAACAGATTTAGTCCTAATTAATGCAGAACCACTTGAGAGCCATAAGTAAGGCATCTTCAGCTCTCTCTAAGTTCAGCATGAAAATCAAATGAACACAGCCTGAGAAATAGCTCTTGAACCCCAATCAGCTGCTTTATAAAGATTTCAGAGAGACCTATTTTAAAATACTGTATGTTTAGCATGCCGCTAGAGTTTCTACTGTCACACATAGAATATATCAAAATACATGAGAAATTTGTGAAAAGAGATTATTAAAGACAGTTGCTTTTTCAACAGTTAGGTCCTCCTGTCTTGAGAAGTTAGGCTTACAACTACTTTCTGCTTGGAGCAACCTGGTTTTGAATGCACTTTTTATAAAAGCCACTAGATGTCAGAATTTTCAATATTTCATTATATTTAAGTAGACCAAATTCTGTCCCTGCTTCAACCTTCTGGACATACCCTTATACACAACCCAGAACAGCCTGTCCAAGAACTCACTTCTCGCCAAAGACTTTTCTTTGGATCCCCCTGCTGTAAATATGTAATCGCTGGGTGCCCAGGAGAAGACTTTTTCAGCTCGACACCCAGACCTGAAGTGACCTCTTAAAAACCATTTTCTACCAATGATGCGTTAGAGCAACATCGGTAGAAATGCAATCTCCAGCGCATCATTGGTAGAAAAAGTGAAGTCACATGTGGTCCATCTCGTGTCCTGCTTTTAGAAAGGCAGCAAAGACATTCTGGAGGCTTTCTCAGAACTGGTTTTAATTTGATTTTTTTTTATCTGAGTCTTTTTCCAGCAAGACTAATTAGCAAATTCCTAATGAACTGCACCTGTCACATTCATAAGCTTTACCTTTTTATTACATTAAAAAAAAACTATATTTGTGCAAACTTGCAATATTCAGAGCCATTCTGGCAAGTGAAAAGCTTAGTGCAATTGCAGACTTGGGTAAAGTCGTGTCTTTCCTAGAGAGGTGAAATTTGTATATACGTCGCTTTTACCGTTGCCTATAGGCAGAGAAGTAGGGGTGGGGGAAGTCTGCCCATTCATTTACTGACTCCACTGCTATTTTGCTTTAGGAAGTTACTGTTAAACAGATGTTTAAGGCGGAAGAATTTTTTAAAAAAGTTATAAGGAAGGTATGCAGTCTACTTCCTGAAAAGCAAAATGTAACACAGTTTTTCTTTTTAATTATATTTTGCATGATTAGTCTTAAGGCCGATTTAAGTTTTAGAGCCCAGTCCTATCCATCTTTCCAGGGCCAATGCAGCCTCAATGCAGCCCTCGAGTTAAGGGAACAAATATTCCTTTACCCTATGGAGGGCTTCGCAATGGCCCACCCCAACTGCATCAGTGCTGGGTCCTTAGACAACCCCACTCAGAGGCTGCCAAAAGCACCTGCCGGACCAGCACACGATGTAGTGGGCCTAATGTTTAAAAGCTTCTTGCTTAATGCGTTCTTCTGAAATACCTGAAGCAGCTGCATGCCAGCTATTGCATACATTGGTGCCCACAGACAGCATAAGCGTTACACTTGCCATATGGAGAGCTTCCATGGCAAAGCGTTTTTACTTGGCCTCCATATTGGAGCTCTGATGCTGAAGTCAGCCATTAGGTGAATAAAAATTAAAACAAAAACTGTTGAATACAGGTTGGCCTTTGGTATCCATGGGAAATCCATTCCTGGCACCACCACCTCACAGATACCAAAACCCACGGAGAAATGAATCCATGGATTATGGCTATCAGAGGATCTCTGGGCGCAGCCAGAGTGTTCTGAGACTCGGCCTTCCCACGCTTCAGAAGGCCTGCTGGAGCCTTTTGAGATGCACTTCCAGTTTGACAAAAAACAGAAGTACTTTTCAGAAACTCCGGCAGGCCCGCTAAGGTGCAGGACGGTCGTGCACAGCCTCCCCGTGCCTCAGAAGGCCTCCCTCCTCCTGTGACTGGAAGACCCTTCCAGTTGCTCCAGGAGGTACGGTGAGGACATCCAGACTCACATTGGGTCCAAGTCACTGATCTCGAACCTGCAGATAAGGAGGTCAGCCTGCATAAAACGTGCAAAACTAATATTCCACTCCTCAGGATCAAGTGCACTCGGGCAACATGGGAGCACAGACATTCATGTTGCACCATTCATACACACATTTTTTTAATTCACATAAGAACATAAGAAGAGCCCTGCTAGATCAGGCCCAAGGCCCAGCTTCCTGTATCCCACAGCCAGAGGCAGATCTAAGGGAGGGCAAAGCTCTAAGTTTTGCAAGAAGCCTTACCTTGCAGTGGAAATCACTCCTCCCCTGCACCGTTCTAGCCAATCCTCACAGGGAAAAGCAACATCTTGGCATTGCTTACTGGCTACAGCAGCAAGGGAGAGGAGGGATTTACTTGACAGGGTAAGGCTTCTTGCAACACTTAGAGCTTTGCCCTCCCTGTAGATCCGCCTCTGCTCACGGCGGCCCACCAGCTGCCCCAGGGAGGCATGAGACAACAAGATGCTTGGATGCTTGCCACTCCCTTGCACCCGATACTCTGAAGTAGCCCACTACTCATGTAAAGAGGTTACAACCCATCATTGCCTGTAGCCCACGATGGACTATACGTATGTGGGAATTCCATCACAGTCCCCAAACATCACTTCCCTACGAAAGACATTAGTTCCCTACACAATTTGTCAGTTGTATCTGCAGACACAGGTGGACAAATAGGATGGAAGAAAGCCTGGTGGAGGGTAAGTCTCTGAAGAAACAGTAATGCAAGGCGTTTGAAAGCAAAGAAAATGTTACTATAGCACTTGATTACTAGATTACTAGCAGTTGATTACTTAACTACTACTTTCTTGTTTTAATAAATTGAGTTCCAAACATATGTAGTCCAATGTGTAGAACTACCAATAACTCTGATAGTTGAGCACTAAGATGCTTAACTGCTCATTAAACAAATCCAAAATCCCTCTAAAATGGATATTACACATTTAACTCCAATCTTCCACTATTTAAGAACTCTGTTTTATTACTTTTAGTACTTCTCAGATTCCAGAAAGCAATATACCCTGCTATTAAGAATAATAATTTGGCAAATGCTATTAATTGGAATATCACGTGAATTTGAAAAATGAATCTAATAATTATTCCTATTCTATTAAGGGCACAATCCTAACCTGGAGTTAGGCCAGCACAGTTAAGCCAGCAAAGTTTGGCCAGCACAAGGGCCGCCATAAAGTGTGTTTGGACCACTCTTGGAGTCAGGGAGTATGGCATATGTCTGTGCACTGGCCTCTCTGACTCCGAGAGTGGTCCAAACATAGGATTGTTCCCGTAGTAATATAGCAACTCCACTCCAGAGTTGCCAACATTTTCTGATTCCTGTTCCTTTAGTAATTGCAAATACCTTGAAATATAACCGATTCACCCATTGAATTTCCACTTCTTGTAAAGCTTTTAATGACACAGAAATTCTCCCAAAAGAAGCTGCAGGTCCTCCATCTCTTATCTGAGTGATCCCATTTTAAATGGAAACTATATGAATAATGGTATCGACTATTCTGCACTTGGATTCATCACAATGAATGCCTAACTTACAAAACACGACATCAGTGATAGGATGACTAGATTTTTTTTTTAATGTTCTGTAGGAATTTGCTGATTTCCAGACCTGCTGTGGCACCCCCTAATTATGGTATACTGTGTGTGAAATTGGGTGTCTGTTTTGTGTTACAGTATAATTATAGGATTAGTATTAAATATAGATGGTTGTCTTGTGTCTGAAACACCATATTTTCCTAATGCAGATAAGAATCTTAATGTGAGGCAGTGATATGCTTGAATTGGAAACCAGTCTGTCGAAATGTCATTTTGCTAAGATTCTGCACGAGTCATTTCTTGTACTTGTGTTAAGAATGGGCAGAACACCTTGGCTCCTCTCTGAAAAGTTTCAGCAGAGGCAGCGAAAATTCTGGATCAAATTACAGCATGTGGAATGGATACTGCAATCTTCTCGGTGCAAACAAGAAGAGGAAATCTGCTGACTTCTAACTCAAAAATTCTAATTCTTGTGAAGGGGTGGCGATGAATCCCAGCACAGATTTGGTGGTGGGACTTGAGACTTGAGTTTTCGGGTGGGTCAGAGGATGGAGCTCAGCAGCTTCTGGCAGGACATAAGCTCAGACCAAAAACTGTCTCATCACATGGGGCAAAGCAAAAGAAACAAAATCGCCTTCATCCTTGTTTTGCTGACTACACAAACATCCCAGCCAGGACTTTAAAAATGGCAACATTCAGAATCCAGTAGAAGAATGTTTCAGGCTTCCGGGACATTCTGTGCCACTGTGAAATTGCTCAGTTAGAATTAATCTGCAGGTTGGAGTCTATCATTAAAAAAAAAACTTTTTAGTTGTAATTTTTACATTTCAAGTATTCCCTTACTTTGAGGAGCCTTCTGTGACTACTATTCCACGGCAGGATGCAGCACATGCCCCATTGGCACTACTATGTCAGTGCTGGCAAATTGGTTAGGACTGCGCCCTAAAAGACTACAAGAAATGGGGAAAAGTCCCAGCTCCACATGCTGGGTAATGCCAGTGCCCCCAGGGGAAATGGAAAAAATATTGTCATCCAAAATGCACGTCATGTATGCATCACCTTGATCAAGGCAAGGATTTCTCCCTCACTACATGGATGTAACTTAACAAAATTAGGGACCAAACTTACAGAAGTCCTGTGTTGCCAAAATTCATGTTTGGGCAGTACAGCTTGATTTTACAGCAGTTACAAACTGCAACATGCTCCTCCATTCAGCTGGACTGCTGCTGCGTACCAGCAGCCCCAGGAAAAGCCCACCACCACCATTAAGTCAGCTCAGGGGGTGAGCAGAATGGCACAGGAAGGGGGAGGAACAAAGCAGAGACTGGAACAGGGACGGGGTGTCAAAGCTGGGAGAGGGACAGTATTGGTAGCAGCAGTGTCACCAATATCCTATCCCCCTGCCAGACCTTGATCTGTCTTTCTGAGTCCATTCAGACTTGTGCCAGTAAAACTGCAAAAGAGCATTGGGACTGCCCCCCTCTCCAGAATGCAGTACGTGCTCCAGTGGTGCAGCTACATTGGTGGTGGGGACTGGGCTATTAGAAAGACGGTGTTATTATGGCTGTCGTGGCCACTGTTACACTGGTGTACGTGGACATATGATGGCATATTTTAAGTATAGGATTGGGCTATACGTATGTTTATATACATATGTATACGAGTTTTGTTCTCTACACTCAGGTGCATCTGCCAAACACAGACAACACTTCATGCATCTGATGGTTTCTGCTCCATAAACATTTACGAACAATAAATCCACAAAACAATAGATTTAAGGCAGCCTAAACCTACCCAGGCTCCCCTACGCTGATGCAGTGATGCCAGTGCAGGCTCTGCTGCATTCTGTGGGGGGAGTTACAATGCTGGCGGGCTCCCAGTGCTGCAATGGGGCAACTCACATCTGGCCTTCTAAATAGCCAGCACAAGTCCACACTGTCTTGCGTCAACATATCTGGCCCAGGAAGGGGACAGGATACCGTGTGCCCCACCCAGCTCCCAGGCTCCATTTGCCCAATCTTTGTGCATTGCAACCCTTGTCTTGCCCCATTCCGTCTTTCCCCACCTTCCCCTTACTTCGGTGCATGCTCCATCTGGTTCTGGTGCCGTCGGGACAGCACAGGCTTCCCTCTGGTGCCACTAACTTCTGCACTGTTGCAATGTGCTTTCAGGCACATTTGTGGCAGCCTGTGACAGTGGAATGTGTACTCCACTGGCACAGAGAGGGGATAGGATTGGGCCACAAGTCTTTTAGATGCTTCAAACTTTTGGTTGTTTGTTCTGAACAGCTCTGATGTTGCTGTTGCAGAATGCATTTAATCTACCAAAAGTATCTTAATGAAGTACCTCCCTAAGAAAAGGCAATATTCTTAAGAAAGCACTTCCTTGAAATCCTATTGATTTCCATGCTTTCTGCAAGACAACGGTGGATTTTCAGCTCTGCTTTCAGGCTCACTGTGTTTTTTGCACTGAGAAAGCAGGTGAAATAGCAACACTGACAAATATAGTCTTGGTAGGCAAGGAGACAAATAGTTGCTAATTTTGTAAAACAATGCTCTCCATTTGTATTACACTGGAACCAAAAATATGATGAGAGTTTCATTACTGAACATTGTTATCCACAGTCTGACGAGCATAGAGGGCATGCAAACTATACAATTACGCCTGTGTGAAAAGGAGTTGCTCATTTCTATGAGTAATCACAGTAATAAAAAGTTGTCATCTTGTACAATAGTGATAAAATTACAGTTAAAATCAAAAACTAGGAGGGCTATTAGATTAATGGAAGAGAAGAACTGCTGATAGGAAGGAACAGCCAGACGTGATTATGGGCAAGGAATGATTGAATAGCATTGGAAAGGGGGAGTGAGAAGGTGTCACCCAAGGCCAGTGATGTCATTCAGGGGGAACAGACCAGGACGGGCGTTCCGGATCCTAACGGGCTCCGTGGCTGCTTCCAGGTCTTTTTGGTGTTTTTTTTCAACATTTGAATTTGAACTCAAAAGTGAGTTCCTGTTCCTAAATCATTTGAATGACACCACTGCCCAAGGCCCTCTTCCCAGTACCAGCTACAAGTCTAGGTTCTTGCTGTTTGCTGCCTTTTCCAATGTTTTTCAAAGCAAAAGGAAGAAAAGGCTTCCTTTTGCGAAATGCTTGTGAAAGAAGAGAAGTGGGTCATGAGAGGTGAAGGGTATGATGTCTTGGGCACTGGTGGTTCACATACATATGAGCATCAGTGACTTCACTGATATGCACCCCCCTTGGATCCAGACTTCTGTGAGCGGACGGATGCTCATATAAGTGCACAGTAGGAAAAGGGTAGGGGTATAGGGAGCTGCCATGGAGAGGAGCATGGAAACGCCTCCTTACATGAGCGTCAGTCTGCTTGCAGAAGCCAGGGTCCATGCCACTGAATATTAACTGCAGTTTTATGCGCATTCCATTAATGACATTTGTTTATCATTTGTTTTAACACAGAGTTGACACCTGTTTCCTCCATCAAATTGTCTCACATAATGGCTCACGTCCACAAGCAATTTACTACCAGGTGCAAAAAAAAATCATTATGTAAATCACCACTCAATGCTGTAGCCGTAAAGCAATGGCCGGGCATGTGTGTGAGCAGGTCCTGAGTTGTACAGTCAAAGAGCGAGATAAGATGATATTGTGGCAGGATCCAAAGTACACTCTAGGGTGTCAGTCTGCACAAATCCTGACCAGGATTGATAAGAGGAAAATGAAGCCACCCTTGAACTACTCTCTGAACATGAATAAGCGACCTTGATCTGTACTGTCTCCCCCCCCCCCTTCTCAAGGATTACAAAACTCCCCAGGAAATGCAGCTGAACAACCTGGGGGTGCCCTAGAAAAGAGACACACCAAAGACTTTCCACTTATAATAATTCATTAACTGGTGCATTTCACACTTTGCATTCCTGGGTAGATTTGCAACTTGTTCTCCACCATAATCACCAACAGTGTTAGTAATAAAGAGTTAATAATTAACTTGGATCTAATCACTCTGTGCCATAGTATAAACTAAAGTGACATTAAAAGAATATGACTGTTTCTCTCAGCATTGTAAGTAAACTGGGAATCAGATACAATGGAAGTCCATTTTGTTAACCTCCTGACTTGTTTTGGTGGTTTTCTTCAGTGACACTTTTTTTTCTGCTTTCAGAATTTATCAGAATATGAGAAGAACAGATTCGGTATAATGGACCAGCCGTAAGTCTTGTTTTTCTTTTCTTTTCTTCATAGAATGGACAATTCCTTTGATGCAGATATTGTCAGGCCTTAGCCCAGGAATTTTCAAAGTTTTCATCTCACAGCACATTAACAAGGCGCTAAAATGGTCAAGGTACATCCTGCATTTTTGACGACTGACAAGATACAACACATTGTCAGTGGGGGGTTCGCATCCCTCAGTGACCTTACTAATACATGACTCTCTTCCAAACTCTCGCAGCCCCCCCCCTGGACAATTCGCGGCCCACCAATATGCCGCAGCAGAATGGCTGAAAAAATAGCGATCATAGCCAAGCTATGAGACATGCTACAGCAGGTGGTCTGATTCTGGTGCAGTCGAAGAAGTATGAAAGACAGCTGGTGGTGGATGACCTGCAAGAGCAGGCTGGAGTCAAGCAGATAAGGATTAAAGGGGAAGAAGCCATATTCAAGGATGGACTGGTGATCAAGTATTGGATTATGAGGGCCAGGTCAAGGACACTATGTTGTTATTCCGTAAAAGATGAGTTGCTCAGATTATGGCGCTGAATGGGATGTAGGTACATTGAAAGGCCTCATGTATACCAGTTGGCTTTGGGGATCAGCTGACCATCTTCAGCCTATGGGGTCAGCTGACAGTGTTCAAAAGAGAACAGCATCCTAGAGGCGGCACTTAGCCCATAAGCATATTGTGCAGAGGCATTGTGCCCCTGCGGCGTGGTGATTTGCCTGCCGCCTGTATCGCCGAGGGGGCTGGGTGCGCTGGCAGGGAAAGCTGGCACAGAGCTGGGCCCTCCCACTCTCCCTCACCTCCAAAATGGAGCAATTCCAGAAGCAGGGGGCATGGCGAGGATGCACGGAGGGTGCTGTGACGCCTTTCGCCACTGCCCTGCCTTGGGCTCAGTCGGAGCCTGCTCTGGCTCTGGTATTGTGCCTGACTGAGGGGCCAGAGCACGACTGGTGAGAATGCTAACAGCAAGCGGATAGCAGAGGCAGCAGACAGACAGCAGGAACATGAGACTCCACGGCTTGTTAGCATTCTCACTGTCACCTCCTCTTGCATTCCTCTAGCAGCTACAAGTCTAGGTTCTTGCTGTGTGCTGCCTTTTCCAATGTTTTTCAAAGCAAAAGGAAGGAAAGGCTTCCTTTTGCAAAGTGCTTGTGAAAGAAGAGAGGTGGGTCATGAGAGGTGACTCAAGATGGTGGGAATTTGGAGCTACAGATAAGTGAAACTGTGGACCCATGGATATGGGGCGGGGGGACTATTTGTATCTCCAAAGGTAGCATTGGATGCAATATTGTACCTTTAAGTACTCTTCTGGTCACTGGAAATGGTATGCAATGACTAAATCCATAATTTATCACATGGCTAGTGGAAACATTTCTGTCATATTTTTGTCTAAGGCTCCTAAGTCCTGTAATAAGGTTCATTTCGTGTTTTATAGCCTCAACAATGAAAGAAAAGGGTGTTGTGTCACTGCTTTATAGCAGAGGTGGCCAAGCTGGCATAACCTAAGAGCCATATACAATAAACTTCAGATATTTAAGAGGCACAGTGGACTATAATGGGACTTACTTCTGAGTATTCATGCATAGGATTGGGCTCTAAATCTCTATATTTGAAATTGTTGATTACTTCTGAGAACTCTCTTCACAATCACCAAGCAGCATGGATTTTTTTTTTTTTTTAACAAGCAGTGTTAACATTCATTCTGATAAGGTCACTTCAACAAGAGAAAAACAAGCTAGCATTCTCCTGGGATAATTTTAATTATTAACTGAGTAAATGAGAGACTGACAAAAGGATCTTCTCTTGAAAATTAAATCCAACAAGGTAACATATGGATAGGACAAATAGAGTGTGCTAAGGATCCAAAGAGACTTGGGACTGTCTTTTGCTCATAAGGGCTGATGAATCTGATCAATTACTCCTACCATTAACCAGAGATGTACCTAGAGGGAGATCAGAACACTAAGTTACAACCGTTTCCTCTCCTCTTTGGAGTGATGCCCAGTGGCTAGAGCAAAACGGAGGCTAAGTTGGCTAAGAATGGCTCTGAAAAGGAGGAGGAACGGCTGCTTACAAAACTTAATGCTGTGATCCCCCTCTAGATACACCACTGCCATTAAGTCTCAATGTCTAGCAATCAGATCTGAAGACATTTTGAAACTGAAGGTGCATTTCTAGGCCTACAGGCCTATCGTCAATTTGCTTGCCCATTGCTTTTCTCTGAGCCCAATGGAAAGGCTACTGTCGCCATCTTTACACCATGGGTTAAGGTCAACCAAAACAGTGGCAAGATGGAGTCTGCAGCAGGGGCAAGACTAAAGAAAAGGCATGAGGGAAGCACAGAAGGCTAAATAATATAATGAATGCACAGTGCCTATACCTTTAACCATTATAGAGAAGAGGGAAAGGCAGCGGGACCGGCCATTGCACCCGCGCCGTGCCTCCCTTGCATCAGCCAAAGCTGGCCAGCCCAAGGGAGGTGCCATCATGGATCGGGGCAGGGAAGGGCATTTCTGGGCGGGCAGTGGGCGGGCAGTGGGAGGGCGATGGGCGTGCCAGCCCAGGCTTGGGAAGCCCAATAGGGAGCCCATGCAGCCCCAATTCGGGCCACACAGTCTCCTCAGATCTGCACCTGCTGGAGCCTGCAGCCCAAGCCCAACCCAATGCTGCCTCCCCTTATCTGGCATGGGACCAGTGGTGTCATTCAAATGATTTAGGAACAGGAACTCACTTTTGATTGGCACTTGTCGGGAACCCGGAACCACCCACGGAGCCCGTTAGGATCCGGAACGCCCGTTCTGGTCCGTTCCCCCTGAATGACATCACTGCATGGGACGGCAGTGATGTAATATAGCCGGAACGCCCCAGAACGGCGTTCCGCTTGTTAGAATTAGGGCTGACTCCGCCCACTTCAGTCGTCGCTCGCTGGCTTGTTTTTTTTTTGTTTTTGTTTTTGTTTTTTGCCTGCACGTTTTGAGCCAGCCAGGCAGGCAGGCAGGCAGCAGACTGAGGGAGACTCAGCGAAGAAGCAAGGAAGACGCAGCAGCGGGTAGGCTGCCTGGCAGCCTGGGGCTCCTTCCAGCCGCGCCATGGCTTCTTCGAGCCGGCGCTGGCCTGGCCTCTGTCCCGGTTCTTAGAGCAGGGGGAGGAAGCCTCCGGAGGCCAGTGGGCCGCGGCACGGCTTCACCCCTCCCGCCGCTCGAAGAACCGGGACAGAGGCCAGGCCAGCGCCAGCTCCATGGTGTGGCTTCCCCCCTCCTCCCCCCTCCCGCCGCTCGAAGAACCGGGATTGAGGAATTGTTGGGTCAGTTTAAAATCATCTGATGCTGGCAGGAAAGCGTCTGGAGCCCAGGTCTACCCGTTAGAAACGATGGCGGGTAGACCAGGGCTCCCCGGAGCCCTGGTCTACCCATTGGGACCAGCCGTGGGTAGACCTGGGCCACGGGGAGCCCAGGTCTACCCATCACTTCCGGCTTATGACATCACTTCCAGTGAGCGAATCCCGACACGTGCCAATCAAAAGTGAGTCCCGGTCATAGTTCCTGTTCTTAAATCATTTAGATTCCACCGCTGTGGGACGGCCTCTGCAATCCTGTTCTCTAGATTGGGATGGAAAAGGAAATGAGGGATAGAGTAGAAGTCTGGAAGAGGAGAGTGGCTCAACATGCTATGTACCATGCTATGTAAATGGCCCCTACCGCTCACTTGCCAAACTATTCCATGCAGCAACGGCAATGCGCAACTAAACAATGTTTCCTGCGCATTGCCGTTGCTACCCAGAATGGCTTGGACAGCTAATGAGAGTGGCCAAATTGCTATGCTACTGTGCATGTTTAAAATAAGTCCCAACAGACTTCATAGATTCATTCAGTCCTAGTCCCAAATAAGTGTGCATATGATCACAGCCTTAATATAATCTATTAGCATGGGGTAGGCATATTTTTCAGTTCAGCAAATCGCATGCTAATTTGGGTATGTGAGTGTTTCAATGCACCTCCGCTATGTCTCAGAACTACATAAAAACAAGCCTAAAATGTTCTTGTGAATTAGGCGTGAAGTCACAGAATGTCAGTCTGTAACTTGCAAAATGCCCTCTGAACATTTGGTGATCAGGAAATGTATATCCAAAGACCCTCAACTGCCCAACATTGGCTGTGAGTAAGGAGGGAACAGTATCTTTGAAAACATCTGATTTGCAAGCCCAGAACTGCCTACATCTTCAACACAGAGACTATGCTATAATTATATCTCCTTCTGTAGCTTGATTTCTAAATTACAGACACAAACCAGTCAATTATCTACAAGCTTCATTGCAAGTTTTTCTGCATCAGGCAAAGGAGTAAATTCCAATCTCCCTAGCCAGGCTCATTAAATAAGATGCAAGTTACGTCTAGAAAGATTATGAAAGAATGAATATTGATGGTTCAAATCTTATATGCATATTTTAAAATGCTGCACTTATTATTTAACATCAGAACCTTCTGATGTTATTTGATATTTGTATTCATGATCCTTGTTCTGGCTTAATGTTGTACAGTAGTTGAGCTTGTCATTGCTTGTGGACCTGCAGAGACAGTGATAATTATCACCCACAGATCCTCCTAATTGCATATTTAAGAACACATCCCTCCTCATGTTTTAGTTTGCATTTATTGTGTATTTGCAGTTTCTCAACAAAAGCAGCTTTACCAGGCCATTAGGAAGGCTAGTAATATTCAGTACAGTCAAAATTATACAGATCAAGAAATTAAATGCAAGTCTACTAACATGTTGAAAAAATACTGTAAGGTGCTCTGAGCCCATGGGATAGGGTGGAATATCATCATCATCATAGTAATTGTAGAGAGATGCCTTGTAAGCAGGTGCCTTGTAAGCCTGTGGGAGCAGGAGAATGGGGAAAAAAATAAATCCTGATATATTCCAGGATCACCAATGAAGTCTTGCGTGTTGACATATACAGCATATAAATGTGCACATAGCATCATAGCATCATAGCAGCAGGTGCACATAGCAGCAGGCATCATAGCAGCAGATGCACATTGCCCAACACCATTTGGAGACTGTGCACATTAGCAATATCCTAGCTTATGCTTATCACTAAGCACATCGTCCATGATCTCTGATGAATGTGCAAAATGGCTGGTGTCTCTTCCTATTACCCTATCGGCTCACATTACTGATAGCATGTGCATTGAGTGGTGTTTTTTTTTTTTACTCAAAACCCTGCATGGCACAGCAATAGTGCTTGCATCGAAGCCAGAGGTCTCCAAACTGGAGACCGCTGCAGCCACAAAAACACTCCCCAGTGCAACTCGCACTTACTGTTCTGTCGGAGAGCAAAGCAAAAACAGTCACACCTACAGTTCCCAAGTGTTGCCGTGGCCAGCCGCACCTGCCCAGAAGGGCAAGCGCTCAACCTGCCTGGGCAACACCACCAGGAAGTGGCTGGCCACGGTGACACTTGGGAACTGTAGGCGCGACTGACGCTTCGCTCCCTGGCGGAACGGTAAGCGCGGGTCATCCGGGGGAAGGAAAAAGGGAGCACTGGATCTATATCGCAGGCCGGAGTTTGGAGCCCCTTGATCTAAGCAATGAAAATCCAAGTTCATGAAAGCTAACGGTTTTTTAGAAGGAAATTGCAATGTTAAATTCAGAAATGTTGCAATATTTTGCACTATGTTCCAGTATGGTTTATTTTGCATACGTATCCTCAGCTTAGCAGGATTCATTGATCTGCTCTGTCCGGCTGAACTACATAGCCATATGTGAAATAATATCCCAAGCTGGACCACTGCTGCTTAGCTGTCCCATGTACAAGTCAGTGCCCTTCTTTTTAACACTCTGCCTTCTAAAGTAGAAAGTGTTGCACCTGGACCTCAAAAGTAAGAAGCAGCTTTTGCTTCACTCAGGCATGAAGAACTGTGCATTTATAGTCTCGTTTTAGCCAAGCTCTGAAAATGTGGTTGCTCAGCCACTTTAACAGGAAACCGTAAGAAAACAGACGCCTTGACAATCTGAAGCCAATTGCTTTCCCATTTGAAACTGAAGTTATTCGCACATATTTACATGATTGCGAAATGTGAGGCCAAACCTCCTATCCCAAGAGGTGAATACCAATGCCTCCATAGTCCCATGCTACATTTTCCACAGGAACTGAGAACTCTTCTCACTCCTCCTCTTCTCCTCTTCTCACTCCTCTTCTCACTCCTCTTCTCACTCCTCTTCAAGGACAGTTGAAGAGGACAGACATGCATGACCAGGCAATAAAACCAGCCATGTGGTTTTAATCTCTTCGTCCAGGAGAGGTCTAGTTCTTCCGCTTGGCAGGACTGCCCAGGAAGTTGCAGGCACAGTGATATAAAAACGAACACTTTCCTATGGAGAAGCCAGTTTCTGTTGTTTTTAACAATGCTGTTTATTTGGAAAGAGTTCTCTATTCTTGTAAAAGACAATGAGGTTTCATTGAGGGGCCTCATTTACTTGCAGCCATTAAGGAACGGCCACATCCCACTCCCCCTGCCCAGAAACGCCCCCCGCCTGCCCTCCCTCCTCCCATGGTAGATCTTGAATCATCAGTGGCTTACTCGCTGGGCCGCTCTTTAACAGTGAAATCCTATACAGCACTGGAAAAGGCAGGCTGGTGGGCCTGTGCTGTATCCAGTGCAGTATACTGGGAGACTGACTGGATCCTCCCAGTCAACCTCCCCTATGGACTCCTCGGATGCAGATCCAAGGAGACTGCACAGCCCAAATTGGGGCCGCGTGGCCTGGGGAATGGATTTAGGATTTGGCCATAAATCCCGGCACACCTACCAGCCCGCCCACCACCTGCCCAGAAATGCCCATCCCCGTGCATTCCCTCCCTCCTACCCAGCTCGTCACGCCTCTGTGCCAGCTGGGCTCAGCTGGCACAGAGAACGCACGTCTCGGTGCGTTAGCGCCATGGCACTCCCGCGTTGGCGCTAATTGCATAGTAGCGATAGCTTTGACGCAATTGGGTGCTTGGGATTGCACCCTGAATCACTGAGCAAGACACATGCAAGGTGCACATTATGGGACATTTCACATTCTGCAGTGGCAGAAACAGGCACTCATGGACCCATCAGGGAGAGGATTGCATGGGCCAGTAGTCGGGGTTCTATGTGTCCCAGGATCCTTCTTGCAGCAGTTTTTTTTAATTGAACTGTATCGGTGATAAAGCAGGATCTGCAGGGGAAGCACACAGGTTGACATAACCTGCCAACCATCCCATCCCACTTCTTGGGCCTTTGCAGGTTATCAATCAATCAATCAATCAGGTACTTATATACTGCTTTTCAACATGAAGTTCACAAAGCGGTTTACAGGCAAATAGTAATAATAATAAAGTTAAATGGCTCCCTGTCCCAAAAGGGCTCACAATCTAAAAAAAGGCAGACCGCCAGCAACAGCCACTAGAAAGACTGTGCAGGGGTGAAGAGGGACAGTTACTCTCCCCCTGCTAAATATAAGAGGAGCACCACTTGAAAAAGTGCCTCTTGTCCAGTTAGCAGGGGTTATAAGGCAGGCAGCAAAGTAGCAGGTGTCGATGAAACCTGGCTGCAGCAGAAGTAATTGTTATGGTGTTTGCAAAGCTGCAAGGGCATGTCTGGAACATGAGCTTCTTAACCCCACAGAAGAAAAGCTGAAATCACACTGGTGCACAACTGGTCATGTGGAAGTCCTCTTCCCCTGTTGGACAGCTGTCTGTGAGAGCAAAACGCAATGCATACAGGGACCATCGCAAGACCATCCACCAGTGGTGGCATCTAAATGATTTAAGAACAGGAACTCACTTTTGATTGGCACATGTCAGGACCCGCCCACCGGAAGTATCGTCATAAGCCCGAGGCTGGCGGAGCCCAGGCCTACCCGCGGCTGGTTCCTATGGGTAGACCTGGGCTCTGGAGGCTGGCCCAGGTCTACCCGCAGCTGGTTCCTAGCCAGCGACGACATCAGCAACGAGTGGGTGGAGCCAGCCGGTTCTGTACAGCGCCTGGCGCCTACAGAACAGAAAGCGAAGAATTCCCCCACCCCAATTGCAGCTCCAATAGCAATGGGGACAGTCTCCCAAAGAAGCCTCACACCCAGAGCGCCAGTGAAACGCTCTGGACTGGAGAGACAGCAGCGAAAGCCTTTCCTTGGTCTTCGTGGCTAGGCGAGGTGGAGTTATTCAAAATTGCCAGGGAAGTTGAAAATTGGCACGGGGGCAGCAGCCTCGAAGCTGAGGCTGGCTGAGCAGAATGAGGCAGGAACCTGTGGAAGGGGCTGAGGGGCGGCACCACTCCAGACGGCACCCTTGGATGCTTCCCCACACCAAAGCCCGCTTACGCCTGGCACGTCAGGAGGGCCGGCTCCCCTCCATCCCCTTCGGAGGCCCGTTCGATTCACCATCGCACCCCCAGGATGCCCCTTTTCCCCAGTGGGCTACAGACTCACCAGAGCGGCTGCTGACTCCACGTGTGTGGCTGGAGGGAGTGAGGAAGGGGGCTGTGCAGGATGGGACTCCCCCACTGCAGCCCTTCCCCCCTTCGCCCCTCTAGGAATCCGGAGTCGCTCCCTTTAACCCTCTGAGTTACCAAGAAGAAAAGCTCTTTGCAGAGGAATCGGGCGGGGAGAGGAGGGGGGAAGCGCCGTGGAGTGAAGTGGGCGGAGTCAGCCCTAATTTTAACAAGTGGAACTGAGTTCCCCCGCGTTCCCCCTACATGACCACTGCATAGGCCACAGCACCAGCAGCATGTGGCCTCTGGATTAAGATATGTACTAAGTGTTTGTGAGGAAGAGGGGGGGCCACCTGGGTGCACAACGGGAGGCACTGTGAGGCATTACCTTCCCTTACCCTGTTGGAGCTTGCACTGGAACTCTGCAGAGAATGAGTGTCCTGTCCCACATGGCTGACCTGTCCTTCTGAAAATGAAAGGGATCTAGATGAGTGCTTGGCCAGCAGAGATCCTGGCATGCACCAAGCAAGAGGAGGCACTAGCTGCTATTGCAGAAGGGAGAGATGGTCAAGCAACCCTGCGTCTTGCACTGACACCTTTGTTTGTGCTGAAGAAGGGACATGTTGGGACATGCGACAGATATATACAGCATACGTTCTCTGCAGTATGGGCTTCCCTTCCTTGTTCACCTATGTGGGATGGTGCAGTTGATGTTCTACTTGCACATTTGTGTGTAGCCCCCCCCCCCCGGGGTAGAGTCCCTGCAATAAGAATTCCGGGGGGGGGGACACACACAGAGTTAACAAAGCATCTTGCCATATGTGTTATGAGAGACAGCAGCTTGTTTGTGCAGAGTGCTCTCTTTGTATGCAAAGTGCCCTTTCATCATAGCTGCCATCCCCAAAATTCCTGCATGTGTGCAGCTCTAAGTGAGCACAACCTAAGGTCAAAGAGGTATAACCCAACACCATGCGCCCTGTCACGTTACCTCTGGTCTCCCTGATTGGGGTTTGAGTTCTAGGGTTTATGCTGTGATTGGCTGTGGAGTGTGCTCTGTATTCTGTGCTCGACTGCAAGATGGTGGGCAGGATGAAGGGGGTAGTAGGAAGTGAGATTTTCCTGCGTTTTTTTTTCCACTCTTGCCATTGATTTTTATGGGGGGGGGTGTTACTTGTACACCAGCTTTGAAATTGGCATGGCCATAGTCTCAGGGAGGTTTACAGTATGGCAGCTGCCGACCAGAGGCATAACTAGACAAAAAAGCGCCTGGGAAAAGAAATACATGTGGTGCCGCTAGCAGTGGGAGGGGCCTCCATGTAACCCGGAAGAGGCAGCAGGGACCTCAGAAAACTGCATGGAAAGCACTCCACATTCAGTGGTAGGGGTACTATTTGTTTTTTACATTTTTAAAGTGGGTCTGCAGGAAAATTGTGCCCCCCTTGGTGTAGCACCCTGGGGCAGGTGCCCTTCAGGCTCCACCCTTGTTATATCTCTGCTGCTGACCTCTCTACTCCACTGATGTCCTGCCCATGTCTCTGCGCCACCTACACCAGCTCAGGTACACTGGTAGAGAGGGTATATCTGCCGACAGAACTAGAGATGGCTTCTGCTCCACCAACAGACTTCTCATTGCACCAGCATTTGAGGGCGTATGTCGTGCTCTGTAGTGCTTAAGCTGAAATTCTATAACAGTGATGGCGAACCTATGACACACGTGTCAAAGGTGACATGCGTGTCAAAAGTGACACACCACAACGTTTGGGGTGACACACCAGCATTCACCAGTGCCTGACAAGAACTGAGTTTGTTTTACTCATTTTTCATTTTTGGAATTATTTGGTGTTTACATAATACATAGCAACACACATGATTAGACTGTATTTTTAATTAAATGAATATAAAGTACATAAGAATATAAAGAATTGTTTCTCTTTTGTTTGGGAGGGGGGTTGACATGCCAGCAGAGTCATGTTAAGCATTTTCCTAAGTTTTGACACACCAAGCCCAAAAGGTTCGCCATCACTGTTCTATATGCGCTTTCCTGAGAATGAGTCCCACTGAGCACAATGGGACTTACTTCTTCTAAGTAGACATGCACAGAGAGTGTGCTTTCCATCTCTGATGGGCTGTATGGGCTGTTAATCGCTTTGACACATTTCCACAACCAAAAACAAGAATTTGTAAAGTTCTGCTCCTTTGCTCTCCAGTTTGAGTTTTATTCAGTACACCCATGACATTTTAAAGCCTTTTTTAAATTCAAAAGTTCATCACAGCCCGAAATTAATGTTGCTGTTATTTCTTCTGTTTCAGCAAAAAGAAAATATGCCTATGATTCCACATGGCATTTATTTTCCCCCATCTGTTTTTCTCATTCTCTTTATTGTTCACAGCATTCTCTAATTAATTCCATTTCTTTGGAAATATTGCTGTTTAATCAGAATTACTAATAGCACAACAACAATGTGATCCTATGTTTGTTTACTCAGAAATATATCTCCCTGTATTCAATTGCACTTACTTTTCAATAAATGCATACTGGAATGCAGCCTAGCTATTTTCCTCTATTTTCCTGAAATCCATCTTTTTATGCCTTTCATATAGACTCCCCCCAGCAGCTAACTTTGAGAAAGGGCACAATTTAAATTTCTGTGCCCTATACAATGTATAGTCCCATCACATTTTTTAAAACATAAAAAGCTGGCATAGGCCCATACAGAAATGGAAGAAACTCAAAATGTTGACATGCCAGAGTATTATGCAAGAAAATAAACTCAATTTCTCTGCCATTATGTGTTATGGTATCCTAATAATGGAAATTCGTAATCACTCATATTCCATGTTGTTAGAGGTTGCACCAATGATGGAAAAAATTCCATTCTGTGGTAAGCCATTTTCTAAGAACACATTTTAAGCTTAGCATTTCATTCCTAAGACGAAAATATGGAAACGTTCCTATTTTGCTTTATCCATGTTGCTTGGTAAAAAATACAGGATGGAATATTGTATGTTCTTTGCCATAATTTAAACAACTAATAGCAGTAAACAACTAATAGCAGTATAAATGAGATATGAAATGATGAAGGCTTGCTGCTGTGTCTCTGCTCCCTCCCTGGGTCTTTGACAACCACTGTTTTCCAGTATAATCAATGTGCAGTTGTTATTCATTTATTCTGGTTTTCCTCAAGGAAAAAAGCAGAAAGCTAATTTCTCTGAAGGCTACACATTGCCTCTTCTTCATGAACTGCATTATAGATCTTTGCCTGCTTCCACTTGGTTCTTCTTGTTGTTGTTGTCATTTGTCATTTTTTTGGAAAGCAGGGAATAATTTTCCTTCCTGTAGCAACTTTCTTATCTCTGACATTTCCAAGGCAATCAACCCTGAGGAGAAGGGGGCAGAGGGGCGAAATCTCTGGGGGCTGGGCTCCCAGGGAGCCCAGGCCATGACAAAATAAACTATATAGTTAGGGGTGGTGGGTTTTGTTGCTGTTGTTGACAACCGCCTTTTGGGGGTTAAAATAATGGGCAGCGCAATCCTAAGGATCGCGCAGCATTGGCGCAACGGGGTTGCGCTGACGCTGCGCGCTTAGTGCTGACGCGGGGGTGCCTTTCAGCACCTCCGTGTTGGCACTAAGGCAACCAAAAGGGGGGGGGGAAGCAGCGAGGAGATGCCAGCAAAACCAGAGCAATCCCCAAGTCATTTTAGCTACAGCCAGCCCCATTGCCGAATAAAAATATAGATGTTAATATAGACTTCCTCTCTTTGGACACATTCCCTGTTTGCCCCCCCCCCATCCATCCCCACCTTCTCATGCTCCATTCCCCCTTTCCCCCTCACTTGCCCTCTTTGTTCACTCTCCTTGTCACCTCTCATCTCTCCCCCGTCCTGTTGCACCCCCTGTTGGGTGGGGGTGCGATGCTACCCCCACCTAAGCTGTGCCAGCACAATCTCCGTTCTCGCTCGCTCAGAATCCCTCTATCCATTTACCCGTTCCCCTCTCTGCACTTTCCTTGCCCACCACCTCTCCTCATTAAAGGCAACTTCCAGAGGTAATAGAATGGATCACATTTTGACCTCTCTCTCTCTCTCTCTCTCTCTCTCTCTCTCTCTCTCTCTCTCTGTGTGTGTGTGTGTGTGTGTGTGAGAGAGAGAGGGGGGGGGGCCCCCCACAATGATTGAGTTGCCCTGGGCCCCAAGGGATGGCTTGGTCCTCTCTATCCAAAGGGCCAGAAGACAACATTTGGGACTTCCTACTCTCTCTCTCTCTCTCTCTCTCTCTCTCTCTCTCTCTCTCTCTCTCCCCTTAGTACCACATGTTCCTTGCAATGAAAGGAGATTGAGGCATCCACATGCTCTTTTCAAGGCTGTACCCTAGAGCCACCGTTCTTTAGCAACCAGAGCTGGTGCCATCAGAAAATTGCTAATTTGCAATACCTCCTCACTCCTAGCCATATGCAGTTTTCACACCATTCCTGTCTTAATGACCCTCCTTCCTGTTGTCTCAGACTGGGGAGAAGCAGGAACAGGAAATGTTCCTTGGCATGAATAGGCTTGGATCATAGAGTGGGCCCAGATCACTCATTGGTTCCTGCCGCAGCATTTCTTCAGCTGCCTGGGAGGCCGTTCCTGCATTGTTGTTTTCCCTGTCAGGAGAAAGGTGTGCCACATCAAGTGAGCAGGGTGCCAGCCACTGTGGACCCAGAGGCATATATATGGCACTCTGTGCCAAACACTCTTTCCAAAACACCATTGTGTTTGTTTTCTTCTCATTCAAAGAAATCACCATTTGGCTTTCAAAGGAAACCAGGCAGGTGTCAGCCTGCTTTGTGTATTGGCCAGAGAGGGTTTCACTAGAACCTGTTTACCCCAAAACAACACAGGATCACTGCAAGGCTGCTCAGAGCTCCCTGAAGAGCAAGTTACAAATCTAACCAATAAATTGCTAAGTAAATCCAGATGGCCTTGAAGCACAGATTTCTTGGAATTGATTTTTGTTTCGTAATAGAAGGCGCACGATTTGCCTGATGTTGACCTCCATCTCTGGGTTAAAGTAAAAACAGGACCAGAGTACCTAACAGCTCAATCCTAAACTAGCCAGCCCTGCAGAGAGCAGCAGTGCCAAAGTGGCTACCGCTGCAACCTATGGGCACTGCGGCAGCCATAGGAGGCTCCTCAGAGGGACATTCATCCCCTTTCCCGGAGAGTAAAAGTCCTGGCCTGAAAATGGGCTTCTATTCCTCAAGTCAGTGCTGGCTATTTTGCTAGCACAGACTTGAGAACCTCTGTGTCAGGCTGCTTGGCCCAACAGGGAGAATAGGCTGCCAGTCCCACCCCGGCCAGGTAAGCTGTTACCACCGGCACTAGAAGTGCCTTATGGCACTTTTGCAATGCCGGCACCAGTGGTAAGGGCTTACTATGCCAGTGCTGGCCCACATAGGATCAGGCCCTAAAAACCCTGCCTCCTCATTAAGACTTGCTCATTAAGCAGAACCAGAAGACTTTTTGCTCATCCCTCCACTTCTGATGATCCATCCCTCCACTTCTGAGGTGTTTGTAGTGTGAGAATGTCCTTCTCCATGGTGGTTTAGAATCTCTGCCATGAAAATTCACTTGGCATTCTGTCACCCTCTCCCTTTATGTACTGAAGTCCTGGCTTCTCCAGCATTCCTTTAAGAAAGTTGTCTCCTGAATAGGATTTGTAGGCTCTCCTTTGTGACTGAG
Source organism: Lerista edwardsae (assembly GCA_029204185.1). Lineage (NCBI taxonomy): Eukaryota > Metazoa > Chordata > Lepidosauria > Squamata > Scincidae > Lerista > Lerista edwardsae. Next base: position 1,558,774 of record JAJKFI010000002.1, on the reverse strand, counting down.
AGCACAATCCTAAACTGGAGATAGGCCGGCATAAACTAAGCCAGCAAAGTTTAGCCAGCACAACAGCCATTTGGAGCACTCTCTGAGTCAGGAAGGATGGCACACGTCTGTGTGCTGGCCTCTCTGACTCCAAGAGTGGTTTATGGTGGTTTACTTTAGGGTGAGTGGTTTATTTTAGGGTGTCCCTTGTGCTGGCCAAACTTTGCTGGCTTAGTTTATGCAAGCCTAACTTAGTTTAGGATTGCGCCCTGAGTTTTGGTAAAGGTAAAGGTTTCCCCACAACCAAATGGTCTAGTCTTGACTGACTGTAGGGGGGCGGTGTTCAACTCCATTTCTAAGCTGAAGAGCCGGCATTTATCCGAGGACAAGTTTCCATGGTCATGTGGCCAGCATGACTATACACCGAGGCGCATGGAACACCATTACTTTCCCACCGAAGTGGTACCTATTTATCTACTCCCCTTTTTACGTGCTTTTGAACTGCTAGGTCAGCAGGAGCTGGGACAAGCAACGGGAGCTCACTCTGTTGCATGGTCTCAAATTGCCAACCTTCTAAATTGCCAACCTGCGGTTTAACCCGCAGCGCTACCATGTCCCTACGTTTTAGTACTGCTTTCTAATCTTTGTTTGTCTCAGCTGTTGTTATTATGATTGTTTTAATTCTGCTTGAAAACTGCCTTGAACTCTTGTAAAATCATAAAGGTAGAATAAATGAATGAATCTAAACTCCTTGATCCCAGAAACCACTTAAAGCTCAGCATGTTGCCACGTTTTTGGTCTAGAGACATCTGAAATCTGAGACCATTATTTTCTGACGAACTGCAGATTTGCCTGAGCAGAGATACTGTCTGATCGGGATTAGGGGAGAGATACAGGAAGCTGGACTAGATGGGCCTTTGGCCTGATCCAGCAGGGCTCTTCTTATGTTCTTATGTAGATGCTGCTCCTACTGCCCCCCAGCAACAGTTTTTAAAAAAACTGTGCACCCATGTTATAACTGTGCACTGTGCATAATCCCCACCAATGCCACTGCCTCCTTCTCCTTCCACCTGCTTAGGAAAGCAGTTTGGTAGGTAACAAGAGGGGGTTACAAGCAGTTTGGTAGGTAACAAGTATGTATCCACCTTACGTGGAGCCCAGGTCTACCCGGGCGGAAAAGCGTAATGTACATACATACCGGGTTAATACCACAAGAGGGGAGGGAGTAAGGCGGAGCCAGCACCACCTGTTCCTCTGCACTGTCCTGTATAAAATAAACAGGAAGTGCAGAGCATGCTGGGAGTTGTTTTCCACCTCTCCTTGCCCCATCAGCTGCTCTCTTAACTAGCCGAGTGGGTGAAGAGAGTGAGGAGGCGGCAGCAACGTCCTTTTTTTTTCCTTCCCCCTCCAGGGGTGCTAAAGGAAGCAGTGGACTGCAGCTTGGCCCAATCTTCATCCTGCTCACTCTCTGCAAGCAGGAACTGGCCCAGTGGGCAGCAGGCCCAAGGATAGCCGCAGACAAATACAGGCAGCAGGGCACCCCTTGTGCTTGTCTGTAGGCCATTCCTCACTCCAAGCAATTCAGTTGACCTCATCACTAGGTCAGTCCCATCCTATGTTAAACAGCAAGCCAAAACTGAAACCTCCTAGTGATGCAAAGCAAAACTTCCATTTTGATTGTGAAGAACTGTTCATTAAAACATATTAAAAGCAGAAGTATTAACTGTGCCTTTGTGAAGAGGTTGAGTCTCAAGGGAGACGATTGATGCTTGAGCAGTTGCTAAATGAATCATGAAGACAGATCCGGCATGAGAATGTGCTATTTTGGTTGATGTCTTCGCCTATCTCATAGAGGAGAAATGGAACTGGTCTACCTATAGAACAAGGCATCTTACGTCTATATGCACATTATTTCATATCTCATTGAATGTACAGTATATCCTGCATTTCTTTCACTGCATGTTGTGATTTAGAGCTGTCGTCTTTCAAATTGAGATCATGCCAGAGTTTGCATCTTGAGAATCTTGTAGGGTTTGAACACAGGACTTTGTCATAGCCCAGCAGAAGCCCAACATATTTCGGAACTAACAGACTTTGCAGTTAAGGGATTGCAGCTGAAAAGAAATGCCCCCAGTCCTGCTTTGCAGAGCAGCAGATGAAGCCGTTAAAATAATACACTAAGGAAACTGCAATCCTCCAACTTCTTACTTGAACATCATTCACTTCGAAAGGGACTTTCCAAAAGCAGAATGAATGAGAGAAACCCTATCAAGATCACACAATACAGACTGTAATGAACTCACTCAGAGAATTCCTAGTAGCTGTCACTTTTTATTTATTTTATTTTATTTTGAAGAATTTATACCCTGCCTTTCTCATGCCGAAGCAAATGCCCAAGGCGGCTTACATGGGCAGGCTAGTCTAAACCACCATTTTTCAATGGGGTTTTCACAAATTTGCAATTCACCAAATCCTCAGTCCCAGATGTAGAACTGAACTTCTTTTTAGAATTGAACTTCCCACTCCCCAAGAGCATTCACTCCCCAAGAGCATGGCACAAAACAAACATTCCCTTTGTTCAGGGGTGAGCAAAGTAGGATGCCACTAAGGCTAAATCTGGAGAAGCATTTGGGACAAAGTGGGATCTGGCGTCATGGTTGTCATCAATGAGAACAATTAGAAATGGGTTTCCAAAAAATCCCATGAGAGGGTACAAAAGAAAAAAGACATTGTGAACACTAATGCTGTGATTATACTTCAGATGCACCTGTGTTTCTGGCTAAGACTGCAATCGTATCCACGTCTCCTGGGAGTAAGCCCCATTGCACACAACAGGACTTACTTCTGAGTAGACATGCATAGGCTTGTGCCCTAAGTCACTTGCTCTATATGTGGTGTGACTATTTGAAGGACAATTAATGGCCCTGTTTATAGACAGAGAGTGATATACATGTCAAAAAGCACAAACATCTTTGTTTGAAACACAAAGGGTGACTGATCTACATTCATAGCCTTGTTTTAATTGAATGTAATGGATAGCCCAGTCCTATGCAGGCTGCCCATGCCATGGCACAGTGGCACCAAAACAGCTGGAAGGAGAAGGCAGAGCAGTGGAAGTCAGTAGACTGACAGAAAGGGATACCTCCTACCAATCTGCTGCCTGAGGTGACCATTTCAATTGGCCTCATGGATGAGCCGGCCTTGCAGACAGAGGGTTAGGGTTAGAACAGTGGAGACAAGAAAAGATGTCCCAGGGCATCTTATTCTTGCATATCTTCCCAGATGGTTCCTCCCATGCAATGGTGGGGTGAGGGGCACGCACAGTGGTGATATATTTCTACTTCCTAGTGCGTGAAACCTTTAGGAAGTACCTCTGTATTTGAGTTTCAATATCTGGATTCAAATAATTGCTCAGCAAAGTTCTCTGGACAAGTTGCCATCTATGTACCTGCAACATGATAGTGACCTACAATGAAGATAATATATTACTTGGTGTTTCGTCGTCAGCTGTTATGTTCTTCTGGAACTCTAAGGCTCAAGGATGTAGCTGTCCCAATGGGGTGTGTCATACTGAGTCATACTCAGCCCCCCCAGTCATATTCAGACCCCTAGAATCACAAACGACGCCAACTCATAAGGAGTCAGTTGATAGTTGCTTTGAACTTGAAAGAAAACAATGCCTGCCATTCATTTGTGAACCCTGAAACTAGGTTCCCCCCTCCTTCCACCCTATTTTCCCTGATCCATCTGACAAGTCATCCAGGTGAAATATTAGTTCTTTTCTGCGTTCCATACAAAACTAGAAAATAGCAAAAAAAAAATTTTCATCCAGGATGTCAGAGTGGTACATTCTTTCAAATTTCCAGCTAAACTGCAGCACTTCCAACATCGTCCCTCTGATGGAGGAGATTTCACAGCAGCTGTCGTTCATGTGATCCAAGGGCTCCTGCTGCCATGGTGCTGTTTGCCCTGGATCATGTGTGCTACCTCACGCACCCGCTTCGTGTTCAAGTTCCTTTCAATACCAAAGCTGTCCGTTGCTCCTAAAAGAGGAACCAAGTGTAGAAATGCAGGATAGCTGGTGCTTTAATCTCACTTTGCACACTCTGCTCTGTGTAAGTCAGTGTGTGCCTGCTGAAACAGGGAGCTCATCCACTTTGTAGCCCACTTTCCCTGCCAACGGGGATCATGGATGGTTTGGCACACACACACACACACACACACAAAAAAAAAAACTCCATTTTCTCATATGAAATTATTTTTGCAATTGCTTGACACTAGGCAGCATGAGTTCAGAGCCCTTGAGACTCACAGAGTGCAATCCTAAACTGGAGTTAGGCTGGCATAAACTAAGCCAGCAAAATTTGGCCAGCACAAGGGACACCATAAAGAGTGTTTGGACTACTCTTGGAGTCAAGAGGATGGCTCATGTCTGTGTGCTGGCCTCTCTGACTCCGTGAGTGGGCCAAACATACTTCACTGTGTCCCTTGTGCTGGCCAAACTTTGCTGGTTTAGTTTATGCCGGCCTAACTCAGTTTAGGATTGCGCCTTCATTGTCACTTAGGTTCCTTGGGGCCTTTGTGGAAACACTGAGGGGAAAATGTCAGTGCAAATTGAATAACAATACTGCAAGAACGTGCAAGAATACTGCTATGCACATTGCAAGAACTAAAGAGGCTCAAGTATAGCTACCACAACACCAAGAGGTACAGAGGGCACTGTGATGAACACAGGGCTGGCCCAGGGCTATTGCCTCAGGCAACCTATTGATGGGGGCGGGGTGTCCACTCCGGCCAGTCCACTCATCTCCACTTCTCCTCCCAGTCTCTGAACTGGAAACAGCGGAGGGGGCAGAGTGAGAGAAGGGAGTATGGTGGAGGGGGTTGCACGACACCTCGTAAAGGGAGGCACCAAGGCAGCCCCTGGTTGCTGGGAGGTCTTAGGAAGCTTTGGGTGGCTATAGAAAGCAGGCTGTGCCACATCCCACCCCAGTGAGTGAATCGGTGGGATTTCGAGTTGGTGGGCTTTGCTGGGCTGCTCAGGCCCACTTTTGGCAGGAGCATGAGAGCAGCCCTCCTGGATCCGAGCAAGGCTTCCACCCAGCCCAGCCCAGCCCAGCCTTCCCCCCCCCCCGCCAGGTTCCTCTGGGAAACATCCAGGAGGCCCTCGAGGCCGCCGTCTGAGGTCCAGAGGCTTCTTGAACGCGAAGGCCCAAGCAAGCTCACACCCTTTCGCTTCAGCAGAGCCTTCGCTGAATCGCGCAGTGCCTCCAGTCCCAGCCGCTCCCAGGCACCAAAGCGTCAAGCGCTCCAGGCGACCGAGCCGAAGGCAGGCAGGAAGTTTTGCCCGCCCGCCGTCGCGGCATTCGGATGAAACGCCGGAGGCACGTGAAGCCCCAAAAGGGAGTGCGAGAGAGGCCGGCTCTCAGCCCCCGACGGCTCACACGCCCAAAAGGTGTGGATCTTCTTCAAGTCTGTGCAAACGCCCTATTACCAGCCAAGCTGGCTCCGTCACATGACGAACTCGAAACATGAAACCCGACGATGCGCTCGGGCAAGTTTTGCTTCTCCGAAAAACACACGAGGAGGACTCCTCGCTCCCCTAGCCGCGCACGCCTCGCATCGGGAAGGGGGAACTCCTGAGTGGAATCCGTCCTCCCGCGGGTCAGCTGTTCGCCTTCCCCTCGAGGAAACGAGGAAGCGGCAGATGCCCGTCTGACTTGGATGCCGCTGGAGGCGGAATGGACAAATTCAATAAAATCACGGTGCCAGCGGGGCAGAAACTCAGGTACGCTTCTTTTCCCCCTTGACTCCGAGAGTGTGACGCACAGGCTCGTCTTCTTTCCTGTCGTGATGCATGATGAAAACTTGGCGGGGGGGCCGGGGGACCGAGCAGCCGGCTGGAATCAGGGTCAGGATCCACAGTGATTGCCAGCTTTCAAGCTGCACAGAATTCTTCTCCAGTCAGGACCGGCACTATGAGTTCTGTGTGGCTGCAAGTAGCAGCTGCCACGTTGTCTGGCCAGGCTCTATGGAGGCAGACGCTTTCTCCCACAGCTGGAAAGTTCTTTACCTGTTGAATATCTGCCTGTTAGGTATTACGTTAAAGGCATAGTAACTCAACATGGATGGAAACACAAACTGGAAAATTGTAACTATACATGCCAGCCATGTACACATAATCGTTTTGGATACTTTGACCGTGGCCTCATTGGAAACACTGCCAAGTGGCAGAAAGTTGTGTGCCTTCTTCGTTTGTGTGGGCAGCGCCACCTGTGTTGGGTTGCTAGTTCCACAGCCTTCCTTGTCGGCTTCCAGGGTGTAAATCTGGGCCACTCACAGGTGTTGTGCAACTTTCAGGAAGCAGATGCACAGAAGGAGTGCGCAAGATTTGTCAACAACTTTTGTAGCAATTCTTGGATCTCAGTTTCAAAGGCAAACCATTGGTAATCCAAGCAGTGATGACATCAGGTTGCTGAGAGCCTGGGGGCAAAGCCCTACACTGGGTACCTCCCCCCCCCATGGCGCATCCTTTCTGTCCCCAATCTGCATATCTCAGCCATGAGGGAAGCATAAATTCCCCATTCACACATCACCCTGAGCACAAACAGTGCATGTGCCAGTCACTCTTGCCCCTGCTTTCTAACTCTTGCTGGGATACCCAAAGCCATTCCCACCATCACTCCTGACCACTGAACAGAAGAGATTATCAAGGCATGAGGAAAAATTAGGGGAGCTGGCAGGGCATAAAGGGAGTCCTGAAGATCAGGAAGAAGACCTAATCTGGTGATGCTCAGCACTACCAGGCAAAGAAGAAATTTGACGAAAGAAATTAGGTTTAGGAAATAACTCCAAAAACAACAGAATTAGTTATGAAAACATGACTGTTTTAGATACAGGGAGCACTATAGTTAAAAGTGCTAAGGTGGGAATGTCAGATGCCAGGAACTTTGCACATGTGTAAAAGAAAGATGATATTGGGAGTTGCCACGTTTTTTTCTGATAGGGCTCTGTACCTCTACCAGTGGCAAGACCGGAAGAGAGGAAATAAGTGGCACCTTCCCCCACATCACTTGCAGAATTTATACCCTGCCAAACCAACAAAAACCCAACACAATCCTAGGGGGTGTTTAGAACTATTCATTCATTTTCTTTACAGCTCTGTGTCTTCCTGGTTCACTGAAATGCCTGCTAGATCTAGTGGCATCCATACATTCATCTAGTTAGCATTGTTGCTCAGGACAGATGGAAATTTTCCCTTGTTCCACCTACATGCTATCGCTATAACTGCTGACTACTCCTTCCTGAAGAATGTGTGGGAAAACTGGCTCCACTCCCTGGTACAGTGTACAATAATGACAGTCATTGTACAAGCTTCAGAGCGTGCACATTTCACCTAACAGTGAAACCTAACCAGGTCTCACCCAATATGCTCTAGACACTGCTATTTTCCCTTCATTTTCATGAGCAGGACTAATGATAGCCCGTGGAGAGGATGAATATCAGTTGTACAGGTCACAGTCTTCTGCCTCCCTTCTAGCCAGTTCATTATAGAAACAAGCACCTGACCTTCTTAATAACATGCTTTATCCCATTTACTCAAATAGAATTACTCTTGCGTAAAAGAGTAATTCTTACTCTTATCTGGGTGACCTTTCAAAGTATGATTTGATGCCTACAAACTTGGAAGCATGTCCTACTGAAATGAATGACGCTTGCTTCCTGGTTGATATGGTTAGGCATGCCTGCATAAACTGAGAGAGCATGAGTAGAGAGCACGTAAGCATGCCTGCATAAACTGAGAGAGCATAAGAGCACGTAAGCACCAGCATGGGAAGAAGATAGCAAGGAACTGCCCACATTAAGGTGAGCATCGGCAGTGTGTAGTGATGGCTGGAATTATGGTTGCCTCTTTCCATGTAATTCACCTTCTCAGGCAACCCAGTCCTAGACTGACCTTACACCGCCAGAACGAACATTCCAGTGGCATAAGGTGCTTTATGACAGTAGCAAACACAACATACCATCAGGAGCAACTGAGCTGCTACCACAACGGGCAAGTGGTGGCAGTAGCCCACCAGCAGACCCTACATAGCCCTGGCCCCAGGAGAGGGGGAGGCATGGATGGTGAATGCGGGGCCTGGGGGGGGAGGAACAGGGAAGAGATAAGGCAGAACAGGGAGAGGAATGAGGGCTGGAAAGGGGGCAGCAGCTGCGCCACCAGGGGCGTAGCTAATGAAAGTGTAGCCCAGTGCAGATGTTGCCCTGGAAGTGATGATATAACAGGAAGTGATGTCACAGTTGTATTTTCATTTTCTCTGGTTTCTTAGCCATAATGTTTGATAAAGATATTACCCACTGGTTTGTTTCATTGCATTCTGCATTAAATTACCTTTGCAATGATATATAACATGATGGTATCATACATACCAAGGTTTTCACAATTTTGGCCAGTACTGTCAAGCTCAACTTATTGTCCCCCTAAAGCTTGTTGCCCGGTGCAATTGCACCCCCCTGCACTTCTTTACCACTGATATCCTATCCCCCTTCCAGGCCTCAGTCCACCTTCCTGGGTTCACTTGGACTTGCCCCAGCAAAATCACTGACACAGGTCTAAGTAGACCCATTCCAGTGCCAGAGGCCGCCACTGTTTTCAAATCCACCCCTTTCTCATAATAATAACTTGCCCTACTCTACACCAGTTGTCTCCCCATTCTGCCCCCTCCCTGCCCTGTTCCACCCATCCCCACCAACCCCTCCCTGCACCCACTTACCAATTCCAGAGGCACACACAGTCCACTAGCACATGGACCCTGCTGCTTGCCACTTGTAGCGACGGCCATACTGCATGCTCCAGTGTGCTGCATTTGTAACAGCCGGAAAGTGTGTTACGGCTCCAGAACACTCGTTCCAGTGATGCAATGGAGCAACAGGATTGGGCCAAGAGTGTAATATCTATTCAGAGAGTGATTTATTAAATCGGATAGATAAAAACTAATAAAATTGCAGCAGGAAGGTAGAACTCACAGTCTGAAAACTACGTACAACAAGGCTTTCATTAACAAGGCATGTTAAAAGCTAGTGTTCCAAAACTGCCCTAGGTTGCAAGAAGAACTCAGCTCCATGAAGAAGGAACTGTTTCCAAGACTTAGGGCACATCCTTAGAACAGTCATTAATGTGCCTGCTTTAGCACTGTGGAGAGTAATGCAAAGCATGGAAGCACCACTGGGAAGCACAGCAAATGCCTTGTTAACTTTTCTAGGGGAAAATCTCAAATGCAAAATGGAGCACTGGCCTCACAAATGTCTGGACCTGTCATGTGTTTGAGTGGGTGTAGGCTAGCACATGCTGAACTCTTTCGTTTCTGTGGATTAGCCTTGTCGTGCTTGTGTTCACTCCTTATAAGGCAGGCATGATCTTAATGCCAGTTATAAGTGTTGGCAACTATTTGGAGACGACTAAATCACTCCATGTGAGGAGCAGTTCATGTGCAGAAGTTCACCACGTGGATGGAGCATTTCACTAGCCCACCACAAAAGAAAGTTTCCAGTGATATATGCATATCAATGTGGTGAGCCATTGCACATGACTTTCACTCCACATGATGCCGTCTGCCACGTGGAGTAATTTCCAGCCGATTTTATATGGCAGCTGTAACATACAACATTCCCTCTAAGAGAGAATCAGGACTTCAGATTTGGCTTTTAATCTAGCATTATGCGTTCTTAAGAATCAGTGGGTTTCTAATTGGCGTGCGTGTGTTTTAAATCTGTTATTCTGAGTCATACCACTGGGCCATTAAATCCAGTGATGTTGACACTGAGTGATCGTAGATCTCCAGGGACATTTCTCCTCCTTACCTGAATATGTGTGGACTTGAACCTGGGGTCTTCTGCATACAGAGTGTGCTCAATCACCAAGCAACAACCCCTTTTTATTCAACAGTAGTAATACATTGTCATAGTATTTGTCAAATTATTTGCCATAATTTGCTGTACACCTCAGATAATGTGAGCCATACCATGGTCAATATTTGCAACTGTATTGCTCATTTGCAGTCCCACCCAGCAGAGTGTAGATACAGTGGCACAGAGCTACACTGAAAAGAATGGGACTTTTACCAGCAGAGCAATAAGGCTGCATATCCTGCAATCCTTTAGGATATTCTTGTTGACTGTGCCGCCACCAGGAGAAGTGAGAGGGGTGGTGGCTAGGAAGAGGGCCTTCTCGGTGGTGGCCCCCCAACTTTGGAATACCCTCCCCTTAGAATTGAGAACTGCTCCCTCTCTGTTAACATTCCGGCGGGGGCTGAAGACCTTTTTATTTCAAAAAGCTTTTAATTGTTGACAGGTCTGGCGGGCTGGCTGGTTTATTATATTTTAGGATCCACTGGCTTTGTTACTTTTAAATTGTACTGTTGGTGGTTTTAATTGTTTTATTGTATTGTTTTTTATATTGTTTTTGAAGTGTTTTTAATGTTAGTTTTTATATTTTGTAAAGCCGCCTTGAGCGCCTTTAGGCAAATAAGGCGGGGTATAAATCAAATAAATAAATAAATAAAATAAATATTCTTCTTTAGGGAATTCTTTAGGGAATACAGGTATCCCCTCCATATCTGCTGAGGTTTCATTCCCCCCCCCCGTAGACATAGAATGTGTGAATATGGGAGGACCCCTTATATAGCAGCTCCTCTCACACACAGCCCCATATACCTTATTACCTTTGTTTTTGCTTAACACCAATGAAAGACCTGGAGTTTCTTAATAGCAAAGGAACATTCTTGCTTAACTGAAGAATGGGATGTGTAGGCAGTCAGCCTGCATGCTTCAGAGAGGAAAGTTAACAGGAAGCAGAAACTGTCCTATTTCCTGTTGGTCTCCTTCTAGCATGCAGGCTGATTGCCTGCACATCACTTTCTTCAGTTAAGCAAGAATGTTCTTTTGTTAACAAGAAACACCCAGGCTTCCATCACTGCTAAACAAAAGCAAAGGTAATAAAGAGTGTATGGGGGGCAAGGGAGGGTCTTGCGGATAAATAAAACCATCGATGGGGGGAACATGGCTGTACTGTACAAAATCAATGCAGCACTTTCATTTTAACCTTTTTATACATCCTTCCTCCAAGGAGGATGGGGTGTGATGTCCTTGAAGTGAGGTCAGGATACTCTGCTTCAGATTCCAGGGAAAAAGGAAAAACACAGTGAAAAAGGTACCCTTTGGTAGGCAAGGAACGTAGTTCTTCTGGAGGTGAGTATGGAGGCAAGAGGCTCTCCAAATGGGAAAAAGTCCACGAAAAATGGATAGCGTGGAAGTCTCTACTAGAGGGAAAGACTACCAAAATGGACAGGGTGAACCCACGCTTAGGTCATTGGTGGGAGACACATCTTGGAGGACCCTGAGGTCGCCAAGCCACTGGGCAGCTAAGCTAGTTTATTATGCAGTTAGACTTGTTCTTGCAAGAGAGATTATGCCAAAGCCAGGAGCCCAAAATTGCAAGACCTTTGAGGAAGGTGACCCACAGATGCCCTGCAGCGCTACAGCTTTCCATTCCAACTGATGGTCCTTTATTAGCATAATCATGATCTAGAGGCAGCTGTGCCTCTAGGGCAAAATCCTGGCTGACTCTCAGGGCTGTCAGCTAAGGAACCAAGATGGAGTCAAGAGAGACTGTGCACGTTTGGAAAGTGAGGTCATTGGCAACTGGCCAATAACAGGTAACTGGCCGATTTAGATAATTTGAATCAAGAAACTTGATTCTGTTTCCTACTGTTGTTTCTGATTGGACATAATTCAGTCTGCTCATGATTGGACGGAATTTGGACTGAACACATTCTGATTAAAGAATTACCTTTTCACTTAGCTTTATCCTTGAAATAAAGAGCAATGACACAAGGAACGAGCATTTAGGTATTTCTAACTTCCCCTGTAGTTGCAGAATTTGCTGGAACTTGCCAGCTCATTCATTGTTTAGCGACTATAATCTCTTTGAAAAAATCCTCCATGTTTGACCTGCATACTTGTTTATAGAAAACTAAAAGACATACCAACCAAAATAAATACCAGCTGAATAGTATTGATTCTTCCTCAACTGCATGAAGCTCAGCTCAACTGAAGTATTATTGGTCTGTCTTCTGCTTCTTTCCTCAATATGGTGACATAGCTTCAGGGGTAGTGTGGTAAGTACTGCAGGCACTGCAATGCACAGTGTAAATGGCTACCCCCACTACTGTTGGGACTATTCCGGACAGCAACAACACCGAACCAGCCTCATGCACATTCCTATCATTGTCCAGGGCCACTATAAAGCGCATTTGGACCACTCTTGGAGTCAGAGAGGCCGTGACGTGAGCCATCCTCCCTGACTCCGAGAGTGGTCCAAACATACTTTATGGTGTCCTTTGTGCCAGGCAAGCTTTGCTGGCCCAATTGTGCTGGCCTAACTCCAGGTTAGGCTGGCGCCGTTAATTGCTATATTAGATTTCATTTCAAATCTGCACTGGTGATGCACATGTTTACAACTGTTATTTTTGTGCTTATTATATTGCATTTTATGGCTGTAAACTGTTCTGAGTGCATTAACCGCTCTGAGTGATATAAATCAAGAAAAATAAAGAGGAGGCACACACTATAGCTACAAATATGTTGGTGGTAGGCACACATCAAAGAAGGAGGGAATACCACTAAAGAAATGTCACCAGTGGAATAAAGAGTTGAGTAAATATGGGCCCAATCCTGTCCAACTTTCCAGTGCCAGTGTAGGTGCAGTGAAACCCTGAGGAAAGGGAATACATGTTCCCTTACCTGGGGGGAAGTCTCAGTGACTGCTGCTCTGCTGCAGGATGCAGCACATGCCCCATTGGCATGGCTGTACAAGTGCTGGAAAACTGGATAGGATTTGGCTCTATGAGATTTAAGAAAATTGGAATTCAAATCACGAAATTCCATGGACTATTTCTTGCACCAGGCATACAGCATACCTTGACCACAAATATTACAACTAAACTGTATACTCATATATACATTATGTTTCCAGTAATGAAAGTAATGGCTGATATTTCCGCCTTTAGTTGTCTGTCTATGTCTGCTGCCTGGATTCTGCTTCCTCTGCCAAGGATGCCAAAGAAAGGGGTATATTAAGAGCCCAATCCTGTTCCCCCACATCTTCTATCATGCAGCTTCACCATTAGAGCATGTGCTGCATGCAGTGGTGGTGGTGGTGGGGTGATCAGCCACCAAAGGGTCTCTTCAGACCTACACCCAGTGGTGTAGCTAAGAGGTGCAGGGGTAGGAATTACACAGACAGCAAGCTTTAGGGGACAATGAGCTTGACACTAGTGGCCAACATTGTAAAAAACTTTGGTAAGAATGAATAATACCGTTTTGTTATGTATCATTGTAATGCTGTATGCAATGAAACAAACTGCATTGAAATATCTGTATTCTGTCAAATGTTATGGTCAATTAACCAGAAAACCTTTTATTGTTTACTTAATAAATTATTTTTACTTATTTTGTCGGTGTGTGTGTGTGTGTGTGTGTGTACAAAATCACCTTTGCCCCGGGTAGCAGATGCCTTAGCGATGTCACTGCCTAAACCATCTATTTTGCTGACAAGCAAAATAGGTGGTTCTGGGCTGGGATGGAGGATAGCATCCAGCACGCATGATTGCCACCAAGATCCATCTCCTCCCACACTCAAATCACCCCTGGTTCAGCCCACTCCTTGCTCCAAATCAGCCTCTCTACCAGATCATCTGCTACAGTGTGGTCTCTCTGCACACACATAGCCTCCAGCTGTCTGCACCAGCAGCCCCAAAGTGTGCAACAGGGCTTGCCTTTTACAGTGCCACTGCAGCAGATAGCAAGGTCTGTGATCATAAACAGCCCATAGGACTGGGCCATAAAAGGCATACACAATTGTGCTTGCAGGACAATTTAGGATCTGAAAAAGACTCCCTGTCCACCCATCAAATATTATTATTTTTATTTTTATTTATTTATTTAATTTCTATCCCGCCTTTCTGCCCCATGGGCACCCAAGGCGGCTTACAACATTAAAATACAATAAATCACAGTGTTTACAATTAAAAACAATGTTAAAAACAATATTTAAAACAGTTAAAATTTAAACTAAAATATATTTTAGTTGATGAAAAATCTTCATTTTAACTGATTAATCCATTATATTTAAATATGTTTGCATTTTATCAAACACAATTCGTATATCAGTGGCATAAACCCCAGCAGAGATGCCTTTGGTAGTGCAGAACATGTGAACTAATTTAAAATGTAATAAATAAGAGCTATTACTACTGGAAGAAAAAACCATCTTTTCACATTTTCATTTTTATTACAATGGCACAGAAACAAATAACCACAAAAAATAATCAAATGTGCTTTAATCATGGGCTTGCCACTAAAAACTGGTCTGGCCCTGCTGCTCATAAAAAGATTTTGCTATTACTAGTGAACCCACTTGTAGTCTATTAAGATAGTTATTTAGAATACACTTGTTGATTAGAAGCTATGAAAGACTCCCATAAAAGGAAAAGGGTATGTCTCATTTCTAAAACTTTAATAAAATGATTGAAATTATTGTCTGACCAATGAAAGATTTTATACAATTGTACCTTGGGTGCCACATTTCAATTGCATAACTGCAAGAAACTTGATGAATTTTTGTCATCGGATGTGGCATTTACCAGTGATTTCTGAGAGCAATAAACTCATCTGGAAAAATAACGAGAGTGAAATACAGTGAGCAAAACAACATACAGTGGAAAAATGGAAGACATTTAAATTGTCCAGCTGTCTGTTGCCATCTGCACTGTGTTTGCTTGATTAATAGCATCGCTTTGACTGTAGCGTTTGATGTTTTTTGCAGGCAACTTCAGAAGATAGTACATGATATCAAGAAAAATGACAGTGGAATAATGAGCAAGTTCAAAAAGTAAGTTATGCACTTGGGTTATTAATATGGATTAATGTTTTGCCTTTTTTTATTATGTGATGCCAATAATATAGTTTTGATACATTGAATGGTACATAATAAAGCAGTAATTCTCAAACCTTTTAGCACTGGGATCCACTTTTTAGAATGATAATCTGCCCAGGACCCACCAGAAGTGATGTCATGGCTGGAACTGCCATCACGGTGATGCTGAAAAGACTAGTTTTCCCAACAATGTGGAAGTGATGGTTTTAGGCCTTCTGAAGGCCTGAGACCAGTGGTGTCATTCTATAATGAGGTGCCGGAACGGTGGGCGGGACTTACCGCGTGATTGGCTGCGCGGTTCTGACGCGTCGCCACCATTCCGAGCCCCGCGTGGGCACCCCTGGCTTCGGAGGGAGTGCCCGCTTGCCTGGGTGGCGCGCTGGGTGCTGTGGAGAGCTGCGGAGGGGCGCGCCACCCGGAAGAAGCCCTCCGCAGCGGAACAGCAGGCAGCGACGCGTCGCGGGGCCCCTGTCAATCAAGGGGTAAGTCCCGCCTGCGTTCCGGCACTTCATTATAGAATGACACCACTGCCTGAGACAACTTTTTGAGGATCAGGGTGGCCTCCCTGGCACTCAGAACATGCTCTGAGTGTTTAGATAGTTATTCCAGCACATTTAAGTAAACTGCTTGTGGGCAGGGGGGATGGGAGTCCATTGAAGTGTGTGCTGTATTTCTGTGGGGGGTGTGGGTGCTTAGAGGAATCCTGGAACTTTGAGCCTGTTCATTTAAGTTCTGTCTCTAATGTATTTATTGAACTTTTGTATCTAAATTTATTGTTCTGGCCCTCGACACCATGCCAGCTATTTGAAGCGGCCCTCTGGCTAAAACGTTTGGAGACCCTGCTTCAACTTGTAATAGTGTGAAAGACTAGTTTGGTCATCCTCACACTCGCACCAGAAAAAAAATGGAATCAGGATGCTTTCGGTAGATGAGGAGACTTCTAGACAGAGAGTTGTTGACTCGGTTCTCAGTGGCTCCCAGTGAGCTCTGTGGGATAAAGTAAAGAGTCTGCATTCTGAGGCATCACTGAAATTAATGCAAAACCCAACTCTCACTTCAAACCCTTCAAGGCTGGGGACAAGTTAGTCCCTACTCCATGGTGTTTCCATGTGTAACCCTGGTGTCTCCCATATAAATGAGTGGCTGCTATATACTCCTATGGAAGAAAAAAGGTCAGGGAGCAACATGATGGGGGGGGGGGGACATCAACTCATTCCTTCTGACAGTGAATGGCCTGGCCTCCTCTAACAGGGAGACCATGTGTATCTCTGTACGCTTCCCTGAAATATGCACCCCCTCCCTCTGTGCACACAATGCCCTTGCTAATAAGGAGCATTTCACATGATAACTGGCCTGTCCATCTTGCAAAGCATGTCATTAAATAATCTGCCGTTGATTAACTGTAATTACTCATTTTAAAATATCCAAGCATGGTGAGATTTTTCCCTGCAGTTCCATTTTTGTTTCAATTTCTGGGTATTGTTCTCTTAACCACAGCCCACTTCAACCTAATCTCAGCTCGTATTGCAACAGGCACGATTAACAGCACAAAAATAGTTGTTTTCTCTTTTTTAGAGAACTTGCAGTGACTATTCCGAAATAACCTCCCTCCCCCCCCCTCCACCATGTGCGTGTGTTTAACTCTATTTATCCTTGAAACAGTTGTCTAAATATAGATGCCTGCAGAAAAGCACCCTGGAACCAGAATCCTTTCTTGTTAGGTCATGCATCACTCCTGTAATTATTACCTTCCTTTGTGAAACCACGCTCGATTCCTGGCCCTGTATATGCTTAGGCCACTCCTTGGCTCCAATGGTGTTGAAAAAGAGATGGCGGGTGGGAATGCTTTTGAAAAGGACTGCCTTCCTGGATCAGACCTAGTCCAGCATTCTGCTTCCATCTAGCCAGATGCTCTCAAGAAGCACATGAAGGTAATTGCTTTCCCCTGTTGTTGTGGCCCCAGCCTCTAATGCTTAGAGGTAGTCCAGTTTCCTGATCATGGGAAGATTCTATTTAGCTAGGCTGGGCATCGTTAGATTTTCGATCTGTATATTTGTAGCTGCCTTAATGAAGGAGCTTCGATGGCACAATCCTAACCTGCCCTGGAACAGGCAAGCCAGCTGGCCTGTGCTGTATTCAGAACAGGTTAGGAGGCAGCTGGAGGTCACCTCATAGTAAGCCTCAGCTACCCCTATGGGGCGACTTGGATCTGCACCAGCGGAATTGATGGCAGAAACCTGAGCAGCCCGGATCGGGGCCAACTGGGCCAGGGGTTAGGATCCAGCCAAAATGCTGGATGCTGGTTCCACCCCCCTCTCCAGGATGGTCCACCCACCGGTCCACCCTCCTTTACCTCTCCCTGCCCCATTCTGCCTATCTAATCCTCTGGTCTTCCTACGCCGTCCCTGAGATCGTGTGCTAGCCTCTGTATGCCAGCCTTCCTGGCTCCGAGAGTGGTGCAAATAGGCTTTATGGCACATTTGTGACACTCAGACTGCAATCCTAACCTGGAGTTAGGCCAGTACAGTTAGTCCAGCAGTTAGTCCAGCAAAGCTACAGTATGTTTGGACCACTCTCGGAGTCAGAGAGGCCAGCACACAGACGTGCATCATCCTCTGAGAGTGGTCCAGACGCGCTTTACGGTGTCCCTTGTGCTGGCCAAACTTTGCTGGCCTAACTCCAGGTTAGGATTGCCATCTCAGAGGCTGGCAGAAGCAATTTGTGCCACCCTAGAGCACATTTAGGATTGTGCTCTGAGTAGTTTGTTGATTCCTATGCTGGCTAAGTAACAGCAGTTCATTTTGTAAGCTGCAAAAGAGAGCTTGTATCCACTTAAAGCAAAGAAATAACACCAATTAACAGGCCTAGTACCGTGGTTGTGTGGGATGGCTTCACAATTTTAATAGCTGCACATAAAAGAGCAAGTGGTGAGGTGCAGCTTCTGCTTTCACAGTATTAAAATGACAAAGCTGCGTATGTGATTTTCCTTTCTATGCAAAAATGGAGAGGTTTCTCAGGATCTGGAACGACTTCAGTCAACAAGACCCTGATTCGAGAAGCCCTTGAATCTGCATAGCGTCGTGTGGGGTAGAGTCTCACATGTTTGGCCATTAGCAGTGGCTTGAGCAATTTGCAGACTGGGAACGTAAGCGAGCAGGAGACTTTGCGAGGTCAAGCATGACCAAGCCAGCCTTTGACGCGTAGGTGACTTCCTTTTCCGAAAGGAGAGGAAATGTGGTGGGGGAGAGAGAGACGGAACTGCTCTTGAATTCTGGAACTGAGGCCGTGCTTGACCCGTCCATTCAGCCCGTTTTTTCAGGCGCAGTGGGAAAGATTGCAGTGACGAGTGTGGCATTGTGCGCGCTGACTGCGCAGTGAGGCTGCAGCACGCTGAGAATGCCAAAGAAATGGATTGAAGCAGACAAAGAAAGAGGAAACAGCTCTGAAAGAAAAGGGGGGGTAATAAATGGTAACTCCACTGAACAACAAAAAAGGGGGAACTTGACGTTCGTCATGGAAGAGCTATAGCTAGAAAGCTTTTGATAATTGTAGGCCATTAAGTGACGGCTAGGTGTATTCTCTCACATACATTGTGTACCTTGGCACACTGGAAGATGTGAAAGATGCTTGCTTTCCCTACTTGTTAGGTTGCAGCCACAGATATGCACATGAAGCAGTGGGAGCATAAGGGGACTTCCCCTCCCTCCCTCCTTCCTGCTGCGGTCCCCACGTTTCCTCTGTTAAGAGGGACAGAGTATCCTCAGGAATGTCATGGGGGCTGCAGGGGAAATCCCTGGATACTGGGTGCAGGCACTTTCAAGAGCTTGTACTTTTTAGTGGGCTCTAGAGGGGAGGGGGAGATTCCCTGTACACACATTATTATGCAAGTGTAATGGTGGATTGAAAATTGAAGGCAAAAGGAGAAGGGGGCGGCAGAGGTGGAGATGGTTAGATAGTGTCACCGAAGCAATGAACATGAAATTGGGATAACTCCAGAAGCTAGTGGAAGACAGGGTGGCCTGGCAAGCTGTGGTCCATGGGGTCACGGACACTACTTACTGACTGAACGACAACAGCAGCAATGGTGGATGCAACCCGTTGCCTGTTGCCCAACTGTTGTGAAGCTTCACTATTAAAGTTGCCAGCTGTTCCCATTTTTAACAGTTTCCTGTGCCTTTTACAGCAGCTTGATCTGCAGCAATTAGAGGATGACGCTTTTCATGGCATGGAGGCAAGTATGATCACTTGTTAATAATCAGATCCGCATGCTGTTAAAGGCAAAAGAGCAGGCGGGACCGGTTTTTTGTTGTTTTTTTCTGGTCGATCAGCAACACTGGTTGTACAACACCAAGGTTGTAAATGTTTTGTGGCTGTGATCCTCAGACAAGTAAGATAAGAATGCATGACCTGAAACTAGGTTCATCCCATTGGCTGTAACCTAGAAGAAGAGAGTCCACATATCCAAGAGAACCACATGTCCCAGGTTGGCGGGCAGCAGTGGCATTTTTCCATTGTTTCTCTAACACATTGGTTCTCAAACCTTTTAGAGGCCCTAGAGCAGTGATTCCCAAACTTTTTAGACTGACGGCTCCCTGGGCCCTTGGCCACAGCTCCTCATTAGGACTACAGTCCTAAACATTGCATAGGGCGGCAGGTTCTTCAAGAGGTTTTTCAGGGAGCCATGGCTCACAGTTTGGGAACCACTGCTTTAGGGGTCCTGCCTGATTTATAAGTGCCAAGGGCGGGTGGCTATAATGATGATTGGACAGCAGTGTTGTCATCCCCCACCTAAGTAGCAGCTTGTTTAACCCTTGATGGACATAGCCTAATCTGCCCCGTCAGTTTCGTGAACCACCAAAATCGGGTCAAGGCCCACTGGTGGATCCCAGACCCAGTTTGAGAATTGTTGCTCTTGCAGGTATTCTCCACACTGACCTGTCACATTTCTCTTTAATTTCAAAAAGCAGTTGGGTGATCCTACTTTGGAAGCTGCTGTAGAGGAAGGCCCCAAAGGGCACATATGGATGCCTTGGGTAAATTCATGTGCAGAGGATGCTCTCAGATGCTCTTTTGATGATATACTGCACCAACATCTGCAATGTGCATTTGCGATTTAATTCCATTTGTGCCAAAGATCAGTATAGGCAGAGCCTTCACATGCTGACAAAAGCACTTAAGAAACGTTCTTTTCTTTTCTCCTGTTGATATTTAGGTTCCAAAATGAGCAAGTGGCCTTAATATGCAAAACTGGAAAAAATACTTGGGATCGGTATGACATTTCAGATTTGCTCAAGCCCTGGTTGTTCAGCATCAAGTTGCATTGCTTGCTTTCAATGTTATGTTTGTGTTTTCTGCAAGGGATATAACCAGGGAGAACAAAACCACATGTAGAAGCATGTAGAATCTTCCCTCTCCTTTTCATCCATTCCCTTCATAGGGGGGATATTCTAACCCATTCTAGATCATCTCCTTAAAAATTTCCTCTTCGCACCAAGGCAGGCATTGAGAGAATCACAATATACATCTCCTCTAAGAATAATCTCATATATTGTTTTGTTTGTTTTAACTTGAAGTTGTATAATGCATGCAGAAAACATGGCATACTTAAAATAATTTTTTTAAGCAGTGGTTCTCAAACTTTTTAGACTGGGACCCACTTTTTAAAATGGCACTCATTGTGACCCATCAGAAGTGTCATCAAACTGGAAGTGATGGAAGTGATGTCATCAAACTGGAAGTGATGTCATTGCCAAAAGTGACATCATCAAGCAGGAAGTACCATCATTGTGACGTAATTAAATGACACTCCTGGAGCGCAAACTGGTATTCTTGGACTGCAGCAATTGCAGAAACATGAAACATCCCTGACAGAAAGTACGATTAGGACAAAATATTACGTAAAAACATTTTTTTTTTCAAAAAAAAAAAACCACACTTGAAAATTCAAACTGTTAACACTCACAAAAGGAATATAGCAAAGAGTAAGTCTACAGTTTCCAAGGTGGCTGCTCCCAGCTTTCCATGACCCACCTGACATCAGGTCACGACCCACCAAGTGGGTCCTGACCCACAGTTTGAGAAACACGGTTTTAAAGCATGCATCTAATATGGGAACACATTATAGAGAGTTCCTGCTTGTCCACAATTTCCTGCAACATGTAACTATATCAACAAGTGCATGTCATTCAGAGGTGTCATGAAGTGATGCTAGGTCCTTTAATGCTAAAGGCTGCCCTTACTCAAGCAGATTAGACCGTCTGGAAAATAAAACGTATGATCAGTTTAATGTTCAAGATTCATCTATCATCCTGATAAATTTTCATTTACAGATAATAATTCAATATTCTTTCTTCAATTATCCACTCATTCAAAAAAAAGGAAGAATCAAGATGTGTTTCATCAGATTTGCTTGTAGCAAGTAGAACATGTTTTGATAAACCCACAAGTATTTCAGACATACAGTACTATATTCCACTATAGACTACATTAGGGCCAAGTCCATCAACCCACTTGAGACAGGAAGAAATTCCGTTCAACTCTCAAACATAATGATCAGATCATGTAAAGAACCTTCCACCCCTCAAGCATCCTTATCCTAAACAAATTATTTGGTAGTTAGCTTCATTGAATGGCCTTCCAAGTAAAAACTGCTGCCTAAAGGAAGATTGTCTTAGCGTTTCAGACACATGGAATAAGATCCCTTTTTTGTTAATTTAATATAGAATAATGATCTCATCAAGCATAGACCTAGTACAATTGTCTCAGTCCTGGCTATGGCTTTGCATTTCACTTTTGATCATGTCTACGTGATCCTAGCGACCTGACAGTGTCTAACACACTGCAGGCACAATAATAATTTTCCTCCATGGTTCATTGTGAGCTTCTGACAATATGGCATGTGGTAATGATGCATCTTAAGAATTCATAGCGAGGCCTATGTAATGTGCTCTCCAACGTTGGTCTGGCAGAGCTGCAGAGCACTGACGTGTGTGAGAAGGCTTCCAGTGGGATCCCTGTTGCAACCTCCACAAGGTCTTCCGATACATTTTCACCTGTGCTAACAAAAAATGCTGGTGTACTAATGATGCTGAAAAGGCACTTTAATAAAGGCACATTGTGATCGTACTGTCGTTTGAAACTGGAAAAAGCCAAATTTCGGCTGCCTTTGGATGCATCAACCCATGAATACAATTGGGCATTGTACTTCTAGGAATTTTATAGAGATAACATAAAAGAAAGCCTCTTCACTCTTTCTGCAACAAAGGACTAGGAATAATAGACAGAGCAACACATCAACACCCAACCCCATTAGCACAAACAGAAAATGTATCTACTTGAAAATCTAATTTTTAAAAAAATAGAATAGCTGAAGATGAAAGGAACATTGTGGCTTCTGGTTGTCTTTCTTCCTCTACAGTATAGTTGTCAATTACAGGTGCGCCCCCAAAGCCAGATTCCGTATCCGCGATTTCAGTTATCCACAGATCAGGGCCCCCCTTATCTTCCTTTATTCTTATTATGGTCACTAAAAAACCTTCTTCCTCCGGGGTGGGGGCAGGGGAGAACCCTATAGGTTCCCTTTTATCCACGGTTTCAGGTATCCACGGCAGGGCCAGGAACCTATTCCCCCCGGACACTGGACATGCCTGTATATTTTGAGCTATGTAGAAAATGACTCCTTTTCAAACAATGAAGTTGGAATTTGGCATTAGAGATAAGAGCTTGGATTCTGATTCAGGCCAGGCAGGAAACTTGGGATGCGTGCAGATGTAAAACTTCAGATTAAAACAGTCAGCATCCAGTCAAGCATCCTAAATGTTACATTATCGAGCTTTACAGCTAACAATCCATCAACACTTCTTAAGCCATAATCGTCTGTCTTCTTCTCCTCATGCAGAGACATGCTGCGTCCAAAACGTCTTTCAGAAACCACAGATTTGTTTTTGCATTTTTTTATCTTCCCCTTACTAAATATCTTTGGCTTTCTCATTAACTTCAAATGTCTTTGCCATCAGCTTTTTTTTTGTTTTGGTGTTTCTTTTGCCAGCTGTTTGTTGCTAAGCAGCAGCTACTCAGTGGTTCAGACTCTACATATAATGCTTATCTCGTTTACAGGTTAACAAGTAAACCACCACCAAGTGTTCCTCCAGTGGATTATGTTCCAGGTATGAACGTGTGCAGACATAATGCTAACAGTGGTTTATGCAATCCAGTTGACTGACTAACTGAAGCAGGGCTGTATGGTCCCCTTTTATAGATATACTAGCTTTTATGTACCCGGCTTCGCCCGGGTGTTTATATGTCCCATCCCTGACCCCCCCCCAGTGGTTTTCGGCCACCCTCGGGCATGTTTTTTTTTGTAAAAAATTACCCGGCGGTGACCGGGTGTTTATTTCCCTCATCCGTGACCCCCCCCAGTGTTTCTTCCTAGTGTTTATTGCCAGTGTTTGTTGGGTAACCCTGGAAAGTACAGATTAGACATGGAACCCCACCCCTGGGCGGGTTTTTTTTTGTTTTTTTATGTACCCGGCGTTGCCCGGGTGTTTATTTGTCCCATCCGTGACCCCCCCCCCCAGTGTTTCTTCCTAGTGTTTATTGCCAGTGTTTGTTGGGTAGCTCTGGAAAGTACGGATTAGACGTGCAACCCCACCCCTGGGCGTTTTTTTTATATGTACCCGGTGTTGCCCGGGTGTTTATTTGTCCCATCCTTGACCCCCCACTGTGTTTGTTGCCTGGTTGTGCAAACCCACCCCCTAGTGTTTGTTGCCTGGCTGTGCAAACCCACCCCTGGAAGGGTTTTTTGTTGTTTTAAATTTACCCGGCGTTGCCCAGGTGGTTATGTGTCCCATCCTGATCCCCCAGTGTTATTTGTAGATCTTATTGGTTATTCAACATTGTCACGCGGGAATCCTGGTCCCCCATCTCACCAGACTCACCAGCCACACAACACGTTTGGAAATGGGTGCAACCGCCACTTCAGATGGCCCTGTATAGGTTTCCCTGCAGGAAACTTATTTGCAGTGGGAGTCCTCTCCCCCCCCATCTCACCAGACTCACCAGCCATACAGATGGCCCTGTATAGGTTTCCCTGCGGGAAACCTATTTGCTGCTGTTTGTCTTTAGCTGTAGAGTTCAGTTGCTGCCTGAAGATTCTGCATGTCATTTGAATCTCATCATGACATCATCAGAGCCTCGGAATGCGGTGGCTCAGCCCATAGCCACCCATAGAGAACCACAAATTTGCTTTTACCCACGCCCGTGGGGGCGCGAGCCGTTCCAAAACCACGTAGCGACGGTCTCGGGGGGGCCAAGGCACTCGCGTGCCGAGTTTGGTGCGAGTCGGTCCAGGCGTTGCGGAGCCTATGTGGAACATACATACACACATACACTCTTCTTTATATAGATAGACTAGCTTTTATGTACCCGGCTTCACCCGGATGTTTATATGTCCCCTCACTGACCCCCTCCACTCACCAGGCATACAGATGGCCCGTTTATATGTCCCATCCCTGACCCCCCCTCACATGTGTGCCCGGGTGTTTATATGTCCCATCCCTGGGCCCCCCCACTCTCATGTGTGCCTGGGTGTTTATATGTCCCATCCCTGACCCCCCCCACTCTCATGTTGCCCGGGTGTTTATATGTCCCACCCCTGACCCCCCTACTCACATGTGTGCCCGGGTGTTTATATGTCCCATCCCTGACCCCCCCCCACTCACATGTGTGCCCGGGTGCTTATATGTCTCATCCCTGACCCCCCCCCACTCACATGTGTGCCCGGGTGTTTATATGTCCCATCCCTGCTGCTGTACTGTTTCTGTTGCTCTAGATGTAGCAGCTCTGTCTCTCTTATCATGTAGTCTTTTGTCACGCTGCTGTACTGTTTCTGTTGCTCTAGATGTAGCAGCTCTGTGACGTAGCGTTGCAAGTCGTGTTTTTTTCCCCTCAGGTGTTTCCTGTGTACGCTGTTGTTTCATCTTTGTAGCCTTTGGTTGCACCTGCCCAATTGCCTTACATTACACAGTGAAAGTAAACTTTCAGAGAGAGAGCAACAGCCACAGCACCTTGTGCCAACTGTCCACTGCCAAGCAGGGACCGCCCACATGTCCACAGAACACATTTCCCTGGCCCTGTATCGGTTTGCCTTCGGGAAACCTGTTTGCTGCTGTTTGTCTTCAGCTGTAAAGAGTTCAGTTGCTGCCTGAAGATTCCGCATGTCATTTGAATGTCATTTGCATCTCATCATGACATCATCAGAGCCTCGGAATGCTGTGGCTCAGCCCATAGCCACCCATAGAGAACTACAAATTCGCTTTTACCTGCGCCCGTGGGGGCGCGATCCGTTCCAAAACCGTGCAGCGACGGTCTCGGGGGGGCCAAGGCACCCGCATGCCGAGTTTGGCGCGAGTCGGTCCAGGCGTTACGGAGCCTATGTGGAACATACATACATACATACATACATACATACATACATACATACATACA
>JAJKFI010000002.1:1470460-1533305 GCA_029204185.1 Lerista edwardsae | reverse complement strand
ACATACATACATACATACATACATACATACATACATACA
The DNA here is from genome assembly GCA_029204185.1 of Lerista edwardsae. Taxonomy (NCBI): domain Eukaryota; kingdom Metazoa; phylum Chordata; class Lepidosauria; order Squamata; family Scincidae; genus Lerista; species Lerista edwardsae. The sequence goes on along the minus strand of JAJKFI010000002.1, from coordinate 1,533,266 downwards.
TACATACATACGCTCTTCTTTATATATATAGATAGATAGCAATATTGGGGGGTATCTTCCTTTTAAGGGGGGTAGACACAAGCTATTTACAAGATGGTTCGCCCCCTCCTGAAGAAACCCTCCCTGGATCCTACTAATTTAAACAACTTTCAGCCAGTCTCAAATATCCCATTTCTGGGCAAGGTGATTGAGCGGGTGGTGGCGTCCCAGCTTCAGAGGGTACTGGAGGAAACAGATTATCTGTACCCATTCCAATCTGGCTTCAGGCCGGGTTTCGGGATGGAGACTGCCTAGGTCGCCTTGGTGGATGACCTTCGCCGGGGAATGGATGGGGAGTGCATCCCTGTTGGTCCTGCTGGGAGGCTTTTGACACCATCGACCATGGTGTCCTTCTGGATTGGCTGAATGGGTTGGGGCTTGGAGGCACTGTTTTGAAGTGGTTCCGCTCCTTCCTGGCTGACAGATCCCAGAAGGATGTGCTGGGGGATGCTTGTTCGGCACCCCAACGTCTTAAGTTTGTGGTGCCGCAAGGTTCCATCTTATCCCCCATTTAACATCTACATGAAACTGCTGGGAGAGGTCACCCAGGGGTTTGGAGTGGGGTGCCATCAATACACTGATGACACCCAACTCTGTCTCTCCTTTCCCCCTGATTCTGAGGAGGCAGTTGAGGTCCTGGATCGTTGTCTGGAGGCAGTTGGGAGCTGGATGTGGGCGAACAAGCTGAAATTAAATCCGGATAAGACAGAGGTGCTTTTGGTTTGGAAATCCACAGCCTGGGTATTGGACTATCGCCCTGCTCTGAATGCGGTTGCACTCCCTCTGAAGAAGCAGGTCCGCAGTTTGGGGGTTCTCTTGGATCCACAGCTGCGCCTGGATTCACAGGTGGCGGCGGTGGCCAGGGGAGCCTTTGCTCAGCTTTGGCTGATTCGCCAACTGCAACCGTACCTGAGCTTCGCGGACCTGGCCACAGTGAACCATGCCCTAGTGACATCTAGATTAGATTATTGCAATGCGCTCTGCGTGGGGCTGCCTCAGAAAACGGTCCAGAAATTACAACAAGTACAGAACGCGGCTGCTTGTGTGGTTGCTGGGGCACATCTGTTTGACTCTGTTGAGCCGTTGCTTCGGCGACTACACTGGCTGCCGGTTCCCTTCCGGGCCCGATTCAAAGTGCTAGTTTTGACCTTTAAAGCCCTTTACGGGTCGGGTCCAGGGTATTTGAGGGACTGCCTCCTTCCATACAATCCTACCCGTGCTCTGAGGTCATCTGGGGGGGGCCCTTTTGACTGTGCCACCACCAGGAGAGGTGAGAGGGATGGCGGCCAGGAACAGGGCCTTCTTGGTGGTGGCCCCCCGACTTTGGAATGCCTTCCCCTTAGAACTAAGAACTGCTCCCTTGTTGGCAATATTCCGGTGGGGGCTGAAGACCTTTTTATTCCAACAAGCTTTTAATTGTTGACAGGCTGGCTGGTTTTTATATTCTTTTTTAGGATCCACGGGGCTGGCTGTTTAAATTTTAAATTTTATATTTTAATTCTCAATTACTGTTTTTAACTATTGTTTTTAACTGTCAAATATTGTGTTTTTATTGTATTTTAAGTGTTGTAAGCCGCCTTGGGTGCCTTCGGGCAGAAAGGCAGGGTATAAATTAAATAATAATAATAATAATAATAATAATAATAATAATAATAATAATAATTCACGTTATTGGAGCATCTCATGGAAAAGAGTCTCCCACACATAAGAAGTGCCCCGCCCACCTAGTTCAGTTTCCTGTATTCCACAGTGACCCATCAGATGCCTTAGGGTTCAAAGAAGACAAAATAAACCTGCATCCTGCTGCCACTCCCTTGCACCTGGCATCTTGAGGTAGGCTACTTCTAGAAGCAGGAGGTTGCACATTCCCATCATGGCTTGTAACCTGTGATGCACTTTCCCTCCATCAGTCTGTCCAATCCTCTTTTGTAGGCATTTAGGCCAGATGCCATCACCACATCCTATGGCAAGGAGTGGAACTGTGGAACTCCTTGCCGAAGAATGTGATGATTGTGTCTAGCCTAGGTGTCTGGCTTTAAAAGGGGATTGGACAGATTTATGGAGGAAAACAAGTCCGTGATCAGTATGTACTGAGATTAACCGGTTGCTCATTATGAGGGCTGGGTAGGAATTTTTTGTTGTCATCCGAATTGGTTGTGGGTGGCAGTTGTTTTTTTCACCTACCCCAGACTGGCAAGGGAAGGATAGTATATTCAGTATGTTTCATGTTTAAAAATTGGTCACTTGTGTTTAATAAAGTGGCCCAAGTTAAACCCAAGCTTCAGTCTGGTGTCTCATTGGGGGGGATAAGGGTCAAAAGGCTACCTCAGAATGCCTGAAATGCAGGGGAGTAGCAATGAGATGCAAGTGTCTTGTTGCGTGCTCCCTGAGGCACCTGGTAGGCTACTGTGAGATACAGGAAGCTGGACTAGATAGGCCTTTGGCCTGATCCAACAGGGCTCTTCTTATGTTCTTATGGGTTCCACACACAGTTAGTTAGGTAGGGATGGCTTCCATCATGTTCCCTAAAGTTGAAAAACAAGCAAGGAATGTAGCAGAAGAGGTGGTGTGGAGGATAGAAAAGTACTAGGCTAGAGAGTAGCTGACTCTCTAGTCCACTACAGTTTTCCCCTCCACACTTTCTCTTCTGCTCTGTTTCCCCCTTTTCAAATCCAGAAGGAGCAGAAGGAGACATGGTGGGGGAGGGGTCCCCGGCAACCTCAATAACAACAACAGTAATAATAACAGTATGCCATCCCTACCTAGCAAGGGAGACTATGTCTTGGCTGACTCTGCAGCTAGGTTGACATTTCAAGGCCCCTCAGTGAATGCAGAATGTGCCACGTGAGACCCATCCTTTGCAGAGTTGATCATAAGTGTCTTGTAGGTAACACTTAGTACTACACCACTGTAAAGAAATCGGATGCTCCCTGCCATTAGAAATGCAAAGGCAAACCACAGAATGCTCCCTTCCCTGGAAGATCAAACAGTAACAAGCACTGGACTGTATGTCCCCTGTCTAGCTAAACCTTAAAAGCAAATTTCAGCATTTACCAAGTTCTTGGGGAGAGCCAGTAATATACTTGACTCAGAGGCAATGGTTTAAGAAAAAGAGCCAGTCTGGATGACCTTTACTGCAATCAGCCTTGGATTGGCTGGGTGACATTGTGCAAGATCCTGCCTCTTGGCTTTTGTTCCCATTCGTCACATGAGAGGTTGGTTCCTTCAAGGCCATGGATCCCTGCAGAGAGGGAGTCTCTGCCTGTGACTCATACTAGGGATACGTTGTCTTGGCTTCCTGCCCAGGATGTTACTTGTGCAAACACAGAGAGGAAATCAGGGCGGCAGTCCTGGCAAACACAGCAGTTTCCATGATCAGATAGTTAGCTGGATGATGAAAGGGTGGCAGGCAAGTGGGCTTCCACTGGAAGGTCATCCTAAGGCTCCTATCCTACACACAGAGCGCAATCCTAAACTGGAGTTAGGCCGGCATAAGCTAAGCCAGCAAAGTTTGGCCAGCACAAGGGCCACCGTGAAGCATGTTTGGACTACTCTCGGAGTCAGGGAGGATGGCTCATGTCTGTGTGCTGGCCTCTCTGACTCCGAGAGTGGTCCAAACATACTTTGTGGTGGCCCTTGTGCTGGCCAAACTTTGCTGGCTTAATTTACGCCAGCCTAACTCCTGTTTAGGATTGAGCCCACAGTTACACAGGAATAAGCGCCATTGAACTCCTTGCGACACGTTTCTGAATAAATAAGCCAGGAATCAGTTTTTCTCTGACCCGTAGAGTAGGATACAATTCAGGCTCAAGACTAGATGGGAGAACCAGTTGGCATCCCTCTTGGACAGTTGCCTACAGAGAGGAAAGGTAGCAATTCTGGGAACTTTGTATCAGATAGTGATGCAGGCATCATCTTTTGCCAAACACTCAGATTGAGGATGTTGTCGGTGCACATTCCATCCTGTCCTTCCTTCCTGAAACCAGCAACCCCAGTGGTGCAAGAAGAGGTATCCGGTGTCAGATCCACAAAGTTCTGACAAAGATTCACACAGAATGTGACAGTTTACGATTGGCCAACAAAAGGCGTGAAAGAGAAACATTCCTCCCAAACAAATAATAAGCAGCCCAATCCTATCTAAATTCCTACGTGATGATGCATCAGTGCTAGTGCGGGTTATGTTGCATCCCGCAGAGGAATTTTGACTGCTGGAGGTTTGCTCGGGGGGGGGGGGACATTTGTCCCCTTTCTCCAGGGTAATACCCAAGTTGATCTGGGCAGGCAGATCAGGCCCAGGAAGACGGATATAGCATGCACTGGTGGTGCCAATCCTGCCCCCTTGTGGTCCCAATCTGCCCAACCCCTGCCCCATCTCCTCCCCAATTAAGTATTTAATTGTATATTTAGGTCCACTGATTAGCATGGTACCTAGGACTAAATAACATTTGCTGGATTGCTCCCAGCTTCTCTTGGGATTGCATAAGAACCAGAACTCATATATTTTAAGCTACATATTAACAAACAGAATAAGAATTTTGAAAGGGAATTATCGTGTAGTTGAAGGTTGTTCTTTAAAAAAATCTTTGAGATCTTGCTCACATGTATTTTTTTCAAGGATTTGAGCTATGAAACTCTTGTATTTGCTTTAGAACACGCAGAAGACGACGACCAGTGGTCAGATGATTTCGTAAGTCAATTAATCACACATTCAACATTACAGCTAAATGACCATATAGTTTAATGTTGTGAGTTTCTAACTCTAAGGGCACAATCCTAACCCGGAGTTAGGCGGCACAGTTAAGCCTGGAAAGTTTGGCCTGTACAAGAGACACCGTAAAGTACTGTATGTTTGGACCACTCTCAGAGTCAGAGAGGCCAGCACACAGGCACAGAGTGTGGGCACGCCTGTCAACCTGCATCTCCCAGCCCACTGCTTAGAGTAGCTGCTGCTTCGCCAGGCCTCATGGCTGGGTCACACCTGAATCTTACAGTGATTTGCCGTGGTTTCATGGCAGACCTCACAAAGGATGCAGGGTCCATCACCATAAATGTCTTGTATTCGTACACCTTTATTTATCATCTAACTGCCCATTGTGCATTATCCAATGCTGTGGCAGTCCAAATAGTCTGGCATCAAAATGAGCATAGCTGTGGTTGAACTTTCACAAGCAACATATTGCGAAGCAGCAGGGAAAGCAGCTGAACCGTGCAGAGCTGGTCAGAACCAGACTGGTCTGTCACTGGCATGGTGTGACTTCAGACAGCATCTGTGTTTTCTCCAGCTGTTTCAATTCTATGACCACCAGCCCAATCCTCAGCTGCCTGGCCCACATAGGAGCAAAGGTAGCAAAATGGCTACCGCTGCATCCTGTGGGCTTAACGGCCTCCGTGTCAGGCCTCAAGCATGGCCTGACACAGAGGATAGGATCTGGTGGGGGGGGGCCAACAACACAGCCTAGCTGATTCTGAGATTTACAGAAAGCCAAGATCCAGATCCTAGCAATCAGAATCTCCAAGGAACATTAGCCATTAACTCACAATGTCTTCCAAGCTGAGGGAAAGGTAATTCCAATGAGGAGGATTCAGAATGAACCGGCTACTGATGAAGCTTGTTTCTCCTTCAGTTAAAAAAAGTTTAATGACCAACCTATGCTGGAAGTCACCTTTTCCTCTCAGTCCTAACTGTTCTGGTGATGCAGAAATAAGAAAGGCAATTGGCACCAAGAATGATGGGTGAGAACAACAATTCTAGCTCAGTATGCAGTGCAGGGAGGTCAATGATGATGCTGGGTAGAGATAAGGAGGGCACAAGAATTCCACAGTAGTAAATGGCTGCCACTGCTGAGCTGAAGCCAAGGGACCCATACACCAACTATAAGCATCATGCAGCTATACAGTAGGCAAGGGGTGGCAAGATCACCACTATACAGCAGCCAGCATTGGCTGCCATTGGCTCTACAGGTGCTACAAATCGGTCAGTACCAACACACCTCCATCATTTATGGCATATTCAGAATTATGGAACATATGGAATAATGGAACTTCGCGGTAGCTGCTCACATACTCTGATACGTTAATATGGAACTACTGACCTCCAAAGTGTAGCAAGTCCTGTTAAGAAAATGCATATTTTGTCTGTAGGATAGTGATTATGAAAATCCTGATGACCACTCTGATTCTGAGATGTACGTGGTTCCCAATGAAGAAATCGTGGATTACAACTATGAGCCCCCTCCAAGTGAGCAGAAAAAGAAGATTCCCTCCGCATTCTCATATCCCACAGGGGAATACATAGGTAAGAAACGTAACTTGTTGTTCCCCTGTACTTGTTGTATGTTACTTATTGTAACGTACAATGTTCCCCTGGAGAAAGCTATAACTGATGGCATGGGATTTGAAGGCATTTATATGGTGGCTTTGCCAACGAGAGGCAAGGAGACCTTGTAGGTCCCTTCCAACTCTATGATTCTATGAGGCCCATCACCCAGCCTGTGCCCTTACCATGGGGAAGGAGACAAACATCCCCTTCTTCTGTGGAGCCTCCTGTGGCTGCCTGGCTGCTGCAGGACGCAGCAGTAGCCATTTGGCTACTGCTGAACCCGTGGTGGCCAGGCAGTTCAAGATTGGGCTGTGATGTGTTTTCTTTTTTGCTGTAAGATGTTATCTCATTTCTAGTAAGAGAAAATGTTTTTAATAAATTTCATGTTCAGAACCAACAGCTTTGTATTCAGATATTAAATTGTGGGCTTGCACAGCCAATTGGCTAGGAAAATACCTTATACAATATGAATCAATTGGGAGGGGGGGACAAAAATTGTCCCTTTTTTGTTCTGTTTCTGTGTGACGAGCATAACAGAAGATAGGCAAGGGCCACAAAATTGTTTTCCATCTCTAATTATAAACTGTTAGTGTTGCTCTATGATAATGATATGACTCCTTGTCTCCATGACGCAAGTAAACCTATTGTTGCTGTTAATTACATTTTGAAGCTTTCTCTAAGGGGAAAATTGGTGTTAAATTATAATAAAATTCAAACTTTCATGAGTCTAGTAGCACCTTAAATATGAGCAGATTTTACACTGTTAAAAAAATTAAAATCCATTTTCCCTTCTGTTTAAAATACATTCAGAGCAGTGGATTCTCTCAGTGGTATTGTTTAAACAAACTAATCTTCTCTAGGTATAGATTTTGATAGCTTCACATTTTATTATCTAAAGGACTTTCCAGAATTTAATTTGCAAATAATCAGCCTATATAGAAGAGAGGCACTTGACAATTCCAGTAGATCAACACTTGCTTATTTTTTATACAATGTGTATTATGCAGTTTCCTTTATGTAGCCCCCAGATATCTTTTTTTTGCTGGAATACTTATTTTATTTATTTAAAATATTTATAGCCCTCTTTTCTCTCTCACCAAAGCAACCCAACGCAGCTAACAACCAAAGACAAATAAAATACAATAATAATCATAAAAGATACAAGCTAAAATACAAAGCATGGCAATAAAAGCAACAACCAACCTAAATCACTGTTAAGAGAAAGCCATCCTTGGGAGGATTTCAAGGAGAACTGACTTTGACAAAATGTGTTGTTTATTGTCCAATCAAGAGAAATATGTCTAATTCAAAGTAGCTTTTCATGTGGCAGCTGAATTTAAAAAAAACAAAACTGGATCTAATCCAGTACAGGTAGGTGCCGTGTTTCATGTGGGTATTATTTATTTTAGGATTTTGTAAAGATGTTAGATGATGGATTGATGATGTGCTGTTTACCTTTTTTGTGGTGAGTGATGTTTTAAGCAAGTAAATTGTGCTGAATGAATAGCTTCATACAAATGACATAAAATATAAAGGAACAGGAAACACAATGCGCTTGCATTTCCTTCTGCATCAGTGTTACACTTGAAATAGCATCTATGAAGATGCTAACAGCCTGGTCCAATCTCCCGCTGGTCCACAGAGCCACCAAGGCAGCATCTGTTGTATCCTGCATACCATCAGGCTGGCCAGGAGAGATAAGTAAAGAAAAATTTACTTACCTCTCCAGCCTCCACATGGTTCACAGTTCTACACCAGCTGTTTTGCTGGCATAGCTTGGAAGGGTAGCAAGCAGTGATGTCATTGAGGGGGAACGGACCAGAACGGGCGTTCTGGATCCTAACAGTCTCCGTGGCTGGTTCCCGGTTCCCAACAAGTGCCAATCAAAAGTGGGTTCCGGTTCCTAAATCATTTGAATGACACCACTGATAGCAAGGGGATGTCGGACTCAGGACGGGAGTATGGGATTCAGTGGCCACAAGAGCCGTCAAGATCCACCTTCACCCTGGCATGATTTACTCCCACTACCAGTAAAACCATGCCACTAACTAGTCTGCTGTGTGCTGATGATGGTGCAAGGCCTGCAGTGGCCGCAGCAATCCATAGGCTGCAGAGACGTTGCTGCAGTTGTGGACTGCATGGTACATCAGTGGACCTTGGGGTCTACCAGCGTACAACACAGATAGGATTACAACCTTACGGCCAAACCTACCTGCACTTGCTTGGAAGTTTGGGACTTCTGAGTCAACATGCATCAGATTGCCCTGCAAATAATTACAGCTGTATTTCAGTAGTTGCAGGCAACCATTCAAAAACTAAAGATCTTTTTTTTTTATTTTCTCCCTCCCTTATAGATGATCAGCATCATCAACAACAATCTCGGTCCATTGGTAAACCGCTGCCAACCCTGCCAACCCAATCGGTATCTGCACCAAAGAAGCTGCACACTTTGCCAGCCCCGTCTGCTTTTCCGAGGCCCAAAATACCACCTAAGCCAAAGGAATGCACTGATGAGGAGGTAACTGTCGCAATTAAACCAGACTACACATTAGCCACAAATGTTAGTCATGTCAGCCCTAGGAACGAACTCTGTGCTGTCAAATGGCCCACATTGTTAAGGATCTCACAAAATCAGATGTTATGAGAGGTTGCTCTTATCTCCTTGGGGCCACTTTAATCATTTGTTTTCACTTACCCTGCTAAGAACATCATAATAGCTCATAACGTAGAAATAAAAACCATTCAGTGTTTGAAAAACTGCAAGATATACAATGCAATGCAGCACAGCATTTGAAACGCAGCAATCAACAGTGCTAGACAGCTATTGAAATAAGAGGCTTTCCCTGCCTGCTAGAAATCAAATAAATATGGAGCCAGAAGTTTCAAAGCTTTGCGCCATGACACAAGAAACCCCCAACTTCAGGTGTTTTCTTCCACCATACCTCAGATAGCAGAAGAGCATGGAGCAGGGCCCCCAACACCAGTATTGGTGTTTGGACAGCATAACATGAGAGGTCTTAAGCTATCCTGACCATGTAGGTTCGCCAAAAATGAGGTTGCATCCCAAACAATGTCTTGGCACTTGATCTCAGGCCATTGGGATATAAATGGGATAAAGTGTCCCCTTAAGTTTCACAGGTTCAGGCCATTTAGGGTTTTAAAAGATCAAATCTGGCATCTTGATCGGCACAAGAAACGGATTGGTGGCCAGTCACTGGTGCTCAGCAAGAATCAATGCTGAATCATTATTATAAGAATCAGCAATATTATTAATTGTTTAATTAATAACAATAATAATAATAATTCAATTTATAACCCACCTTTCTTCCAAAGGGCACTCAGGGCAGCTAACAATTATTTAACATCCCAATCCTAATCTGCGCTGGAATAGCCAGGCCAGCATATTAGGAGGCAGCAGCAGCTCAGTGCAGGGCAAGGGGATGTTTTCCCCTTGCCCCGAGGTAAGCCCCAGCGAGCCCTATGGGGCTGCTTGGATTTGCACCTGCAGATTTGCAGGCGCAGGTCCACGTGGCCAGGAGTGGCCCAAATTGGGGCCGCCCAGCCCGGGGACGGGTTGCAATATGGCCCAACGGACATGTTCCAACTCTGCCCCCATCACTACCCACAGCTCTGCCCCACTACACCTCTGGCGTGCCTGGCTTGCCCTCAGCGCAGTCCTGTGCTGGCTAAGCAATGCTGGCACTCAAGGCACAGTGGCGCTTCTGCATCAGCGTTGCTGCTTGCGCCGGTCCAGTGACCGATTCCATGGCGCAGACGTGCCCGACGGCACATTTGCAACAGCACTGGTCCAGCGGAAGAGCATTGTGCTGGTGCAACGCTAGGTTAGGATTGCGCTCTGAAGTACATAAAACAAAATAGAAACAAAACTATGAAACTTTAAAATATACAGTAAAGGCAAGCAGCAGCAATAAAACCATCAAAACTTGAAATAAATTAATAAAAAAGCAGCTATCACCTCCTTTTACAGGGCATTAAAAGCTTTCCAAAATAAAAATCTCTTAAGGCCTCGCCAGAAGGTTAACCATCGAGAAGCTGTTCTCAACTCAAATGGGAGGGACTTGTGCCATAGCAAAAAAAAAGCTCTGTTTCTGGCCACCATCCCCAAATGTGGCCACCGTGCCACAAATGATCTAGAGGTACACCGTGGGAATTTGGGGGAGGGTCAAATTATTAGTAGGGCCAATGGGGGGTGAGCCCACCCACCGGCAGCATGGTGTGCCTTGTCAAAAAGCTGACGCTGTGCCTTGACCATTGTAGCACCTTGCCAGTGTGCCGTGAGATGAAAAAGGTTGAAGATCTCTGCCCTAACCTCTCAATGGTGGCACAATCAATAGGGCCCGCTCAGATGACCGAGGCATTCCATTTCAGATCAAAGCTAACCTGCTGCAGCTTATCCCAGGGCAGTGTAAACCGCTTTGTGAACTTGTGTTGAAAAGCGGTATAAAAATACGATTGATTGATTGATTGATTGATTGATCGATCGATCGATTGATTGATTGGAACAAACGTCCCCTTGCCCTGTGGAGGCTCCAGTGGCCTCCCAACCTGCACTGGATACAGCACAGGCCAGCAGGCCAGTCTGCCTGTTCCAGCGTAGATTAGGATTGCACCCTGAGATACTTTCAGCAAAGAGGTTTCATATCTATAAAAAGATTGCTGTTCTTTTATGACCTACCACAGGCATTAATTGACAGTATCACTAAGGATGCATTTATTAGCCACCGGCATGATCCAGCCAAAGGTAGACTCAGCCAAAGTCTCATTTATGTCAAAAGATGTGCCGAAATCTCCGCATTGAAATTAAAGGTGGAGGAAATGCTTTGGTTTGATCATGCCATATGTTATACATGAAAAATAGAGCTCTCTTTTAATTCATCTCTGCATTTCCCTCAGGCGGATTATGTTGTACCTGTAGATGATGAAGAGGATAATTATATCGAACCAACAGATGAAAGCTCTTCCCAGCCTGTAAAGCGTAAGCATTTGGAATAGTTTATCCAATGGGCCCTCACTGAGAGGTCCTGCTTGGGCAAGGGGTTTTCAGGACCAGTGGTAGCTCCCAATGCAGGGGGTAGCCAGTGTCGAGCTTTGCCCCACTGCAGGGTGCCCTGATATCATAAGCATAAAGGTACTGCTTGGTAGTGAAATGTAGGGACAGGAAAAAAGGCTCTGTGCCTTGGAGAAGGAATGGGAGAAAGCAGATGCCTCATCTTGGACTTTTTAAGATATATATTTTTGCACCTTTTCAAACGTTCCCTAAAACCATGAGGACTAGATTATTTGTTGTTTTTAATAACATTCTTGGGAGTTAGCACACAGCACTGGATTTTGCTTCAGACAGTCTTTTCCCCTGTGTGGTTTTTCTGATTAGTGTCCTTGCACTCTGGCACTTCTCATGCAAAAGTACAGAGGGAAACTGATCGAAGTTCTGGCTACAGCCCATGTCTCATTTCACCATATTAACTCTGCATGAGTGTGACATAGGTATGCTTATTTTTTTGTCCCATTAAGCTCCAGTGGTGAACAGATCTATCAAGCCCACATCCAAACTTGATCCTCCCAGTTCTTCTGTGTTGCCTCCTGTTCCTGAGTCATCTTCCATGCAAGGTATGAAGAATTGGTAGAGATGTGTGAAAACAGTGCTATTTATACTCAGAAGTAAGCCCATTGTGTTTAATAAGCTGTAATCTTATCATACTCACTGGAAAGAAACACCTCGAAGAATTGGTCTTGAGAGAATAAAAATGTTGCAGAAATACAATGAATTGATTAATACTTTAAGAAATGAGGTCTGATTCTTCCCAGACAATTCAAATGGATAAAATCAGTATTTTTTGCTACAGAAAAAAAAATTAAGGAAAAAGTAGCTTGGAATTCAAGGAACTGTGAGCAGGAGAAAAGAACTTGAGTATGGACTTGACTGTGAACTGTCTTGCACAAGTGCGGTTGGAAGCAGGGGCATAAGGAAGGTGCTGCGGGGGGGAGGCGAGCATGTTGGGCGCTGGCTGCAGTTAGGCACAGCTGCATGGAAAAACCCACATGTTTTTCAGACCCCCTGCCTTCCCTTGCACTTGGATCGCTCCTAAATGGAATGAATCTGGGTGCGGGGAGGTGTGGCCAGGCCACACACAGGGACAAGGCAGCTGCGCTGGGGGTACAGTAACGTCGCCCCGCCCCAGACACACTGCAAGCCGCACTCAGCTCTGGGTGGAAGACACTGTAGTGACTCAGTACATCAGGGGTTGCATTATATTCCAAGAAACGTGGTGAATGGGAACTTCATGTTGAAAAGCGGTATATAAATACTTTTTTGATTGATTTTTTTTTTTGATAGATACAGTATAAACGCTATACGTTTATACACTATTGCATATAAACTCCAGGGGACCATAAAAAGAGCTTGTGCAAAGTCTTATGTAAGCAGTTGTGAAAATGGAAGAACTGCTCTGGTTGTGGGGTCACTCCTGCCAAGCTGGAAATATCCTTTCTGTGATCACAAGAGGCGGAGAGACACCTTTGGATCAGAGCCCACAGGTTAACAACCTGTACATTTTGCAGTTGTGTTTACATGGTTCAATCCTCTTTACTTGTTGCTAAGATGATCATTTGCAAGACGTGTACCTGTCAAATATCTTTACAAAAAAAGGGTGGTATGATGTTGCATGCCTAGGCATGTTCAGATGTGAGGTCAGGAGCAGTCCCTGGAGATTGTAGCAGCTTGTCTAAAGTGTGGTGGCATCTACCATGTTTGGAGCACTACAGAAGAGAATCTTTGTATGGAGCCCACAGCCTAGTAAATGGTACTGTCACTACGCAGTCGGGGGACAGATTATTCACCTGGCTAAAACTCAGCACCGAGCGCACAGCAAATTCTGTAGATCAGTGGTTCTCAAACGTTTTGCACCTGAACCCACTTTTTAGAATGGCACTCATGTTGGAACCCACTGGAAGAGATGTTGTGGCCGGAAGTGACATCATCAAGCAGGAAGTGCCATCACTGTGATGTAATCAAATGACACTCCTGGAATGCAGACTGGCATTCTTGGACTGCAACAATTTCACAACCATGAAACATCTCTGTCCGAGAGCAGGATGAGGACAAAATATAATGTAAAAGCACTGAACTAAAAACAATTTTTTTAAAACAACAACAACAACAACAACAACGCTCACTTGAAAATTCAGACTGTTAACACTCACAAAAGGAATATAGCAAGAGTAAGGCCTTCAGCTTCCAAAATGACTGCTCCCAGCTTTCCACCACCCACCTGACATCAGGTCCTGATCCACCAAGTGGTTCCCAACCCACATTTTGAGAAACACTGCCATGGATCATGCAGCTTGTCATACAACAAAGTTGGGGATTGGCTGTCGCTCAGTAATAGAGCACATTATTTGCTTGCAAAACATCCATTCCTGACATCTTCAAAAAGGGGGATGACCTGTGTCTGTCAGCAGAGGTAACGTGGAGCTACCTCAATTAAAGTTCTGACATGGTATAAGGCAGTGTAATCTGCTCAAAGTAAGCATCTCTTCAGCCTCTTTTTGACCCGATGAGTCAAATCGCTCACTGAAAATCATGACGGGACAGTCACTCTGCTGCTGGGCTAGTTGTAAAGCACAATACATTTACTGCATGCCCAGGGCCAATTTTTAGCTCGTAAATCAGCCCTGAACCTTGGCTGTTGCCAACAGAAATAAGCCACCACTTTGTCTAGGGTGAACAACAGGCTTCATTAAGTCTACACAGTGTAAATAAACCACATCAGAGAGTGCAGCTTTTCGTCTATTTCCGTTTTGTAATATTGTGTACTCTTGCTTCAATATTGCTTTTAAATAAAACAGCACCCCCTGGTGGGTATTAACAATAATAGGCCTATGCCTCTTTCATCCATTCCTCTGAAATGTGGTGGTAATATGTAGCCGGTAAGGGTACATTTGAACCATTAGCAATGCTTGGATGTTTCTTACTGCTGCCATCTAATACTGAATAGAATCTTAGCAACAACAGTGCAGCTTGCAAGACAGAACGCTTCCAAAAGTTTGAACAGCTCAGGAAAGTCCATGGAAAAAAGATCACTAAGGCCATCACAGCTGGATTAAATGTATTCAAAAGCTGTTCTGTTTTTTTTTTTGTATAGGTGTTTGTCTTGCTAATATAATATTTAGGAGAAACCAACATTACTTTCAGCCCAGTTCTATTCTTTCTGCACTTGCCCGCCAATGCAGCTGCGCCAAAAAGCTGTATCTGATTTAGCTGTATCTGATATATCAGATGCAGTGGCGGGGGGAATGGATCGAGAGACTGAAGAGGGAAAGGGAATTTTTTCCCCTTAATCCTCTATAAGCCCCTCAACCACCAATGGGTCTCCTTGGATCTGCTCCAACTAGCGCAGGTCTAAGGAGACGAAAGGGGTGGGCAGCCCCAAAAAGGAGGGGAAAGGATCCAGTGTGCACCTTGCTACCAGAACCACCTGTTCACCACCCTCCCCCTGCCGCCACCATTGCCAGCTGCACCAGATCCTGCTGCCAGAATGGCAGGATAGAAGCATGTAGTCCACGTGGTTCTGTAAGGCCGTTTACAATGGAGGTATTCTTAAAACCTTTTTTTTTTTTTTGGCAGATTTATTTTTTTCCGAAAGGAGAAAACGTGCAGGAAGCAATGTTGTGTGTTTTAATTCCGAGGGTGCATTTTTATAAATTGTAATTAGAAATTATAATTGCTTTAAAAATTTTACTAGGTATGTTACATAGGTGGTGTAGAGTTAGCAGATGCAGCCACAGTCATTACCCATGCACCCTCTCTGTCTATCCCATTTTTTTCACAGATCTCCCAGTTTATTTGTTTTGCAGATTTCAGGGTGGCTTTGGCTTTTGTGCATAAAGTGGTGTTATTAGTTTTTACAGGTTTGCCCCGGTATCCACTGATTCAGTATCCACGGTGGATACCATGGATACTGGGACACCTATTAAAAAGATGGGGGAACGTTAAACAAATCTTTTTGTTGTTGCAGAAAAACCACTGATGTCCCCCTATCTTTAAAAAGGCGTCCCCAGTATCCACAATTTCAGGTATCCACAGGAGAGTCTGGAACTGAACCCCAGTGGATACCAAGGCTGGATACCAAGCGGATACCATGTATTTGGTCATAACTGAAAAAAAATCACACCTCTTAACAATGGCCTAGCGTGCTGTGGTCCATGGGGTCGCGAAAAGTCAGACACGACTTAGCGACTGAGCAACAACAACAACAATGGCCATGAAGCAAACCCTTTGGCCAGAACACTAGTTCCTATGGTAGAGAAGGGGCATAGGATTGGGCCGTTAATGTGCAACAGTATGCCAACAGGCAACCAGATTAACTTTTTTAGCACATGAATAACAAAACCATATTATGCTGGGGAGGGGTGGAATGTAGCATGTTGTTTCCCTAAATTGCTTGGAATTTCTCACTGCCACCTGCGGCTTGTGTCTGACAAAGTGGCTTTTTTTAGGCTGCCACAACAGCACAAATAGCAGCCACTACGTGGAAGGTTCCAAAAAAATGTAGACCACTAATTCTGACCACTTCCCCACTTCTTAGAATAATCTGTGACTGTCAAATGTTAGTTTTTAAAGCCAAACCTCATTTTGATATGCCTTCTTTTTATTACTCCTGTAAATAATTTTGTGTGTGGACATGTTACTTTTATATCTCTAACTGCAGAATATATTTTTTTCCAGATGTGTACGAAATTCCTGAGGAAGATGTAAGTCCATGCATCTATATATTTCTATAATTCCCTTAAAATACTTAAGTGTGACGTCACAGTGTCCCATTTGGGGAAGGGCTCAGATGGAAATCTCCAGCTATACTTGTGATTTGCTTCTTATTTCTACACTACCTCACTGCCTTGTCCCAAAAGTTTCTCAGATTAATTTTCAAAGAGGTTAAAACAAAAATTACAAGTCAGTTTGAAACACAGTAAAAACCTAGCAGAGCAGCAGCAATTTAAACAGAAAATTAAAACCAGAAGGACTTAAAAGACCTAAAATGCTTGGGTGAAAATGGGGTCTTCACCTGGAACCAAAAGGAGTTGAAAGCTCCACATCAGCCCGGCTACCTTGGGGAGGACATTCTTGAGTTAGGGCCCTTCTGGTGGTGGTGCCCCATCCCAGGTCACCATTAGTGTCCCCTCTGGAAGACCCACAAGGATTACCTTAATATTCTTGACCTTCATCACCATCCTTTCTGGTACAGATCTGCAATTATGCATCTGTGTTTGTAGACTCCAACAGACTTACACAGATACCCAACTTGTTCTGTTTCTCCTCATTCCCAAGGGACATCTCGTGAACTTATTATTTCATCAGTGTCTTAGTTCAGCAGCATGGTGAGATGCCTCTAGTATTGCATCCTCCCTTGGTGATCCTTCTGTGTTTCTGCACTGCTTAGACCTTGATGGTTTGCCCTTTACTGCTGGTGGAGTCTAAAGGGGGCTGAGGGGGTTGTTGGACTCCTTTTCAACTGCACTATCTCAACAGGTGCTATTTCTGTTGGAAAAGATGGCTCCATCAAAACCTATGGACATCCGAACGATTTGTGTACAATCATTGTTTTAAAATGTTAAAGGCTATCAGCAAGAAAGCTAAAGTGGTAATATAAAGTTCTTTGCAGAAGAACATTCAATTCTTCAGTGAAGAATTGTGGCTGTCTCCCAAATACTCCTGTACTGGGTGATACTTCCCTGCTGTTCCGTGTGGTCATCTTACAGGAAGGTTGCAGAAAGATATTTCAGTAGCAGCAAAAAAAAAATGCAATTGATTTGACTCTTGATTATTTCTTTTGAAATTTGGTGTGGTAGAGGTATTTGGGTGCAGCATTAATTCATGTCTGGCTGTCCCTATATTTTGATAGGATAGACTTGCTGAATATATAGGTACAACCTTCTCATCCATGGTTTTCCCCTCCGCTGAATTTGATTCAGCGTGAGGAAGAGAAGTATCTTTTACTAAACATGGTCCTTTAATTAGCAATCCTTTTTTAAAAAAGCTTCTCTTACCATGGCAACACAGCAGCAAGCATTCTCCAGGGGCTTAGAACAGATTAGCTCTGAATAAGAGGTCCAAATAAGACCTCCTACCCTGCCCTGGAACCCCAGGAAGTGTAATTAATCATTTCCGTTTTGCACTTTTTCATTTGCATTTTTTTCACCTGGCTCCAGGGCAAAGTGAAGAGGTCTTATCTCAGAACGAATGGATACTAATCTGTTCTGAATCCCCTGGAGAATGCTTGCAGACATGATAAAAGAAGCTTTTTTAACGATAATTAAAGGAACATCTTTGGATTTTAAATGGATTTGATTTAATGCAGATTTTGAGTTCCTCACAGATAAAAAGGCTCCACCTGTAGAAGGGAAATATTCTCCCAAGAATTTCAACCATCCAAAACATAATTTTCAAATACTAAATAATTAATGGCTCATTTTTCCCCCAGCAGGAAATAGCATCACCCACATTGACCAGGTAATTTAATTATTATGAAAACCAATATAAAATGTGTTATACAGTAAAAATGTTTTCAGTCCATTTTCTTTTCAATTAATGTCTATATAATCTAGGTGCTTAAAGACTCACCAGTTCTATGGTTTATACAATATACAATAAAGCGAAAAGTACAAAATACCAGTTAGTGTGAATGACTGAGATACAATTCTGTGGTCTTCAGGAATATAACCTTAACTATTTGATTAACACATATAAGATGCACCATGAAATAATATACTCTAATCCAGTGGTTCCCAAACATTTTAGCTTCTGGACCCACTGGTGAGCCACAGACCCATAGTTTGTGAACTGTTGATGTAAATCCAGGGTTTTCGTAACCAGGGATATCCATACCCTGGAAGATGTGGATGGAGGTATGGGACTCGATTGTTGAACAGTTTTTTTTATTGTTGTTAGATTACATTATTAACAGCCACTATTATCAATATGGATTAAGGCATTCTGTTCCTAACAAACCATATGTAAACTAAACCCACGCTACTGACATCTTATGAAATCATACTGGTACTATTAGTACTATTAGGTACTATTAGGTACTAGACTGGTAATTATGATGATTTCAACAATCTTGTGAAGGTATGATATTCCTTCATACCTTCGCAAGGTATGGGGAGATATTGGACAATCCATTGAGGGTCTGTAATATAAAAAGGTTCAGACCCCTGCTCTAATCTTTTAATTGGAAGTTACTGTAGAAACTTTATAAAGAAGCCCAGTGCATTCCTCTAGTTAACTTATGGTGCAATCCTATGCCTCTCTCCTCAGAAGGAAGGCCCATTAAATTCAATGGAATTTACTTGCAGGGGAAGAGCTCTTTCCTGCAAGTTCATCCCACTGAAAAAAAACCTGGAATGGAACCTCGCGGACAAAAAGGCTCCACCTGGACTGCCATTCACACAAGAAGTTTTCAAGTTGATTCTGAGTGCAGCCCTTCACATCTCTTTGAATCCTGCTCTAGAGGGTCCCCAGTCTTGACCCTGCTTTGAGGGGGCATAAGGGCTGCTTTGAGGGGGCATTAGGGCTGCAGTGAGAAGGGGAAAGCCCTGGTCCATGTGCACAACACTACATTCAGACCTTTAGATCTTGCCTTTGAGCTGTGAATCATTTATTTGTATTTTTCCCTGGAAGGATTTCCAAGCCACTTCCTCCAAAGCCTGTCCAGAGGCCAGGAAGACACTCTGATGGACACACCACAGCAAAAGACTTGCCTAAGCCAGACATGCCCAGGTTGGTTTTGAGACAATTTACACACTAGTTTTACATCTGTGTAAGTAGGTTAATAAGTAAGTAGGTGTGGGACATGGTGGTGCTGCGGGTTAAACCGCAGCTGCTGAGCTTTCTGACTGGAAGGTTGGGAGTTCAAGACCATGCAACGGAGTGCGCTCTCATCTCTTGTCCCAGCTCCTGCCAACCTAGCAGTTCAAAAGCACGTAAAATGCAAGCAGATAAATAGGGACCACTTTGGTGGGAAGGTAACAGTGTTCCGTGCACTACGGCCAGTGATGTCATTCAGGGGGAACGGACCAGAACGGGCGTTCCGGACCCTAACGGGCTCCGTGGCTGGTTCTGGGTTCCCGACAAGTGCCAATCAAAAGTGAGTTCCTGTTCCTAAATCATTTTAATGCCACCACTGGCTATGGCGTAGAGTCATGCTGGCCACATGACCACAGAAGTTTGTCTTCAGACAAACGCTGGCTCTACAGGCTTAGAAACGGAGGTGAGTACTGCCCCCTAGTCGGTCACGAATAGACCATTCGGTCATGGGGAAACCTTTACCTTTTAAGTAGGTGACAGGCATGATACAAAATGAGGCCCATGTTGAGAAGTGACGTGCTATTGGAAACAGTCCATTCAGTGTGGATGGGGGGCACCCAAGTTCAGATCCCCAATCATCCCACCCTAGGCTAGTTACTGCCTCAAAAACGAACCAACTTCACAAGTTTGCTGTAAAACATGGGACATGGACCATGTAGACCAGCAGTCCCCAAAGTCCTACTTGGACGCTGAGGCTGCTGCAAGTGCTTGTGAGGGCAGGGATTGGGGCTGAGGAGGGTGCCCAGCGGTGCCACAGTGACTGCTGTGTCGCAGGCTCCCAGGGGCGTTTGGCCTTGCCTGGGGGGGGGGGCGGAGTTCGCACTGGCTGTTGGAAGGGGCCAGGAGGCCCACAGCCACCTCTGCAGGCCTTTCTAATGTTTAAAATCACTCTGTCGTACAATCAGAGCGCACTTCGTTTTCAAACTTCACAAGTTTTGCGCCTCACAAAAACCAGAAGTGTGCTCCAGACCTCAAACAGAGCTATTTTAAACACTGGGGAGGCCTGCAGAGGGCCTGCAGCCAGCGTGACCCACCTGCTCAGGGCAAAACCTCTGGGAGCCCCCAGCACCACGACCGCTGCTGCGCCTTTGGGTACCCATTTCTGGGCCACTCCCCTTGAGGGCAGGTGAGCGAGCGGCAGTGGCTCTGCTGCTGCTCCAGCCTCTGTGAGCCCACCCTGGGTCCCCCGCATGGCACGCCACTGCCCCAGATCAGCCCTTTACCTTTGCGTAGTTCAGCCTAATAGAAGTCCTCCTTGCAAACATTCTGGCTATTTCTGGCTGAAATTGTCACAAAACTGCATAAATATATCCTTTCCATTTTAATTACTGGAGAAAGTTGATTGAAGTATTTTCTTTTCCAGAAATATTTTGCCTGTCCCACGACACCGTCCTCCTCTCAAAACAGTAAGTGGTCAACTGAGTGGGGCAAGAGGGAGGCCTAGGTTGAAAGGTGGTTCACGGCTGTCACCGAAAGGACAACAAACAAGAGGGATTATCTCCCATTGTGAAGTTTTTAATAAAAAGTATCGGACGTGCTTTGCATTAGCATTTGGGAATTTTAAAATATTGCTACAGGGAGACTGGCTTTACACCTGTTCTTCCAATCTATTTAGACAAATATTTGAAATTTGCTACCACAAGATTGTTGACAGCAATAGCTTAGGTGTGTTTAAAAGAGGATTATACAAGTTCAGGAAGGAAATGACCATCCATGATTTTTTGGATGTGGTAGCTAATGGAACAGGGCCAGAAGTTCAGTCTGGTCATGAATTCTAGTGGCTGGGGAGGGACAACAGTTCACCAAGTGCATTTTTCATTGTGGTACAGTATAGGTTTTGCCTTTACTGCACACATTTCTGGTTCTTTTACACTAGAAAGGCTACACAAATCCAGTGGTTTGCGTTGTGTTTTTGCTGCCATTTTCCATAAAATAATTTCATTAGATACGTATCCTCCTCAATGTGTTGTTGAGCCTTCATACTAAAATTCTGTCAGAGATGCGATCTTAGCATAGGCTGCTACTTATCCATGGCTCTGCATGGCTACCACAATCTGACAAAAAACATTTTGATTTCAGGATGATGGTTTTCAAAAGCAAGATGATGAAAGTAAGTATATTCTAGATTAAAGGCACAATTGAGGGGTCTTTACAGTGTTATGACTAGAAGCTGTCAAGCAACACTTCAGGATAGCAACATTCTACACTGAGGGCGCAATCCTAACCTGGAGCTAACCAGTCCTTTGCACTGGCCCAGGAATATTGCAAACCAGAGGCAGAGCGGCTGTGGGGTGTGTAGTAGCACCAGCCATAGGTGCCGGAGGAGTGACTGCTCCAATGAGGGAGAAAATGCCGGAGCAGAGGCTGGCTCGACTGCTCTGCTCAAAAAGGGAGCATTCGCAGACGCTGGAGGGGTAGTGCAGGGAGGCAGTGCTAGGGACACAGTGTTATGGGGGAATGATATCACCTTGCCCATTTTGGCTCTGTTGCAAATGCGCCATAAAGCACGTTTCCACCACTCGTGGAGTCATGGCGATAGGCACACAGATGCGTGCCGTCCTCCCTGACTCTAAGAGTGATCCATACGCCCTTTACGGTGCGTTTGTGACACACCTGGGCTAGCACAGGGAAGAACCCTAACACCAGGTTAGGATTGTTCCCTGAATTCCATACTGAATAGTAGTCTAAAGAAAATTCCCCATGTACTTAATGGTAGAAGATCAGGGCTCCTAACTTCTGCAGGGGTAGAGGACCCATTCGGATGGTCCATCCTCAAAAACTTTTGGATCTGAATGGAATCTTGAGGGATCTCTGGGATCACGGTGCCAGTGGTGTTTACAGAGTCCAGATTGATCTATTCCAAATAGTGCAGGGCCCACTACATCTTGAATCACAAGTTTTGGGGGAAGGCATCCCAGTTGCTCGCAGTGACCAATTTGCAAGGCATTTTTCAGATAACATTTTTTACATTCATCATGACTTGGACTCCATGTGGGTAGTTCCAAAAGAAATACCATGCTTATCTTGTGGCAGTTTATGGATTCTTTTTCAGCTTGTTCAGCCTGCAAGGATTCTTGGAAGTGTGAATCGTGTGAACCTTGTCCAGTCTGGCTAATTAAAACTGCCAGAGATGGCTGACCAGGTGGGTGGAGGAGGTGGTTATTTAGAGAGGGCATGTTACCATCCTGCCTAAAAATGGCACATGTGCAACCTCTGCTGATGAAGATCTCCCTTGACCGCAATGTAATGGGAAATTAAAGGATCCAGAGTCACTGGGAGGGCTCCCGGATATCCACACAACATCTATGGGCCACCATGGTTTGTCCAGTGTCCACTAGTGTGCTAATTGCACCCATTTCTCTCAAATAAACCTGGTCCCAGCAACCCATGCCTGGGGCTGCAATCCTATACACACTTTCCGGGGAGTAAACCTCATTGAACACAATAGACCTTACTTCTGAATAGACATGCATAGGATTGTGCTATTAGTCACCTTGGGCTTGAATCTCTGCAATGCAAGCCAGAACCATTTTGTTAATGTCCTATTATGCGAGGTTTCTAATGCATGTCTTTTAACTTACTTTAGTTTTTGAACCAGCAGTCTTTTTGGTGTGGCTAACTGAATACTGTGCTTGAATATTTAGATCACAACAGCAATGGTTCTCAGGAATTCAGGGTTCCTCCTGTTGCGATTCCTTCTCCACTGCCAAGGTTTACGTAAGTGACAAAACTGCCATCTCCTTGACTTCCTTTAGAACTGCCCCATCTATTGAGATCTTTAAGCCCTCACTTTACTAGAAACAGTGAAGCAGAAGCTGTCTTGTGCATTATAGAAACGGTTGCCAAATATTTTCACTAGCAAACTGCTTACCCTGATGACGAGCATATTCCATGCTGTTACAGATGATACCATTCAGAAGTGATTTTGGAAGAGAAGAAGGGGGGAAGCCTCAGTGCATGAACAGAGTTCCACGCACACTTCTGTAGATCCAAGTCTATGTCAAGCCTAACCAAATAATGGGGCATGGCTCAAAACTAGGACTTTCTTAACTCTATTCCCAACCCTGAACCAGCGCCTCTTGCAGACAGTTTCTCTTTGTCTCTGAGTTTTTGAATGAGCTACATCCACCCCAAAAGAACTTGGCTTTGATGTTTGAACATTACCCTGGGCAGTTTTGCCTAAAGAAATGCTGGGTGGAACACTATGGAACAGTTTCATTTTGAACAGCTGCCAGGTTATTCTGATAAACAGGCTTGTCCTTCACCCATTCCATGTTGCTCAAAGAGATAAAAGGCCAGAATCTAAACAGCTATTTGCAGCATGTCCAAAAGCTTGGGTGTGCCTTGTAATATGTGGGGCCCCCCCCCTCTTTTGAAGACAACAGATCCCGTAGCCATATCACAAGCAGCTTTTGCCTAAAGAACTGTTTGGGATCACAGCCCTCAGCTTTTCTAATTTAACCAGCAATATACATTGTACCACTTTGTTTTACAAGCCTTGAATCTAAAAGTGCTCCTGCCCAGGCAGAAGGCTCATGCAAGGTGAACCAGATCTCTGCCAAGTCCCTCCTCTCACCGTAGCCTTCTGCTCTAGGTCATTATTCCACCTATAAGGGCACAATCCTAGCCAATGTTCCAGCATCAGGGTAGGGGCAGTGCAGCTCCAAGATAAGGGAACACATTCCCTTAGCTTGAGGAGGCCTCTGTGACTGCCCTCCAACTGCAGGATGCAGCATATGCCCCATTGGCACAGCTATGTCAGTGCTGGGAGGTTGGTTAGGATTGTGCCCTAAGATTCCTTCCAATAACATTTGATTTCCTCAATTACAGGAGGAGCCTACCCATTCCAGTATTACCATCAGTAAGTTCATTTTGTTTTATAAGACAATGTTTTTCATCATTTAAGGGCCTAATCCTTTCCTCCGATCTTCCTCAAGGGTGTCTGTTTCCCCATTGATGCTCCAATAGCACACGACTTCGTGCGATGCCAGAGTGGCTTTTGCACCTGCCAGAAGGCAGCTTATGCCGGCAGAACACTACTTCCGCCAGTGGGGCAGCCCAATAGGATTGGGCTGCCCAAAGGTAGACTCAACTTATTCATGAATTGTAGCTTCTCTTTGCATTGCTTAGGTGCCTTGCTTAGCAACAGTCTAATCACTGATGGACTGCATATATCATGGTCTCTTGGGGTTCTGCCCAAGACCGAGCGTGCCCAAATAAGCCCACCAAGAATGCTTTGGATCTGCTGCTACTTACACACCTGTGCTCCTAAAAGCACTCCCAAAGCCTCCCCTGCTTCTCACTGGCTGCCCCTGAAAGTGTTCCAACAGTCTTCCCTTCTGCTTGCTGGCTGGAAATCACCCTGGCAGGCATTGCGCCGGGCCAGCTGATGGGTGGTGTTCTAGCTTGTTGCCGGTTCACCAGAATGCCTGCTGGGGCGATTTCAGGCCAGTTAGCAGCAGAGAAGGCTTTCAGAGCGCTTTCAACAGCACTTCTGGGGTGCAGGCCATGGTGGGAAATTTTAGAGCATCCTCAGTTGACCTATTTGTCTTATTTGTTGTTTAACTACATTACTAACAGACTTCAGGGCACATATCCCCATTGGTAAACAACACATACCGGCAATTAAAAAGGCATGCTTGATGCTTCATTTCATAAACTAAGTACCAAGAATATACATATTCTGCATCTCATGAAACTAATCTAAAATGTAACATGGGAGCACCATCTTATTTACATACAGGTTTCTTTCAAACAAGTACCTGTGACTGTGAATTTGCAGTTACAAGGCCTTTTTCTGTAATATAGGAGAAGGGGAGCAAGTCTGTTCCAGAGAAATGGGGTCCTTGCTCCTCTCACAGAAGGGGCTTCAAATTACCAAATCCCACTCTGCAGAGGACAGGATTTTACTTTAATATTTAATTTCACTGCAATAAATGCAAAAACGTACCCTTTATAAACAGGTTTTCAGCTTCATGTTGAACCGAAAATTTATGCCAACTAATCAGTGGGCCATTATGTCCCACCTTTGCTCACAGCCTCATTCGAACAGGTCTACGTAAAGCAAGAGGGTGCTGGTTAAAAATTGAAATAACTTGTGTTGAGATGTATTTATTCCTCTTCTGTGTTTGCAGAAACCAAGCCTCCCTGAGAGGGACCATCTAAGTACTGACGGTAAATGTTCCAACATTTGTTCATTGTCTTAGCTTGGCTTATTAATGGTGGGCAACAGTTCTTGGAAGTGCTATGGTAATCAAGAAGCAGTCTTGATTTTGTAAAGGATCCTGTCCCAGTAGGCATTAGGATGCCACCCATAAATTTGCTTTAGGCAGTCCAATTTTGCTCCCAAATCTGCATTATACCTCCTATCCAACAGTGTTCATAAAGTATTGTTTCTAGAGAGGGGTAAAGGCACATCACAACAAACAAAAGCAGAAAGGTTCTCAATCGGTGACTGACTCTTCAGCTGCTGCAACTGCAGCTCAACAGAAAGTGGGAGGTCTTGTCCCCAGATGGTGTCTTTGCTTTTGTGAATTAAGCCAGTTTTACAAAAATCAACTCAGATCCATGTCTATCCTTTAACTAGCCAATGCTCTCTTCTTCCAAAACACAGATAAACCTATTCCAGCTGAACGTCGCCGGGGTTCCAGCCATGATATACCTCTTCCACCCATACCATCTAGTGTCCAAAAGTAAGCATTGCTTATTTGCTTTTCAAATGTTTTTATTGCTGCAGGCAATGATTTGCAGTGTCTAGAAGGGCTCAAAAGGGATAGAAGTACTATAAAAGTAGGAGGAAGTAGAGACTGGCCTTACTAAGACAGACTTGATGTCAAGACAGTGGTGCTCCAGCACTAGGCTCTGCTACCAGCCGCCCATCATACAGCATTGATACTAAGGCCGAGACTTCACATCTCACTAAATGCCTAATTGTCACCAAAAATGGTAACCATACATTTAGCTCCGTCCCTTTCAACACTAGATTGAGAGGTCTCATAGAAGATGCTTACATTGTGACTGCCCAACATTCTGCACTTGTCCACCTCTACGTCACAGGAATGGTTTTGGAAAGAGAAACTATGCAACACAGCACTTTGGGATGTAATGAGTTCTTTCAGACATTGCCAAAGACTTTTTTGGGGGGTGGGGGTACTGAGAGCTCAAGACACAGCTGTGGTTTCAGCAGCAAACGCCTGTTTAGCCAGATGTCTATTGTGGTCCTAAAGATGCTTCAAACATGGCAGGGCAAATTGACCAATTGGGCCCCACACCTGGAGAAGCTCCACATTGGGGCAGCGAACAGTGTGCCCACAGCCACAGTTGGGATGTTACTCTGTAGCTGAAGCTCCGGCATGGAATCTTGCTGCTTGAAGGCCCACCCACCTGTCCTTGGGTCCAATTGGCTTAAAATAGCCCCCTCCCAGAAACAGTTGGCAGTGACACTACTGCCAGGTGACTTGCCACTCCTGTTCATCTTGGTGAGTAGGGGATCCCACAGGGGTGCCCCCGCCCCGGCAAAAATATTTTGTATTGGGCCCTGCAGCTCCTAAGGCCAGCCCTTAGCTTATCTTTAGTACCATCTCTAGGCAAGCAATAATGTGTGCTTCACTTTAACTACCCTGACTATTTATCCATCAAACTTTTTTAGCCATCCCCCAGGGCCAGCCACTACACTTAGGACAAGTAGGATTCCTATTCCAATTACATGAAATCCTTGCAGACTGTCACTGGCAAAATGCAGTATCTCAGATATTATTAGACTATCTAATGCTTTCATACACTTCTTTAACCTCTAACCATTTCTTTCAGGCCCTTGCCTCAAAAGCCACCAGTCTTGCTAAGTAAGTCTTTAATTTACTAAAGAAAGGTTTGGTTTCAAATCCAAGCACTTTGATCTGGGTGTTGCCTCTTTGACTGTTACCGCACAAGTAAAAAATTCCTCTCCTGCCCATGATGTGGCAGCAAGTGGTCAGTCCTGAGCAAAGCAACTTATAGCAAAAGCAAGAACCTAAGTAAAGCTGTGTTTTTTTCATGTCTTGGAAATAGCCCTGTCTCATCATTACAATGCAAAATGATTTCCACATGAAACAAAGTTTACATGCTACCCTATCTCTTCTTCAGGATCTCCAGAACCTCCTACAAGCCGCAACTTAGGCACTTCACTCAACCATGTTCAGGCTGGTCCTAATGCATCAGAGCCGGTACAACCTCACTTTTACAACAGTGGGGGTGGGTGGATGGGGTGGAATCAGTTTCACCTATATCTGATCAAGCACTCAGTGGGTTCCTGCTCCCGTGTATGCACACAGTAACGAGTGTCACAAGCATGTATACTTCTATTCCCAGATTGTTCTGATCTACACACATTACAGTTCAGGATTTATGTGTGCATATCATTCTTACACTTTTGTGTTCATAGAATAATTTTAAGACATGAAGATTTGTTAAGTTGCCTTGAGCAAACCCATTAACACTTTTTTTTAATAGGATCCTGGTGTGCACGGTAAAGCATGGTTTATGGCTTCCAGTGATAGAAAAACAGCTGAGGATGCATTATACAAATCAAACAAGGTAAGAGTTAATTGGTGCTCATTGTAGTAACAACACTGAGCGTAGTGTATTTCTGAACACACAAAGTGCTTCACAATTATTATCTTGATGCAATTCTTACAACAGATAAAATAAAGACAGATGAGCCCCAAATAAGATGAAATTGGTAGATTCCTACAACACCATGCTTGGGAAATGCACATCTCTTTAAGGGAATAAGCAGAGGTTATTTTGGAAGCAGGAAGCTGTCTGCCACCACTTGAATCATCAAAACACTGTTCTCAGAAGCAAGGGTGGTTCAGAGGTTAGCCATGTCAGGTACTGGCAGAGGGCCCACTGGACCAGGCCACCAACTGCTCAGCATCACTTGCAGTGATAGGACCCAATGCTATCAGGGGTGAAGAGGCAACAACAGGGGTTCGTCACATTGGGCTAAGGAACCATGTCAATCATAAGATCCACATGGCAGGGACAGTAGCAGCACCCAGCATGTCATCAGGGTGTAGACAGGCTACAGTGGGGGAACGAGGCTCCAAGGACCCCAGCAATCTGGCACTTGTTCTAAATCCTGCCATGAAGAATATTGGTTCCTTTCCTAGATCTGAGATCAGCCAATAGGACTGCCCAGGAAGCTAATGCACTATCTATTCTTAAGAAGTTCTGTTTTGCATATACATACATACATATACAGTATGTACATACATACATATACAGTATATACATATACATACATATACAGGGAGGCCTGGCGTGCTGTGGTCCATGGGGTCGCGAAGAGTCAGACACGACTTAGCGACTGAATAACAACATATACAGTAACAGAAAGAAGCCAACAGCCCAGCTTATTTGGTTGAGGAGACCAAATTTTCCAATTTGGGAAAGCTGTTTTGCATAAATATTCAGAATCTTTAAATGTTCCAGTATCAGTAAAAAATTTACAATGCAAGCCTAGGCATATAGTTATGCCTATATTTTGTCTAGGCATATAGTTGACTTATAAGTAAGTCAAGAGAATGTATTCCCAGGTAAATGTTTATAGGATGACAGCCAATGAAAATTAACCTGCTATACAGTTGCTATATAATTAATTCATTAACGCATTCTCTTTCATGACTTAGGATGGCTCTTTCCTAGTACGAAAGAGTTCTGGACAAGACTCAAAGCAACCATATACACTAGTCGTATTGTATAA
Source organism: Lerista edwardsae (assembly GCA_029204185.1). Lineage (NCBI taxonomy): Eukaryota > Metazoa > Chordata > Lepidosauria > Squamata > Scincidae > Lerista > Lerista edwardsae. The sequence continues at coordinate 1,504,283 of JAJKFI010000002.1, read as the reverse complement.
CAACAGAGTATATAACATCCCAATCCGATTTATTGAATCAACAAGAAAGTATGCTTTGGGCAGAGAAAAAAGTGGCGAAGAGGTGGGTGATTATTTCTTTTATACCTTAAATGGGAATTTTAATTACACTGCCTATGAGTGATATGATTTATAAAAGATTTCATACAAAATAACTCTCTTAGGCCCTAATCCTATCCAACCTTCCTGCATCGATGAAGTTACAATGCAGTCCCGAGGTAAGGAACAAATGCTCACTTACCTTGAAGAGGCCTCCATGACTGTCACCCACTACAGGATGCAGCATGTGCCCCATTGGAACGGTTGCATGGGCACTGGAAAATGGAAAAGGATTGAGCCCTTAATCATTACTTTTCCAACATATTGATAAAGACAAGATTAGGTGATTTCAATCCAAGCAAGACCCAATTAAAATGTGGGTACAATTTATTCACCTCTTTACCAATCCAGCCCTCTATCCATCTTTCATTAAAGAACTCCCATTGGAAGCTTTTAACTGTAGCTATCCTAAAAGACAGCAAGGCAAAATTTAATCCACATCAAACCACATCATTTATCTGAATCTAGGGAGGTTGGGCAAATCCAAGGGGGAAAGCAGTTTGGAAAAAATTACCTTAATTCAATAGACTGCACAGAAGATAGAATCACCCAATTCCCACTTATGGAAGTTTGCTTCATATGTGCCTTGGTGCTTTTGAAAGTTTAGCCATAGGATTGGATCAGTAAGTCCCCTTTTGCACATGGAAGGGGACTTACACTCACAGAAGTGGTGTTGTTTTACACTTTATATGCAAGAAAAGTGAAACTTAAAAGCCAAGTATGATGTTCCGCCTGCAGAAGCAGAAAAGAATGGATTATAGTATCACTATTATAACTCTTTCACTCATGATTTCCCAAGTGCTTATAGGTCAAAAGCAACTATTCTTGTTCTTTGCATCCAAACTGTAGTGATCAACCTTAGAAGTATGTAGTGCAGAATATTGATTCCAGTCTAATACTGAAAGGTCTGACTGGTACTAATAACCAGGCTGAAAACCAGCCATTTTGTGAAAGAGTATTTACAACAAATTGGGGGAGAGGATATTTTGATATAAAGAAAGTATGTATTGTAAAACCTGACAGTCAAAATACATTTTGAATAAAAAAGATTCAATATTGTTGCATGGTTTTGTGTTTTGGGGAGAACATGATTCTTATGCCCTTCAGACCTTTAATTTTGTTCTATCTAGTAGTATAATAGTTTATAAGAGTTTAAAGTGACACTGAATTTTCTAAAACCTTGTAAATGAAACGTTATTCTTATACAGGTATGCCCGGTATCCATGGGGGATAGGTTCACCCCCAATCTGGAGATATCCACAGGAGACTGGAACCAGACGATATGGTGGACACTTGTCTCTGTCATCATCATCGTCCTTGCACCCATTAAAGAGATTGTTAGACTTACCCCAGCCAAAAACTCTTGCTTAAACCACGCCACTATAAATCTAGAAGGTCATAGCGACCTTCCAGTCTGTCTCTCTACTCAGCAGCCTAATCACTTGAAAAAAAAAAAAAGATCAAGGTTAACTGGAAGTGACTGAGCTTCCACTTCCTGTTAACCTATCTTTTATTTTCAAGCAACCAGATTGCTTGGAGGCAGCCTAAAAGTCTCTATGAATTTCTAAGCTTTTAGAAGTGACCTAGTTTAAACAAGTTTTTGGCTGCGGTAAAAATAACAATTGCTTTAATGGGTGTGGGGGGAGGCACATCCATGCATCAGATTGGGGGGGGGGGGCTACAGTCAATTTTCTGTATTCTTAATTATAAAGTTTTTAAAGTAATGACATGAAGAAAATAAGCCTGAATTTCTGAAATGTTTTTAAGTGGTCATTTAAAAGTCAAAAGGTCCATCAAATCCAGTTTTCTTCTGCAAGTGGAAACGGGTTGGGTACCCTCAAGAGCCAATTTGGAGGGAACATCATGAGGCTTCAGAGGCCAGGGGAGATTGTGCTAGATGGGAAGGGACATTGTCAAATGTGCTTTCTTCTAATTGCAGAAGAAATCTTAGAATACAATCCACTGACAGTGCAATCCTAAATTGCGCTGGATTGGCGAGGCCAGCTGGATTGGCAAGACACTGGAGCTGGCAGTAACAGCATACCACGAATTCAGGATTGGGCCCTAACTGATTTATCTGTTGCTGGACTGTCTTGCATCAAGTGATGGATCAAATGTTTGCATATTCTCACTCAAAAGGGATATTCTTACACATGCAAAACTATCATGCAGTCATTCCTATGTGTATTGAATCAAAAGTATTGAGTTTATTAAGGCTTGTTCAAGACTGAAACAGAAAAAAACACACCATTATGGAATAAGTAGGGCTGTTTTTTTCCCCACATCCAAACTTTTGATTCCTCAGATTGAAGTGATAACAGACCACTTAGAAAGAGAACTTTATGTTAAAGAAATGGGGCCAAGCTTGAAGCCCATACATCAAAGACCATTTTAACACTGAACTATTTTCTTTATGTAAATATAGGGGGAAATGTTTAAAATTCTAAGTATTTATTGAGACAGAGGAAAATGTTTGTGAATGTATGCTAAGTAAGTCAACATGAACTCTGTTTTCTTTATCCAGCGCTTCAACAGTGTGGCTGAAATCATAGAAAATCATCAACGACATTCGATTGTTCTCATTGACAGTCAGAACAATACAAAAGACTCTACCAAACTAAAACATATTACTAGAGTGTCGTAACAGCACTGACAATTCAATATGGAACATCATCAATCTACATCTTGGAAGATTTTAAGAGCAAGCATTTGAACAAGAATGTGAAACTACAAATTAGTAGAAGAGATTTCTCCAAAGATCTTACAGAAAGAACTTTACTTTGATAAATCCACACAATTTTGTAAGCAAACCAAAAGATTGATGGTTACCCCCATCTTAAACTGTTTGTGACTTCAGTTATGATGTGGCTTCTCCAATGGCACACGAATACCATCATAAGCTGTTGTGTATATGTACACTTTTTCTGAAAGACTTGAAGCAGATATACCCAATATAAATGTGTATAAGACCTACCTACTGCAGCTTACTGTTCTAGCTTAGTAAAATTATCAAGCTATAGGTGCCTGTGAGCCAACCTACATGTTAAGGCCATTCTTAGCACCAACAAGCTTAACTTTTCTTTGTGGAATAGCAGCCACAGGGATCCCTATTCTTTCAGGAATAGCAACCAGACTACAGCCAAGGGGATGGAACCTTAATCTTTTGGTCCATCACAGTCCCAGTCCAGGGAGGGGGGGGGGAGAAGAGTCCCATGGCAATCTGACAAGGCAGAAAAAGAACTTCTATTAAAGCCAAAATCCCAGTTATACTTTTTTTCAAATACAGGGCACTAACCAGATCAGGATAATAGCAAAGCAGAGTGAAGGCCCAATCAATCATAGTCCTAATCCAGATCAACCCTCGAACAGCTGCTATTTTGAAGGTAGAGTTAAACCCATCAGTGCTAATGCCTGGCCTAACCTGACTGGTGTTGCTGTATACCAAAATGAGCCATTTTATGCAGCAAGCTCAACACGGGATTTTGTTTGTTGGCAGAAATCCTTTTAAAAAGTCAGGATTTCAGTTTTAATGTATCTGCACTGACATTAGCTTTGTTGGATCCAGTTATTTTTAATGAACATGTATATAAAAATACTTTGCATATTATATAAAGGTGCAATTGTGATCCAAAGTACCTTGTTGTAGCTCTTTTATATTTAAAATACATCTAAACTCTCAAATCCTTTTAACAATAGAACTGTTGCAGAGCTCTGCTTGAAGAAATGGATATTATAGAAAGCAAATTCTTCAACTTACAAATTTGCTGCTTGTGAGAATCAGAATTCAAGCAAGGTGTTTGGGTTTGTACTTTGTAATCATACATTTTTAACTATTTATGCCTAAGAGTCATAAACAAGCCTATTCTAACATGAATTGTTTATTAAGATTTTCTTCCATCACCAAAGAAATCAGAATTTGAAACAGACAACTGGCTGAACTTCCAGTAGTGAAAGATAACTGTCCCTCTTCACCCCTGCGCAGTCTTTCTAGTGGCTGTTGCTGGCGGTCTGCCTTTTTTTAGATTGTGAGCCCTTTTGGGACAGGGAGCCATTTAACTTTATTATTACTATTTGCCTGTAAACCGCTTTGTGAACTTCGTGTTGAAAAGCGGTATATAAGTACCTGTTGATTGATTGATATCTAGCAGAACTATACCATATGTGCTTATGGAGTTTTGCTGTAACTGGCAAAAGAAGATTAAGGGCCCTATCCTATTTGACCCAGTACCAGTGGTATGCCCTTAGTGCCACCATGGGCATCATGGAAGTGCTGTAAGGCACTTCTAGCGCTTACCACTGGTGCTGGGCATGTACCAGTAGGTGCGTGGCCCTGGCACACCTGACACCACACCACCTAAGGTTAGGTTTTACTGCCGCTGGCTGTGTTCATTCAGGGTGTGAGGAGGGCGAAACTGGGCAGGCCCAGAGCAAGTCCAGGTAGGGAGTAGGACCAGAGGTGGCCTCCAACGCTGCATCCTATTCTCCATGTCAGATTGCGTGACCCAACACAGTGGTTTTCAAGTCCACACCAGCAAAAGAGCCAACGCAGACAAGAAGGCCCATTGCCAGCCAGTGCCCTTACCGGGGGAAGGGAATGACAACTGCCGTTTTGGCAACACTGCTCCTATGGAGATTGGGATTGGGCTGTAATTCATTCCTTCGTTTGTTGGTATAAACTGAAGCTGAGATTAAAGAGAGGTGTTCACACGCACCAGTGATAAGACTTTGCTTAATATTCCAAATCAAAAAAGTCACCTTATCTTACCTTCATTCTTCCCACCCATCTCAGCTGTCCTTCTCAAAGCTCTGAAAACAAAAACTACTTAATCCCAGGAGGCAAATGTATGTTTTCAAAATCACATGTGTATGTTAGTATTCTATATATTCAGAGTATTTACAATTCTTTCTATATCAAGCTCAAGATAGTTAACTGCATAATGCAGAGCCCGAATCAAATAGAAATCAAATATTCCAGGCAAATAATGTTTTCTCCATATGAACAAAACTAGCAACAATACTATTTCAGAAGTGTTCTAGTACCAAATTACAATTAGTAGTTCTGTATCTACAGGAATTTTGGGGAATATTTTCTTCCCAAAAATGTCAATCCATTTATTGTTTCACTGAAATTGAACACAGTAATCTTTTTGAATAGTTCTACACGTTACCACTAGTTGGCCTCCCAGATGGCAAACCCAGGACGCAATCCTAACCTGGAGTAATCTGGCACAAGTCCCTTGTGCCGGCCTAGGAGTGTCACAAATGCACCATAAAGGGTGTTTGCACTACTCTTGGAGTCATGGAGTCAGGGTTGCCAGCACATGAACGTGCGTTATCCTTCCTTGCTCAGACAGTAGTCCAAATGTGCTTTGCAGTGTATTTGCAATACTCCTAGGCCGGCACAAGGGATTTGTGTTAGATTACTCCAGATTAGGCACTCAATAATATGTACAATGAGGAAGTATTTAGATTCTTTTTCTTTCCAGCCAACACATCCATATTAGCACTCTAGTTGGCATTCATTTTCAATTACTGCAGTTTAGACTGTCAAACAGTAAAGTAAGTAGTTTAGGTTTGTTATAAGGGTGCCAAAGGAAGAGCTTGACTGCCCTGCAATTAGATTGTTACACTCCAACAGTGTAATTTTACACACATTTATCCAGAAGCAAACTGAATGAAACTTACTTTAAAATTACTGAAAGTGGTAGGACTGCAGCCCAAATCTCCAAATGTTTATCTATCATGTCCATACTGCTTTGATAAGCATTTCATGGTATTCACACATTTCTGAATTATGCAAACTATCATTTTACCAATATCATTAGAAAATACATACCAGGAATCCTGTTAACTGTGACAGAGAATTACAATTTAATAGCAATATTACAAAAAATATGGCAAAAAATGTACAGTTACCTTACATACACCCACTCTTGCAGCATTAAGAGTAGCTGTGCTGTAGCAGAGAACAGAAGCCACATGACACACACACATACTATTCCTGGCTGCTCTATAGGTCAAACCACATGTCTGAACCTTTGTAGAAAGTAGAAAACATATAAATATTAAAAAGCCAGGCAACAGCTTTCTACATTTCCTTTTCATATTGAATGTCAGTTTGAACTCAATCGAATTCATGTTAAGCCTTACTTATGAATTTTGTTTTATAAATACAAAAGTGTTAGGAATATAAAATTTGGAATGTCCACACATGGAAACAGGTATGGCATTTTAAACTTCTTTTGGTAAACATTTTGTAGCCATTTCTAAGAATATTTAACCCGTTGGATAGCTGTAGAAACCAACTCAAATAATTGAAGACCAAGATTTTTTCAATAGTTAAACTATTAATTTTCTATCAGCAAACTGTTTAATTTACAATAAGGATCTGTGCTTTCTCAGTGTTTTAAATTAGTCAACACAATTACAGAGCAATATATTTATACAACAAAATTATTAACACCAAAACATATGCAGGGGAATTCTTAGAGGTAATTCTGAAATGCATTTGTTTAAAAAGCATATAATATCATTTTCCTGAGATACTTTAGAAGTGCTTAAACACTGGGAAAAAGTTATTACAGATCTGAGACCATATTATTACACAAGTTGATTTTTTCCCATTATCTTCATTAGAGTATGTTTATATCATCAAATGAGCCTTTTTTTTTACTTAAACCAATATGAACCCAAGTATATAAATAGTCCCAATTATCACTTTCCTCATGCACAGAAATTAGTTTCTGTGTATACTTTTATAAATACACAGGTTGATCATGTATAGTGCATGTTCAGACATGGTTTATCACGGATAAGCTTTCAACTTAGTAAGACATGGGGGACATGTATCCTGTTCTGCACCCTTATGGGGTCATGGGGGGGGGGGGAAGTAATGTCTCATCCAGTCTCATTATTTATTTAAGTGTGCCACATGCCTAACACCAGGGCCAAAAACTTGTTATTGTTTTCTGGGATCAAACAAACAAAATGTTCAAATAAATGTAGTCTAGCTTGGATTGGAATCAAATGCTACTTCCTTGTAATAAAAGGGACTTATGCAAGAGAGCACCCAAGATGATTACCAGGTTAAAATTTCTCCCCAATAAGTATTACCTGAACACGCCAATAAAGTTGTATATCCATGGTTCACGGAGAAATAAAAACATGAAGTTTTGGCAGACTGTAGGCCATGACACACGCACGCACCCAAAAAAAAACCCAGTGTAAATAGTGGACTGTGAATTAATATAAGCGTAAGCCTGGAATACATGAACACGAATCTGACCTCACATCATTAAAACACAACAGGCAATGCTGCATTGTCAGTATTGAGAAAATTAATTCCAAAGCTATGATGAAATGCACAGACAACATGCTTTCTGTCAATCAGAAGTATTTCCATGGGAAATTTTTCTGTATAATGCCAAATGTTCCATGTGAGTTTTATTATCAATGTTAATAATTAAAAATTCCAGACTGAAACACTCCTAAAAAAAGAAATCATACTATCTAGCAAAAAAATACTTAATGAAGTTTGAATATGATACCTAGCAGTACCACTGCCACCACAACCACATACTGCCCTTAAGATAGATCCAACAGCAATTGTTTTCAATCAGCCTTTTAACATACATTATATCAACTTTAATAAAGATGACAAACATCCATTTGGAATAAGGGATGTTCAGCGTTACACTGTACAAATTGTCAATACTTTCAACTGATTTCATTCTCAGGCTTAAACACAATAGCATGTTTATTGATTTATATGAAAAATACTTCACTAAGAAAGTAGACAAACTGCACAAAGTAGTACAAGTGTCATGTGCATAGCAAATATAGCTTAAAGCATTCACATATGGCTTTGTTTAAAGGAAACTGTTAGGAAACCCAGCCCTATGTGGACCTAGGGTTTTACAGTTGACACAAAGTAAACTGCTTCACATCTTTTAGGCACTTGCTAACAACAGTGTTCAATCCCTGGAAAAGAAAAAAACGATATTTTAAGATCAAGGAACAATACGGCAATAGCTGTGTGTAGCTGAAAAACCTTTTAGTAGTGCATGCACAGAGCTGAAAAAATACAATTCCTGTGCAAGTTTTTATAGCAAATAACTGAAGTACAAAAATATGTACACACTTTGATTTGTAAATATATACAGAACAAAAAGCCCTGAAATTCATTATCTAAATAAAAATATATGACATGATAGTAGTAACAAAATGCAATTTAAACTGCAATTCTAACTATTTGAATTCATACAGGTTCATTGTAGGTGCTACCACAAAACTTGTTCTTCCTTTTTTAAAATGTAATTAGCATGATGCTATCATCCAAAAATAATCCGCCATCAGATGAATTTCATTTTACCTTCTTCACTATCCATAATAAATTACCCTAATGAATTCCAGTCCCTAGTGGCTTCCATTAAATGACGCTGTCCGTGCCCTACCCAGTTGTCCTGATTGTCAAATATCCTCCCACAAAACCAGCAGCTAAATTTAGTTTTCAGCGTATTATCAGAGGTAGTCTTCACAATCTGATAATTGTTTTTGCTAGTCTTCTTCAGTGTTAATTTTAAAACAAATCTTTCTTTTACAGGACTAACAGGTTTTAGCATTCTGCGTTTCCTTCGAGAGAGATCATTAGTAATTATGTACAAATTGTTGTTATAATGTGCTGGCTCCAAAAGAGCATCAATAGTCCTTTGCGACAAAGAGACCTTTAGCACATGTCCTTTAAATTTAGCAATAGTCTTCATAACATTTACAACTTCCGGAACGTCTGCATCAGGATGGTTTAGTACTACAACTGGCTGATTTCTCCGGGGGCATTTGATAAGTTGATTGGAATTAAAAGGAAGTAATTTGAGAATCCTCACAGTGTCTTTTGACACTCTTGGTCTACAAGGGGCCTGAATCAAGGATTCCAATTCATTGGCATCCATCTGATTTTTCTGTTTACACTTGCGATGTAACACTTTCTTTCTCGGAGGTTCCTGAAGATCATCCTTAGTTCTCCGTTTCAAATTTCTATTCTTCTGTGAAACTGTAGCATCAAAAAAATTAGCACCAGTTGGCTTTGAGTGACGTTTAGCTCTTGCAATTTTGTTTGTTGTACTTGGTATTGACAACTGACTTCCAAAATTGCTCCCTTTGTTAACCGTTACTGTTTCAGCCAAATTAGATGAGATTTTATGTGACCGTGTCGTCACATGTTTTGAGGAATGTACAGATTCTACAGAAATGAAGGTATCTTCTGATTTATCACTTGCCAAACAGGCATTTGCTGGCATCAATCTACCTGGTAAGAATAAGGCATCACTAGAAGAAAGAGCTGTCTTTTTCTGTTCTAGTGCAGGACTATTAAGGGAATGCATACTATTGGATGGTAAAGACGACCCAATATTGCTAACTGGTTGACAATTAGCAGCAGCAGGAAAGGTCTTGATTTTCAAAAAAAGCTTTTGTTGCATTGCTCCAGATTTCTTTGGTTCAGAATTTTGACTGTAAGTAGTACCTTGAAAAACATTATGGTTCTGTATTAAAGACTTGTTTGGCGACATACACTTCAAAAAAACTGCTTGTCTGCCATCAGGCAAAAGTGCATAAACAGGTTGTTCTTGTCCCATCTCCTGCTGGTTGTTTGACTCCAAAGAGCCAACTTTACTCTCTTGATATCCAGCAAGTATTTTCACCGAAGAAATTCTGCTTTCTGAATTTGTAATATTAAGCTGTTCTTTTTGTGCCATACTAATGGATGAAGTACTTACTGCCCTGCTGCATTCACTACCACCAAAAGAATTTTTTCCACTTTTAGCGTTATCTATTTTCAACTCCATCTCTGATGTAGCTATTGCTTCTTTACCACGCTCTTTAGATGCACATTTCTCTAAAACCTGAGAACTATTTTCAGTGACATTTGCAATTGTTCCAAGTGACCCACTACCAAATGTCAAAATCATGCCAGGTCCTTTATTTAAAAGTAAAGATCTGGCTACACCGCTTGTTGCTTGAGCTTCTGTTAAACTCATTTTTGAAGGCTTTCCTGAAATAACTTGTAATCCTTGCTGGTGAGCAAGGCGTAAAGGTACAAAAAATTGTGGTGGAGATGACTGAAGTAGAACTGGTTTTTTCTGCTCAGGAAGAGTTGGACGGATAGCATTGGGAGCTTGAATACTGTACTTCATCTTGTCTTTTGCCAACTGCTGTGTTATAATTGTATCAGTTTGAGTTTTAAGCAATGCACCAACACCTGCTGTTCGTGAAGCTGAACATCTTTCCTCTTCAGTAAGAGACGTCATTGGGGCCTGTTTTTCATTCCTAAAATATACATTTTCATTTGTTGTACTGCAGTTCACATTCCGCTCCCTCTTGAATTTAGCAGGGGAAGGAGACAATCTACACAAAACTGTTGGGTCTTTGAAGCATGTAAACATTTTACAGTCTGTTTGATTATTTGGAAATGACTGATTACAGTCAGTTTTTATGAACATTTGTGGCTGAGTAGCTGGTTGTAACACATCTTGTAATGACTGGCTTACTTCAGGTGTCAAATAGTTGGATGCGTGCTTACTTTGGAGTGAGAAAACTGATGTTATTTTAGGCATAACTGATGAATTAACACAATTAGAGACATTTTCTTGCTTAGAGTTCTCAACATGTTTCAACATCTGATTCATTTTAGTATTTAAATATTGGCTGCCATGATGGTTTTCTGTACAACACTGTCTCTCAATGGCATAATTAGGTTGGTTGTTCAGGACTACTGGAGCATTCTTGGTATTCACATAGCCATAAAGGTGAGGCAATGAAGACTTTTTGTCAAGATTTAATGCTGATTGTGAAAAACAAGTGGTTTCGCCTACAAGGCTGCTTTGGAGAGGAAAGGTTTTACTAGACATGGAATAATTATGGAAAGGCAATGATGCTTGATTGGAGCCATCAGGTGACGGACAATAAACACTATTGTGTGTACTGCTGTTGTTCACTACGCCGTTCATTATTCTGAATTCTGAAGGAAAGGTTTTTTTCATGGGGTCATAATGAAGCATATGTGAAGCAGCAGAAGATAATACCTGAGGATGATCTTGAGGTATACAATTTCTCCATGAGACAGTATCCCTAGTTCCAGCATTTGCCACTAAATCACAAGGAAAAGTAGAAGAATCTGGTTTCACTGAGAGACGAGTTGCACATTTTCCAGCCATGGCAACAGGAGATGCAACAGTTTGAGGTCTATTCCAACTACAGTAACTCTTATTTTCTTGCTTTATTTTCCCCGAATATTGATTAGAAAATGATAGCGGAGATGAAATTAATGAATGAACAGGATTACTTCTAGTCATTTGCTGAGTAGTTTCACGAGGTCCAGCACTCAAGGGTAAATTGAAGTTGTCAGTTGTCTGTTGTAGACATTCAGTGGACCCCTCTTTAACCCCATCAACATTATTTCCTGCTGGCAAGTTCTGCTTACCTGTAGGTAATAGCTTTATTACAATATGCTGTTTTCCATCCACTACTTTGAATCCCATAAACTTAGCACTGTAATTTGCTGGAACAGATATTTTATTGTTTTTTACCATTAAAACCGTAGGGCCATGAACAGCTTTTTGCAACAATCCGGAGCTCAATCCATCTTCAGCTCTATAATACTGTACTGTTGTAGAGGATTTTGCTTCACTGTGGACATGTTTATCATTTAAAAAAGTGGGATCCTCATTTAAATGTTGCTTTTTTGCTGACTGGCCTAGTTCTTCATATTTGGGCTGAATCTCATTCATGATATTGGGAACTTGTCCATCCTCGTCTCCAATGCTGCCATTACCACTGGTAATTTTTTTGCGTTTCCATAATGCCTTTCTCGATGCACCTATTTTGTATCTTTTCAAAATAAGTTTTAGCCCTGCTGAAGTCTTCAGTTTCTTTTCACTGTTATTTGCACTCACTTTATCCTTTACAAAGAGATGGTCTCTGTGCAGAGTAATAATATGTTTTACAAGGTAGTTTTTCCGTGAGGCCATGTAGTTACAATACTGACAACTGAAGGGAAATGTGCCAGTATGTGAAACAACATGCTTTTGAAACTCCTCTATTGAAAAACTGACATGATTACATTTATCACATTTGTACTGTATTTCGTTGTGCCTATGAATATGCTGAACAAATGTGCCTACATCCTGGGTAGAAAACCTACATCTTTCACACTGAAAATGACCATTTATACAATGCATAGATGTGAAATGTTTTGTCAAGTCCAACAAAGTGTATCTCTGATCATCATTACAGATTTCACATTTTACTAATGTGCTACGATGTGTTCGACGATGTTGGTTAAATGATTGAAAGTCATTAGCAGAAAAATTACACATTTCACAAGGGTAAGACGGCAATTCTCCATGGTGAAACAGCTGAAAATGTTTCTGTAAATCATTTGGACTGTACCTAATGTTGTTTCTACATTTTGTACAGCTAAAATTCAGAATTTTTGCTGATGTTTTCAATGCTTCTTCATAATGTACTTCTGGTTTACTATGAAGAGTATCGATCTCAGAACAGTTCAAATAGCTTCCATTCATATCCTCTCGACTGGAATATGTTCTTGCAGGTTTCTCTTTACAGTGGAATAATTTCATGTATCTGTCAATTTCATGTTTAAATATAACTTCATTTGGGATGTTTATCTGAGGCAACTCTATTTTCACATTTTTTAGTCCATAGGAAAGAATATCTGAAATTGCAGGTTGAGATGGAGACTTTTCAACAACAGTATTCATTCGATCCAACACACTATCTTCCAATAAGCTTGTCTTTTTAATGCAAAACGACTGTTCCTGTTCATATGGCATTTTTAAAATTATCTTATGTATTGTTGTGTTCTTTGTTCATTAAGAGACTTGTGTTGAAATATTTTAGGATTTTTCCCAACTTAGTATATCTGAAATTAAACAGAGGTCAAAAAATTAATTTTTAAACAATTTTTAAAAAGCGATACCATATAGGCTCACATTTTAAAACTTCATACTGACAGCCTATACACTGCCTTGAAAAAGTGAAAAATGCAGTGAACCAAGTAAAGCTTTTTTCACCCCAACCATGGTTACTTCAAATTTGCTTCAGACATTAATCTTAGTAATCCAGTGCTAAGCTCTTACAGCTAAAAGTTCCATGATAGCAGTCACTGGAGCACCTGGAGTCTTCTCCTAGTTACTATTCTATATCTTCTCACACATCAGTGATTTCCATTGTCTGGCTGTCTCAGGAATGGTTGTAACAAAAGATTACTGCGCCAATTACCAAACCCAGCCTTAACTACAGCCCTTCCACCCAATCAGTTCCAAAGACTAACCACATCCTCTCAACCTATGTTTCTAGCCTTCATCCTCTCAGCTGACTAAAAAGCCTTGCTGTGACTAGTCTATGCATCTCTTTCGGACATGATCACTCAAAACTGAGGCTGTTGCTACTACTCCAATTTGTTCAAACAAATTCCAAAACAAATAATTATAAGAAAAGAAAAAAGCAGAGGTTTTTTTAACTACACACTGAGAGATTTAAGAACCTGTGTAGAAACTGTACGATAAAAATGCAGTGCAATTAAATTAACATTTCTAATCAACAATTTACCAATAATCACAATTAAGTTTTAAAATAGAACCATGCAATGCAAAGAACAGCCATGCTTCATACTCTGAAGGGTAAACACTTGCAGATTGCATCCAACACACACAGAAAATAGCAGGTATGAAGTTTAGAAGTATGTAGGACTGAGATAGTATCGGAGCTAAAAATTTTATCTTGCACATTTTTCCCTAAGTCCCAGTATTTCCCTTGCGGTGAGAAATGCGCTTTCATAGAGAGATAAATGCTAATAATAGTGTTTATTTTTCTAGATACCTGCAGTACATATGCTTCATTAAAGAGTATCATTAAAGTTACTAAGCCAAAGGGGAACCAGTGTTTCCAACAGCACTAATTGATGCCCCCCTTCAAATCAACTTGTTGGTTCTCAAAGGGAGGCAGCATGGGCAATTTGTGCTTGGTTAAAAATAACAAAACAAAACGGACAATGCAGTGTGGCAGTGTTTCTCAACGAGTGGTACTCGTACTACCAGTGGTACTTGAAGTGGTATCTGGTGGTACATGCAGGACCTCTGCCACCTGGCAGTGAGACCTGCAATGCAACATAATGAGCAGCAGCAGGAAGCTTGCTTGGCACACAGAGCTCCAATGTGCGCTTTTTGCAGGCTGGAGAAAGCCCTCCTGTCTATCCTGAGCCTCTTAGCGGTGTTTGTTGCATCACATCTGGCCTCCAGATCCAGAAGTAACTGGCAATTACTACACTGCCAGTTACTTCTGGTGGTACTTCTAATAGGTAGACCATGCGGGACTATAGTTGAGAAATGCTACACTATGGTGAGGACAAGATACACAATCAATATTACAAACATTAAATTGTAAGACAACTAATACATTCACAGTGCATATAAGCCCAAAACAAAGTCTATGCTCTACTTTTCTACACTGAGGTGCACTCAAGGTGGCTTACATTAAAAATAAAGTGAAATACACAAACACAATAATCCACTCACACACAGTAAAGCAAGGCAAAAGGACTTCTAATGAGATCACTTTAAAGCCTAAAAAAGGTCACCTATTCAACGAATGTTTCACTGAAAGTTGACAGTGAGGAGGCCAGTTTACTAACCCACCTGTCTACATATATCTTTGGGTTAGAAGGAAGCAAGCAAACAAAAAAATCAGTTACAGTTTCAGCATCAGGTCACTAGAAGGAAATTTCTACTCATCACAGGCAGCCAGTCAAGTTATCAATTACAAGCCTGAGCCTGCACATAATAGCACTACAATTAAAGTAGCAATTTTTAAGCAAGCCTCTTTTACATTGAATTTCAAAGTTCTAACTTTAGCAAAATAATAAAGTCATAAAACTTACTCTCCAAGGAAAGATTACAATTCCATTCTTCAATGTTTTACTTTCCCAACAGATGAAAGACATCAAATCAAGATTCAAGAAAAGTCGAATTCAAGTGTTGGTTGTACAAAAAGATCTGGGGGGAAGAATAATTCATCATAAAAATTTACAAAACAGTTAAGAGTTCTAGAGTCCACTACTACTTGAGAGCAGACCATATCTGATCTAATCTAGATAAAAGTAGAGCTAACCTTATATCATTTTACTTGGTAGTCATTTTATAATATGGCTGAAAACAATCCCAGGAACCTAGTTGTTTAAAAGTCTAAAGATTTTTGAAGTCTTCTAAACAATTTGCACGTTTCGCAGCTATGCACATAACTAGCCCTGAAGCATTTAATGTTGCCTCCTTAAAAAAACAAAAAATGGTGCTTTGCAATATTTTCCCAGATCTGTTTTATAGCAAAAAGTGCTAATGGAAATAATTGCAGCGTTTGCAACAGGATTTCTAAACTGGATAGGACAGCAGCCAGGTTTAAAAAACATACACACTTTTGTTCTAAATTTTTCCAGCTTGTATATTTAGTGAATATAGAATTTGGTACAGAAGCAATGGGTTGTATCCTTAGTATTCAATCATTACTAAGCACCTTTGAAATAAATGAGATAAGATAATTGTGGCTAACTGAAGACTTATTAATTGCAATGGAACTTGGAAATCCTAAATTAAGATACTGTACAACTAATTTTGCTAATGCATACACAATAGTTTACTCTAATATTTCCTTCTGCACATCAAGCAGATATCTCAAGAAGCTGTTCATCTATGTTCCCCAAAATATTATAAAATTAGTTTTAAGAACATGACATGAGGTAATTTATTCACAAGACATTAAATAAACCTATGCTCAGAAATCCTAAACTAAATGCATAAATCAGTCAGTCAATCCTACTGAACTTAGTTGGACCTACTTCAAGACTATGTAGCACCCATGCTGTATGTTATGTTGAATATGATCTTGCAAACTCAGTTAAAACATTTCTGGATTTACTGAAAAAAATATATTAAAATTAATTTAAGCTTAAAGTATTCCTGATGATAGCAGTTTCTTGACCTCCAAAATGCTTAACTAGAAACATGGAAAGCGTCACAGCGAAAGATTTGTTATGTGCTGGTATCAGCCACTTGCAGATCAGTGTAGGATGTGTACAAGCTGCATCTCTCAGTTGCAAAAACGAAAAAAGGTAGACCAATCCTCAAATCTTGACATGTCCTTATAAAAGTTGGTCTAGTTCTTGGAACATAACTTTTTTAAAAATGGGAAAGGTGTACCCAAGGCAACACATCTGCAATGATTAATTCTCTTCCTTTAGTTAGATAACCAGCCCAAAATGTAATTAATTGGTGTATACCAGCAATTTTCAACTGGTGTGCTGTGACACACTAATGTGCCACAAATGGTCCACAGGTGCACCACGGGTGTTTGGAGGATGGTCATTTATTAACAGAGCCATTCGAGATGGGAGCCCCATGACAGCAGCACAGTGTGCCTTGTCAATTGTAAAAAACAACAACTGTTAGTGAGCTTTGACAATATTAGCACCTTGTCAGTGTGCTGTGAGATGAAAAAGATTGAAAATTGCTGGTGTATACACATTACATTTTTTAAAAGATGTAAGTCCAATGATCTACCTTGAGTCCCCTTCATTGTGGAAAAATGCGGGATAAGATTTTTAAATACATAAAAATAAATGATCAACTTACAATACCAAGTATCCCATTAGTGTTCCAAATGTAGCACAATACTGTGTCATTAAATGTAAGGTTGTACATTTTAATAGTATCGTTCATATTTTAGGATGCAAGTTTTGATAGTCTCACATTTTAGGACATCTTGCACTTTTAACACATGGGAGTTGCTACTCAAGAATATAGAAGCAAGTTTGAACTGATGATCATCTTGTTGTACTACAGATAAAGTGTCAGGTCTCCATCTTATTATAAATTATCCATATAGAATATTATATATAGAATACTGTATCCTACATCTCAGTAATTCACTGTAAGTCAATAAATCAGGCAATCTGAACAAAATAAGCATAATTCCCTGGTCATAAGAGCATCCTTAAACAACATTAAGGAATTTTCATGAATAATGACTTCTTTGATTTATTTCTGCAGTGGACTGTTTCAAGATGCAATACACATAGTATTTGACTTCAGTCCTATGGTAATCATCATTAATGTCAGCATCCAAGATGATGATATGGTTCATTACTCTGCCTTGAGTAAAATATAATAATTGTAAAGCTTCTTGATGAAAAGCCACACCCAAGAGAACAAAATGGCAGTCAACACCAGACACTACTATATGCACCACTTGAGTGCATATTGTTGCTTTACAAGCCTACCCAGGTTAATCTCTGAACAACCCAGCAAAGGAAGCCATCATAGTCATCTTAGATGTCAGTCAAGGTTGAAAATGGCAAGACCTTGACCAAAATCAACTCCATGGCCTACTTGGGATTTGACAACTAGCTGAGTGGGCAGACAGGCACTCCAGCTATTCAGTATACCAGAGAGCTAAATCCTAGTAAAGGAAACCGCACAACTCATAGTCTAGGATGGGCAGAGCATTTTAAGATGAGTTTCCGGGGGGGGGGGGCACCAGAGCATGGTGGTCCCTAGCAAAGAACAATGCCAGGTAGCACCTCAGCTCTCATGAGTGGCATCAACCTGCTACTTTTGCCCCAAACAGTCCAGCAGACTACATGAGGGGTCCAGCTAAGGAGACTGGTGGCAATTCAGGCAACGCCCTCGCCCCCACCCCATGGTGGAAGTTCCTGGGTGTGCCCCAGTGAGCCCGGGACTTTGCGGGGGAGGGGGCGCTGCCAAACAGCGACTCTCTCCTTCGCCCCTCAAGCAGGCGGAGGGATACACGGGCTGTTGAGTGCTTCCAGCGGGAAGGGGTCGCTGGGCGCGCGGCAAAAAGCCTTCACCCTCTCAACACTTGCCAACCGTCCACTTCCCCCGAAGCAGGCCAAAAGGCGCTACACACACGAACTTTGGGGAGCGCACCGCGGGCGGGGAGGGCAGGGACTATTTAACACCTCAGCCCAACAAGAGGGCGGGTTCCTGCCCAACTGCCGGGATTCGCCCGTCCTGCCCGATGTAGAGAAGCCCCTTGACTAAGCCGGCGGCGAGGCCACCTCCAAGGGAGCCAGTCCCCCCTCCTCCCTTTTTGGGCACACCAGCACTCAACCCCGCCGACCCCCAACCCGTCGGGCACAGGGCTGCGCGCCTAGGTTACCTCGCCCGTCTCCATAGTCCGACGAGTCACTATTGGCGGCCATTACACTTTCCATCCGGGGACTGCGGGAATTGACGAGCTCAGCAATGGAAGGAGGGGTGGGGTGACTGTGGCGGAGGGATATGTGCACATGGGACGGAGAGGACGGAGGCCCAGAGAAGTTTGAGGGGCCGGTTGGCGAGCCCGCGGCGAGGGGCTCCCGCTTTCTTCCTACACGAGCTGCCGAGACGCTGCGGCTGCTTCCCCTTCCCGCGCTATGAAATCCGCTTGGGTCGCGGGTGCTGCGCAGATTTTCTGCCAAGCCTGTAAAAGCAGAAGCCGCCGCCGCCACTACCGAGTCCCTCCTCTTCCTCCTCCCCTTGTGTGTGTGTGTGTGAGTGCTTGTGTGGAAGAAGAGAGAAAGAGGCTATGGGGGAGGCTAAGTAACACAATACACCACTAAACCCAACAGAGAGGCACCCAAACCCAATCCCTCTCACGGGTTGCCAGTGAAACGACCTTGTGCACTCCCTCCTTGTCTGCGAGGCACACACACAACCAGAAGCCCTTAAGAAGCAAACAGGGAGAATCATCATGTCTTCCCTCAGTCAATGGAGAGTGATGACATCACCACCTTCCCCTTGCTCATCATTCAGCCACGCGTGGCCATTGTCTGAGAACCGCACCAGCTCCTGATATGAGCCACATATTTGTGCCCCCCAGTGCTCGTGTTTCAATGTAGGTAATAGCCCTGTTGTGTGCAAAAGAAAAATAGGGCCTGCTTTTGTCTCTTGCTCATAAACCGAGTTGAATTAAAATTCATTTTACTGAATGGCATTCTAATCCTTCACACACAATACGCGCGCACAAAGAGGGAAAAAATGTTCAAGGCCTCCATCAGCTTATGATCAAACATCACTAGAAAACAAAGCAGATCACTTTCACACAATAAACAGGAAGGGGAGGTGATTTACCCCAGTAATTTTCAGGGGCACAAGAGAATGGCCACAAATAGATTAGATTACAGTTGTTTTTAAACAATCATGAAGCAGTCAATGCAGACTGCTTCAATGCAGACTTTGTATATAATCTGTATGTGATATTCATATGTATTATATTTACTTATATGGAACAGAGATATCACTAAGAAATGCATCACCATTCTAAACAGTTCATATAATACTACTGTATATAATTTGCTAGAAACCTAGATAACCTTCACAATCCAAACATTTGTTTGTCTGAGCTCATTGCCTTACTGAATTAAATGGCAGCAAATAACATCTGAACAGCACTGTACTGTACAAATTTTAAAACAAAGAGGAAAGACATAGAAGGGAGGATGCTAATCGGAAAAGAATCTGCGAGGCATAAGAGGTGGTTTAAGAGACAATGTCATTTAAAGGTTATATTAAGGTTTCCCCACGACCGAATGGGCTAGTCGTGACCGACTGTAGGGGGCGGTGCTCATCTCCATTTCAAAGCCTGCAGAGCCAGCGTTTTGTCCAAGGACAAGCTTCCGTGGTCATGTGGTGGCATGACTCTATGCCATAGCGCACGGAACGCCATCACCTTCCCACCGAAGCGGTCCCTATTTATCTAATTGCATTTAGGTGCTTTCAAACTGCTAGGTTGGCAGGAGCTGGGACAAGCAACGGAAGCTCACTCCGTCTCGCAGTCTTGAACTCCCAACCTTCCAGTCGGAAAGCCCAGCAGCAGCGGTTTAACCTACTGCACCACCACGTCCCATGTACAATCTTGTTTACAATGTATACAAATCAGAAAATAGATTTGACTTCCTGTTTTTGGCACAAAATGTGCAATTAAAATAGAAACATTTTAACATTCAAAATCTTCCTTACATTCCAATAAGATGGCTTCAAAGATCAGATTTTCAAATTAAAATACTGAATTTCCCCATTAAAACTGTAAGACAACAGCCATGCCACAAACGTCAGCAAAATACAACACCAACATCAGAGCTAGAGTTGGAATGTACAAAGCCATAGGAAACAAGGAGGAAGGAAAAAGCACTAATAAATCTCAACTCCTGCTATCCCATCTGCCCCTTATTCTTCCCTTTGACGTACAGACTACACTTTGCAGCCAATCAGAACACACCAACCCCTGTGCCAGGGAGACCAGAATTCAAATGACAGGGTGTGCAGCATGGAGCTATACATCTCTGTGCACACACAGGTCAAACACAACACATGGGAACTGGGGTGATGGGAATTATAGAGAAAGGGCACTTTACACAAGCTTACTGCCCCTCACAACATGTATGGTATGATACTTTATTCACACTGATTGTCGTAGAATTCTTATTCCATGGAGTCCAGAGTGATCCAAAAGGACTCCATACACCAACAAACAATGGAAACCTCTATCCCAACAAAAGAACAAGGACAATGCATACCCCACAAGCAAGCAACTGAGGGAACATATTGAGACTGCATATCTCTCTCATGTCTCCCCCTGCCAATACTGACCTTTGCCAAAAACTGGGTGCAATTCGAACCAGGTGTACTGTCCTCCCTGACTCCGAGAGTGGTCCAAACACACTTTACGGTGCATTAGCAACACGCCTGGACCAGCCTAACTCCAGATTAGGATTGTGCCCTGTGTTGCCTAACCTCCCCTTCCTTTTACAATGCCTAACAGCAGTGACTGTCTGCTATCCTTAATTTTTTTTTTCATTTTATTAATGTGTCACACACACTTGTCTTGTCACCTTAGCAGACATTGGGGTATTTGATGCCCCAGCTTGTTTAATTCTTCTCTCACTATTCTCAATTGCATGGATGCTGGATTCATTGTGGTCCTATTTATGTGCCACACTGGAGACCAACATTCTGTCTCACTATGTCCAACGCAGCCAAGTTTTTCCTCCAGCATTAGAACAAATTACCATTCCTTTGGTTGATCACCAGATGAGGTAGTTGGCTTGTGTTTAGGGGCAACACTGTATGAAACAGCAAACTATACTGTATCTTTACACCAGTGTTCTTCAACTTTGGGGTTGGGATCCCAATGGGGTTGTGAAGCGTCAGTTGTGGGTTCGCAGCACCTTATGGGATTGAAAAAGGTCAAGGGCCACTGCACTAGAGCACCACCAGGTAAAGGAAGAGACATTTGGTATACTCCTTCAGGTTCCTGGAGATTGTGTCCCAATCCTGCACAAATGCTTAACGATTGTGCTAAAATAATTTTCATTAGTGCCAGGCTTCATGGGTACCCTTTTTCCTCTCATTAATAATAAGATTTGGCTATAGTATCCTGGGAGGGGGTGGGGAGTGGAAAGCAATGGAGATGGGATGGGCAAATTGGTCCTGGTATGGGAGAATGCTGGGAGATTGATGGTGGAGCCCCAGTCTCATTATTAATTTATAAATATATTGGGGTCACAGCATGGAAATGTTGAAGACCTCTGCTTTACAGAAATGAATCACATTCAGCATGGCAAGATATGAGAGGCATGTGGGAACTCAGAACGATACTCAGACCTTACATGTTTGTTAAGTAAAATGGCAGCCAGAATTGCTGAGTGCAAATTCACACAAAACAATCACATGTAAGATGTGAGACAACTCTAACAATGGCCAGTGCTGGCCCAACAGTCATTTGGAATCCAGAAGTGTACCTAGAGGGGGATTACAGCACTATTTGCAAGCATCTACACCCCCTCCTCTTTGGAGCCATTTTCAGTGGCTAGAGCAAAATGGAATGGCTATGAAAAACTCTGAAGAGGAAGAGCTGTGTCTGCTTGCAAAACTTAGTCCTGTGATCCCCCTCTAGGTGCTCCACTGCTGGAATCCCTTTGTTTTTCAGAACTGCAGCATTGCCACATGGGGAAGAACCACAGAATTCCATTACAGTCTCAGGGATGGAAAAGCTAATGCTGTCTCAGGGTTATGCTCTCACCCCAAACTGGGCATCGATGCATGTATACTCAGATGGCACCACTCTCCCTCACAAACACAGGCAGCGCAATCCAAGCCCACCTTTAGCATTTACGCTACATGGTAGCATTGACGCGTCATTGGTAGCGCCGATGCGGGGGCGCCAAGCAGCACCCCCACGTAGGCGCTAGTGCTCTCAGGCTGACACTACAAGCAGCATCGGCCTGCTAGCGCCAAAGGCGAGCCTTCCTTGTGCCAACCAAAGCCGATCAACGGGAGGGACGCTTCGCCTTTTCCAGGACGGGGATTGGTAGGGGGGAAGGTGATTGTGGGCGGGGGGAGGGCGAGCTCCAGATTCGGCCACAAGGCCAAATCCTAAGCCTTTCCAGGAGGCTGCGCAGCCCCAATTCGGACCGCGTGGTCTCCTCGAATCTGCGCCTGCTGTTTAGCAGATCTGAGAAACACATGGGGGAGGCTGGAGCCTCCCCCCACGGTAAGGGAACGAACATGCCCTTGCCACAGGGAGGCTCTAGCCTCCCCGACACAGCGTCGGATATGGCGCTGGCCGGCCAGCCTTGCTATTCCGGCACTGGGTAGGATTGCGCCCTTAGTTTGTATTCTATTGAGTATGTGTGGCTGATGGTGCTACCTATGTCTTGTTGTGTGTTTCTCTTTGCTCCATACATGCAGCTGCCCAACAGGGGAAGAGGACCCTTCCCTCTACATGGCTAGTCATGCAGACCACAACAAAAACTCACAGCATGACTTGCAGCCTAAATAGTGTTCCTAGCTGTTCTTTTAGGAGGCTGCTGACCTATTTGTTCCATGACAGACATGCATGACAGACAGTGAACTCACTGCTATAGCCAGGCGTCACTGACACCTGCAACTTTACTGTCTGTCAGATAACTTGCAAAGGGGCAGAAGTCCTGTCAGGATGAGATAGCAGGCAACCCCATTCCTCTTTCAGATGCTGTTCCATCTTTGTACAATAAAAATGTCAATGAAACTAGTGGCCATCACCAAATTTGTGGCAATGAATTGCACAGACAATGTGATGTATGAAGATACAACCCATTTTGTCCATCCTAAATCTCTCACAATCTCTTATCCAGTTTTACTGGATGGCCCTTGGTTCTAGAATTGTGAGGGAAGAAAAATTTCTTGCTTTCCAATCTTTCCATACCATGCATAATTTCATACATCTCACAGCCCAATCCTAGCGAAGACCCTCTCCTGCCAATGCAGCTGCACCAATAGAATGCGGCCTGCATCCTCCAGGGATGGCAATCACTAAGATCTCTTCCTGGTAAAGGAACCTTCATTCCCTTACCTGGGGAGAGACTCCTCTGCTCAAAAGGGTCTTCTCAGATCTGTGGCAACCATTCTGCTGGCACCGTTCTGAGGAGAGTAAGGGCAGAGGCGTAGCTACAGTGGTGCAAGGCGTGAAACTGCAGTGGGCAACAAGCTTTAGGGGGGCAACAAGCTAAGCTTGACATTAGTGACCAAAATTGTGAAAACCTTGCAAGTTATGAATAATACTTTCTCTGGGGAAGGAAGGTGGGTCATTCGAGACCACATGGGTATGCCCTTCCCTTAGTAGAGGCAGGGCCGGACTTCCAATTTGTCTCCCTCCTCTCCTGCGGAAGGGCATCCAATCACCCCAGTCCAGCTCTGTCTCTGGCAGAGCAGGTCGTATTCCATTCAGCTCCATTGAGCTCAACGTCTCTTCCTACAACCTCTCACCTTATCAAAGTTATTTCCTTCCTTACCTGCCTCCCGATCCTTCCCTGTTTTCCTTTCCCCCTTCTTAGAGAAAACGGACTTCGGATTGGGGCTCTTTCATCAGGTACCGGGGGTGAGGCCGCGACAATTTTCAGGCCCTCACAGAGGCCAGCAGCCACGAGGACGCGTTCCAAGCACCTCCCTTCCCCCCCCTTTAAGGTCGAGGGCTTACCACAGCAGCCTCTCAGCCCGGCTCTGCCGCGAGCGGGAGGCTTCTCGCTGCGAGGGCGTGTGCGCACGTCTGCCTGCCTCCTTTTCCGACCAGCCGCTGCAGCCTCGCTTGCCCGTCTTCCCCGTGTGCGAGAGGCCTGCAGCGAGGGCGCGCGCTCTTTTGCGCGTCTTTTGGAGTGCGCCAGAAGCCCTTGCTACCGGCTTCTGGAGCGATTGTGGCTCGCGAGGGCAATTTTCCAGCTGCAGGAGCGCCCCAGAAGCCCCTGCTGCAGCGACCGTCGCCTCCCGGTCTCAGCGCCTAGATCACAGCAGCGCGGACCGGGTCTCCACCAACGGCCTCAATTTTTGGCAGACCAGCTTACCGGACGCCATTTTAATCACCCGTTCCCGCTTTTTTGTCATCTCCCGCAGCGGGCAAAATGGAGGCTGAGCAGATTGAGGAATCCAATGTTCCCCAGGACGGTATGGGGGCATCGGGATCAGGTGTGGTTGGTGGGGGGGGAAGCAGTGACGGCTACTGTTCCCCCAAACCCCCTTAAGAAAACTAAGAAGGGCAAGAAACCAGCTAAGCCCCCTATCAAAGGCCTGGTGAAGGAGGCTGTGGATCTGGCATTCAGATCACATGTTGAAGATATTATCTTGGCTTGTCAGGGCTCCTCTGGGCCTTCTGCCAAGCGCCACAGAGGGGCTTCTCCAGCGTCCAGCAAGGCCTCTGGTTCTGCTTCGTCTTCGTCCTCTGATCCCCCTCCCGGACACCCTTCCTGTAGAACTAAGAGGGACAGACCCCGGGGGCACGGGCAATCGTCCAGGAAGCACAAACGCCACAGGGAGGAAAATTCTTTCTCTTCCTCATCTTCCTCCTCAGGCTCTGACTGGGAGGAGGGGGAGCTGTCGGATGATGGGGAGTCAGAGGAGGAGGGTGGACAACCTTTGGATCGGCTTTTCCCAATGGAGCTATTCCCTAAAATGCTCAGCAAGGTGACACGGGCTCTTGATCTGGAGGAACCCTCTGAGGAGAATTATAAAGGGGGAAAACCTAAAAAATCTAATAAGCTCTTCCAGAGCCTTAGCCAGAGCCAGAGCCTTAGCCGCCAATGCGGTAGCTAGGCTAAATTTGTGGCTCAGACAGTGGGATGGGGATGCTTCCTCCCTATCTCGACTGGTTAATATTCCCTTCAAGGGGGAAAAGCTATTTGGGCAGGATCTGGAGCCGTTGTTAGTTGAGAATAAGGACAAAAGGAAGGTCCTTCCCTTGGGGAAGAAGGATCATCCAAAGAACAAACAGCAGTCCTTTCGTCCCTCAGCCTTCTTCCAGAAGTCCAGAGACTTCGGCTCCAGGTCCAAACCTAATTGGAACCGAAACAGAGCCTTCCCCAAACATAGGCCCGCAGGGAACAATCCCTCCAGCTCCAGGCCTGCCAGCGACCGTAGACCCACCTGACGCCGCATTTGCAAATGGCTCAGGACACATTGGGGGACGCCTGTTGGATTACGCAGACCGTTGGGCTCATTCAACGTCCGACGCCTGGGTTCTCCAGACAGTCACTCAGGGATACGCCTTGGAATTCCTGACTCTCCCGCCAGACCGGTTTTGGCAAATTCCACAATCCAAGGACCCCTCAAAGCACCGGCAGAAACTGAAGGCCCTGGAACATCTTCTGGACATCCAGGCAATCGAGCCGGTGCCTATATCGCAGAGGGAGATCGGAGTCTATTCGGTATGGTTCCTTGTCTCCAAAAAGAACGGGGACAAGCGAGCCATACTGGATCTGAAGTGGCTGAACCGCTTCCTAAGGAAGCGGAAGTTCAAGATGGAGACATGGCGGTCCATAGCTGCGGCACTGGAGAGGGGGGGATTTCCTCCCTTCAGTGGATTTGACCGAGGCTTATCTGCATGTCTCCATCTTGACCTGTCATCGGCGCTTCCTCAGGTTCACCTACAGCCATCGCCACTTTCAATACCGGGCCATGCCGTTTGGGCTAACGACGGCTCCACGAGTATTCACCAAGCTTCTGGTGGCCATGGTGGCTTTCCTTCACCTGCAGGGCATCTCCCTATTTCCCTATCTTGACGACGTCCTTATCCGGGCTCCGTCGAGGGTCCAGGCGCAGAGGGACACAAACATCACCCTGTGCTGCCTGAGGGAACATGGGTTCATGGTGAACCTAGCAAAGAGCTCCCTGTCTCCATGTCAGGTTCTGATCCATTTGGGTCTTCGACTGGACATGGTGGACTTCAGCATCCAACTCTCACCAGAGAGGCAGCAGGTGCTTCTCCAAACCCTATCACAGGTCCAGGCACATCCCTTGCAACCGCTCATGACATTGGCCAGGCTGCAGGGACTGATGGTCTCGTGTCAGGACGTGGTGCCTTGGTCTCGGTTTCACGTCCGTCCGGTCCAGAAGTTTCTCCGGCCATTTGCCAAACTCATCGAGCGAAAGACACCCCGCTGGCTCTCCCTGTCTCAAAAAGCCAGGGACAGTCTCAGCTGGTGGCTGGCCCCGGGAAGGCTTTCCTCCGGGTTAAGCCTCGAGCTCCCGTCCAGGGTGGTTCTCACCACCGACGCCAGTCTGGTGGGATGGGGAGCCACCTTGGGGGGCAACTACACTCAGGGCAGATGGTCGGCGGAGGAGGCTGCACACAGCATAAATTGGCTGGAGCTCAGGGCCATACGTCTGGCCCTGATCCACTTCCAATCGAGGCTGCAGGGAACTCATGTCCTGGTCCGCACCGACAACACCACGGCCAAGACCCACATCAATCGTCAGGGGGAGACCAGGTCCCGATCCGTGATGATTGAAACATCTCTTCTCTTTGAGTGGGCCGAGGAGTTTCTGCTGTCCATCCGTGCAGAGCACCTGGCGGGCAGCAGAAACATAGTGGCCGATTGGTTAAGCAGGCGACGCCTGTGCGACTCGGAGTGGCAGCTCCATCCACAGGTATTCCTCCAAATGTCCAGAAGGCTGGGAGACCCAGTAGTGGATCTCTTCGCCTCCGAGGAGAACAAACAGATCCCCCGCTTTTTTTCCCGGATCCTATCCCAGGGCGCGGAGGGAATAGATGCCATCCAGTCCCCCTGGCCACCGGGGCTCCTTTATGCCTTCCCACCAGTTCAACTAATTCCCCTGGTCCTCCGGAAGGTGAGGTTGCATCGGGCCGAGCTGATCATCGTGGCCCCTCATTGGCCCAGACGCCCCTGGTTTCCCACCCTCCTAGGGTTGGCCACAGAAAAAGGTTGGACCCTGCCCGAGAGATTCAATCTACTCAGACAGGGCCCAATTCTACACCCCCAGCCTCAGTTTCTGCAAGTAACGGCCTGGAGACTGAATGGCAACATCTGACACAGTGGGGATACTCCGATCGGGTCATGTCTACCTTGCTAGCATCGCGGAGGGAATCTACCAAGTGCTCGTATTGGGCTACTTGGTGAAAATTTTGTCATTGGTGTACAGCCGTACACATACAACCAACTTCAGCAGCCATTTCCCACATTCTACAGTTTCTTCAAGAGGGCCTGGATAAGGGCCTGAGCACCAGCACCATACGTAGGCAGGTGTCGGCCATTAATAGCATTCTGGGGGCAGGACTGGGGCCCAATATTTCTGCGCACCCGCACATTAAAAGATTTCTGCGAGGGGCGGCTCTCACTAACCCCCCCACTATACAAAGGTTCCCTACCTGGGACTTACACATCGTTCTTAATGGACTCACCACTGCCCCCTTTGAGCCCCTGGAGTCTGTCCCACTGAAGGAGCTCACCCTCAAGACCCTTTTTCTCACAGCCATTACATCAGCAAGGAGGGTCTCGGAGTTGGGCGCCCTTTCAGTGAATACTAACCTGTGCATCTTCTATACTGACCGGGTGGTCCTTCGCCCCGACCCTTCCTTTATCCCAAAGGTAAATTCCCTGTTCCACAGGGGTCAAGAAATAGTTCTTCCCTCCTTTTGCCCGCACCCAACCCATCCCACGGAGCAGAGGTGGCACACGTTGGACGTTAGGAGGACCCTTCGCTGCTATATTGACCGCACGAAGCCCTTTAGATTAACAGACTTTTTGTTTATTGGATTTAAGGGTTACAAAAAGGGCAAGAAGGTGTCCAGGCGAGCCCTGGCCTCTTGGATTAAGGAGGCAATTTCTCTGGCCTATCAGAACATGGGCAGTCAGGCTCCGCCTGGTCTTACGGCACACTCTCTGCGGGGGGGCGGCAGCCTCCGCAGCCTTCGAGGGTTTTCACTCCCTTTCCGATATTTGTCGGGCAGCAACTTGGTCGTCGCCCAATTCCTTTACCAAGCACTATAGGGTTGACCAGGCTGCGTCTGCACAGGCAGCCTTTGGGAGAAGGGTCTTGCAACAGGTGGTACAACCTTAGCTGACACCGCTCGTTTCCCACCCGACAGTCACTGCTATGGCATGTCCCATGTGGTCTCGAATGACCCACCTTCCTTCCCCAGAGAAAACGGAATTCTTACCTGTGAATCTCCTGTTCTGGGGATAGGAAGGTGGGGCATTCGCCCCGCCACAGGAGGGACGGTGTCATCTCTTCTTCAGCAGTACCTTTTTTTCTGGTTTGGGAGGCGGTGTTCTCTGCATTAGGGAACCCTCTTCCCTTTATCCGTTACTGTTAACTCCAGTTATTCTATCTTCTTTTGGTGAGAGGAAGTGTTATAGTTCTCAGTTTATTAGAACGCATGCCTGCGAAGGATTCCAGAGTCCAGCTATACAGACTGGGGTGATTGGATGCCCTTCCGCAGGAAGAGGAGGAGACAAATTGGAAGTCCGGCCCTGCCTCTACCAAGGGAAGGTCATACCCATGTGGTCTCGAAGGCCCCACCTTCCTATCCCCAGAACAGGAGATTCACAGGTAAGAATTCCATTATCATGTTATATTTCATTGGGAAGGTAATTTAATGCAGAATGCAATGAAACAAACTAGAGTGTAATATCTTTACTCTATCAAAGGTTATGGCCAAAAAACCAGAAAATGAAAAATAACTCATGTAAAAATTGCAGTTCATTAAAATTGCGATTTGTAGGAATAATACTGTTCTGTTATAAATCATTCAATGCAGAATTTCATGCAAAATTCAATGAAACTGGAGTGCAATACCATCATTCTATCAAAATATATGGCCTAAAAACCGAAGAAAAGGAAAATACAACTGCGACATCACTTCACTGTGGCATCGTTTTGGTCTCTACACCGGGCAACACTTGCTATGCCTCTGAACAGGAGAACAGGAAGAGGAGAGAGAGAACAGGGTCAGGATTTGGCAGGTGAGTATTTTCCATACATCCAAATAGGATCCAAAGATTGCAGAAAAGCAGGGGATTTTTTTGTAGCAAAAACTGCTTTTCTGCAATCTTTGGATCCTTGAGGATGAGAATTGTGATGAGAATTGTGTGCGGGGATGTGTGCAGTGGGGTTGGATGCTGGTTCCTAAAGCATACATGCTAACAGTAGTGGGTGGCAGAATTTGGGGTAAATGGATGGTGAAATTTGCCAACATTTTGGGCCATAGCTACTAAGAAGCCTGTAAGAAATGAGAAAAGAATACAGAATTTCAAATTAGCTGATCAGGGAATAAAATAGCAAATTAAATTGATAAGTACAAAATGATGTGGGGGATCACCTAAGTAATAAGTGTTCAAAGTTATAGTTGCCAATAAAAAAGGCTAGAATTCAGGGTTCTTATACTACTTTTACTTCTTATTGCAAAATAGAAAACACTACCAGCCAACATGTAAGAAGTATCTAAAACACATAATATGTAGACATTAGCAGCCCAATTTATTTTATTATTTATTTGAAGAATTTATACCCCGCCTTTTCCATGCCAATGCAAATGCCCAAGGCGGCTTACAGAGAACAAAATACAATGTAACCACAATAAATAAAACACATTAAAACAACAATAGCAACATCAAACATTTAATGGGAACACAGAGAGTGTACAAGAATGAATTCTCCATATTCTCCATAGACCCAATTCTCCATATCAGGCCCTTTGGAGGGTGGGAAAACAATTGACCAGGGGAGTGGACAAACTATGACAATATTCCAGAGGGCAGACAGCCAACCATCATCCAAAGGCCAGACGAAATAGATATGATTAGAGCCCTCTCCGAAAAGCCATAAGAAGGTGTGTAGTTCTTAATTTTTCTGGAAGGGAATTCCATCTCTGTGGAGCCCTTACAGAGAAGGCTCGCCCCTGAGCTGCCATCTCTTTAATTTGGGACTGAGAGGGCACTTGAAGGAGAACCTAGTTTGTGCTAGTTTGTTTCTTATGTTTTTTTTTAAAGAGAAGAAAATAATTCTTCTTAATTAGTTAAGTGTGATTGCAAAATAGGAAACCTTACAACTACAAAATAGGAGACCGATTTGCAAAAAGGATATATCATGTCTATATTTGATGTATTTTGTACATTTGGTTTGTCATGTCTTCTGCTTTGCAATCACAGTTAGAATAATTTAAAAGGAAGTGTGTTTCGTATTCTAGCTTTCAATCAGCAAAGGACTCTACATTTGATGTGGCTTAGGTGGCCCCTTTTTCTCCTAAACATCATATTACTGAAACTGACTCTTTAGTTATACCCAATCTGTAGTTTCAGCAGAGCAAAGTGGTGAGCTGAGGTATGGAATTGGAGGCCATTCCACTGTAAAGGGAGAAATATTTTGGAATCCTCCTCCCTGCAAAAATAAAGCTTGCACATATTATATTAAACCAGGAAGTTAAAGAGAGCTCTAGGCTAAACCTTTCCCCAATGTACTTATTTACTAAATATTGGGGGGGGGGGGATGCTGCATGAAAATGCATTCTAAAATATGGCCTTATATATGCAGTCTGAAGCTGAATTCTATCAGCTTATCACCTCTCTCTTTGTGATGTGGGTAGAGTCCTTTCTCATGCCTCCTCAGCTGCTGCCCTTTAATTACTCATTTCAGCTTTGCATCCAGATCAAGTCCTTGTTCTTTATCTTTGTTTTTATATGTAATTGTAATTCCACCTCAGCAAAAAAATTAAAAACCCTAAAATGAACAAGCAATTGGTCTAGCCGCAAAGGAGAAATAAGTCATTAAAGAGCAGGTAGCAGAAATGTGGAGAAAAAATACAAGTCAAGCATTATGCAGAAAGCCTAGCACAACTCTAGGATTGCACTCTGAGTGTTTTCCTTTTTTATTGGATTGAGTTAGATTATATTTTTATTTCCTTTTGATTATATTTTTGATTATATTTTTATTTTGATTATATTTTTATTTCCTGATATTTGCAGGGCCTTGAAGAAGACATTCCAGTGAAACGTGTTGAGACCTGTGTTAAGCAAATTGCCTGTGTCTTTTAGAATATCTCTTTTTGTGCTGTCTCTGAAAGTTAATATTGATCACCTTTCAAGATAGAGTAAAGCTGCTTCGCATTAAGCTTGCATACTTTTGCATGCCACAACCTTAAATAGGGTGATGGATTCTCCTCAGGAACCTCAAAAAACTGTATTTTTCAGCTACAGGTCCAAGATATTTTCAGAAAAAGGCCAAGATGGTTAAACCAATTACATTTGTAATGTGGTCAGTTACTCCACCATGATGAGAGATGGCTCTGAGTTGCACATCACATGTTCTTCATTCTCAGAATCACTCCATTGTGACTTTTTATCCTCGTTGTATTAGATTGGGGCTTATTCCCATATATATGGATGTAGCCTTTCAGCTCCCTCCTATGCTGATTTATGGGCCCATCCAGTCCAAGGGTCTTCTATTTCCAGTATTTGTGTTGCTGCAGTGCACTGGATGAGGCTGTTGGCATGATTATCGTTTATTTTTCAATAAATAAAAACACAACAGAATAGGCCAATTGAGCATTTATTAGAAAGGATCCTGCCTAGAATAATTCTAGAGTTCTTCTAGTATAAAGACTTAAAAGTGTAGGTAAGCCACACTCTTGCTACTGATATGCATGTGTGAAATATGCTTTTATCAGTGTTTTCGACTGATTGCAATTCTGCCTTGCAGTATAGCCTCGAATTACATTTCTATCGTTATGTCAGTCAGTCTTGCGTCATTTTTTATCAGAAGTGCATTTTTAGACCTCCATCCACCACTGATGAACCTGTACACATCTGGCAATGATTTGTTTTGTTTCTACAGGCATGGAAGTATCATTTGGCTACTAGTAATGCACATCAGTTTTAGATACTGTATTAGAACATTATGCCACTATCCCCAAAAATGAATTTCATTGCAACAGCTCTGGTTGTTATAGACCAGTATTATTCAAACTGTGGGTCAGGACCCACTTGGTGGGTTGTGACCTGATGTCAGGTGAGTCGAGGAAAGCTGGGAGCAGCCATCTTGGAAACTGTAGACCTTACTCTTATTATATTCCTTTTGTGAGTGTTAACAGTGTTTGAATTTTCAAGTGAGAGGTTTTTTTAAAAAATTGTTTTTAGGTCAGTGCTTTTATGTCACATTTTGTCCTAATCTTGCTTGCTGTAGTCCAAGAATGCCAATTTACATTTCAGGAGTGTTGTTTTATTATATTACAATGACAGCACTTCCTTCCTAATAATGTCACTTCCTGCCATAACATCACTTCCAGGTTAATGACATCACTCCCAGTGGGTCCCAACATGAGTACCATTCCAAAAAGTGGGTCCTGGTCTACAAATGTTTTAGACCAGGACCCACTTTTTAGAATGGCACTCATGTCACACTCATGTATTCAACCACTGGTATAGACATCTTGAGGAAACCAATGTAGAAAGGCTAAATGCTGTATTTTGGGAATTCAGTCATCCAAGTTTACTCACAGGGCTCAACAGACCAGCATCTACACTAGGCAACTTCTCTCTAGGCAACTAGGAAGATGCAGTGACATTAAAAGGAAAGAAGAATGTCTTGGAATTAATAGATGGAAGAGTAAGGTTTGTGAGTGGAGAGAAACTAACCTCTAATTTTGCTTTGGCAATGAACTTCCTGGAAAGCTTTAGGCAAGTCTCAAACCATCTGCAATATAATAAAACTACTATAATCATGTATGGTAGATCAGTGAGGTCTACTGGGATGTATCTGAAGTGCTTTGAACACTTTATAATGCTATGTAGATGCAAGTGTCATTCTTTGAAGGATTACATCTTGGCAGAAGATGACCAACAGGATGTATTCATAGAAACTAGTCAGTCAAGGAGACAATGGCTGAGGATCTAAGTCCTATAACCTCCTTCCCATATAAAAGGAAGAAGCTCTTTAAAGTGGAATTATGTCATCATAACCCCCCTGTGGAATAAAGAACTATCTGTTAAGTTTTTGAAGTTTCTCTCTAAAATTGATGTTTCAAAATAACAGAGGCTAACAGCGCAATCCTATGCTGCCTGTGGCATCAACGCTACTTCATAGCGCAGGGGCTGATGAGTAGCATCAGCTTGAGAGCACCGACAGGGAGTCTCCCTTGCGCAGACTGAAGCCGGTTGGCACGACGGAGGCTCTGTCCCGTTTAGGGACTGGGATTGGTGGGGGTTGGGGGGTTCGGGGTGGATCGTGGGTTTTGGGCCTCACAGTCTCCTCAGATCTGCACCTGCTGTTTAGGCAACATTCTCTTGCTGCGGGGAGGCTCCAGTCTCTCCTAAGCAGCG
>JAJKFI010000002.1:1454583-1470450 GCA_029204185.1 Lerista edwardsae | reverse complement strand
AAAAATAAAGTGTAGAAACCTTGTTTGCCATTTACAGTGCAATCCTAGCCTGGAGTTAGGCCAGCACATGTCCCTTGTGCCAGCCTAGGAGTGTCACAAATGCATCATAAAGCATTTGGACCACTCTCAGAGTCAGGGAGGACAGCGCACGAACATGTGCCAGCCTCCCTGACTCTAAGAGTGGTGAAAACGCACTTTACGACACATTTGTGACATTCCTAGTTAATTCCAGGTTAAGATTGCGCCCGTAGATGGGCAAGTAGGTTCTGATTCCAAGAGATAGGTAGGGAATCCAAGAGTTCAATGTATATTTTAAGATTTATAACTAAACTTGAGCCCTTTGGAAGTTCTCTGACATTCAAGAAAGCTACAGAGTTCATTTCAAAAGCAGACATATTAATATTTTTCTCACAGTAATGTGTGTGTTGGGAGCTTCCTTCTGTAATCATGAAATACATATTCTCAAGAAAAATGAGAAGTATTTGGATGTTTCAGTGCATCAATAATATTCATATCAGAGCTAAATATTTTTTCTCACTTAATTCTAACTTCTGATGCTGCAATGATCGACTGGGGCTCCGTGGCTCACCACATGGACATGGAGGGAAAGACAAGGCAGAAAGCCCTTTCACCTTACCTTTCCATGCACTGTCAATTTCCTCTTGGGTGAATGAGACAGATGCAGAACCAACAGTCGCAGGAAAATATTTGCTGCCACCAAGAAAGGAAAGTCAGAGTAGGAAGGGGGAAACCCTTCCACGACCTTCCTTCCATTTAGAGAGAATCTAATTCCTCAGCACAGAAACCAGCCGCTACAGACGTGGCTGGGAAGCCAACTGGTCTGACCAACCCTGTTGTGTTTGTGATTGAGCCAGTATATAGTCCAGGCTGGCATTTCGAATGCCCTGAATTAGTCATTGGCCCACTTACAGGGATGTGATCATGGATAGCCTTGTTGAGGTTGAGATAGCAAGTGTTCCACACCGATGGATGATGATGATGATGATGATGATGATGATGATTAGAAGAAGAAGAAGAAGAAGAAGAAGAAGAAGAAGAAGATTTATATTCCGTCTTTCCCATGCCAAAGCAAATGCTCAAGGTGGCTTACAGAGTTACATAATAAAATTACAATATAAAACAATAACTTGAAACATCAAGTACAAAAGCATTAAAACATTAATAACACACACACACACACACACACCATTTAAAACAGGGCAAGACCCAACACCTCTCGTTAAGCAGTGAGGGGGGAGGAAAATTGTCCGAGGGACCAGTCAAGCTGCAGCACTATTCCAGAGGCAAACATCCACCCATCATCCAAATGCCAGACGAAATAGGTATGTTTTGAGCCCTCTCCAAAAAGCAAAAAGCCCATCCTAAGGGAGGGGAAGTTCTTAATTCCTCTGGAAGGGAATTCAAAACTTGTGACACCACCACAGAAAAGGCTTGCCTCCAAGCCACCATCCCTTTAACTTGGGATAGAGGCGGCACTTGGAGAGCCCCTTTAGATTACCTATGGGCTGGAATGTATAGAAGGCAGTCTTTTAGGTAGCTTGGACCTAAGTCATGAAGGGCTTTAAAGGTCAATTCTATCAACTTGAATTGAGACTGGAAACAAATAGGCAGCCAGGGTAGCTGCTGAAGCAGTAGATCAAGAATCTGTCTGTAAGAAGGTGTGGGTCCAGAAGTAGGTTGACTATCAAGCAAAGACAGCCTGGTTGTGTTGATTGTTTAAGTCCATGTCTTCCTATAGGGCCTATAGGCCCCATAGTCATTGCAATAGGCCCGTAGTCATTGCAATTTGTGCACTCACCTCACCAACACCTGTTCATACAACTTCCCTGGTTCACAGCTCCCCTCACCACAAGCTCAACTTAGGCAAGTTACTCCCTCTCAGCCACAGCTGCAAAATGGGAATAATAACACTTAACTTACAAGGATTACATCAAGATAATACAGGTAATGTGTTTTGCACACTCATGAAGTGGTACACAAAAGGTAGTTATTATTAAGAGCTAAAGGTTCAAAAATCAGATGAGAAACACAAATCAGCCAGACACCCCTGGGCTTCCAGGCAGAGCAGGACTCAGCTCGCAGTGCGCCTGGGGCAGGGTGACATCACCGCACCCCCAGCACGGCTGCCCTGCCCCTGTGCAACACCTGGCCACAGCTTCCTGCACCCAGAATCACTCCATTTAGGAGTGATCCAAGGGCGGGGGGGGCGTTAAAAAAGCACACAGATTTTTGTGCCCAACCGCAACCAGTGCCCGCTGCACTCGACTCCCTCCGCAGCACCGTCCATCCACCTCTGAACATAAGAACATAAGAAGAGCCCTGCTGGATCAGGCCAAAGACTCATCTAGTCCAGGTTCCTGTCTCTCACAGAGGCCTACCAGGTGCCTCAGGAAGGCACGAGACAACAAGATGCTTGGATCGTGTCGCCACTCCCTTGCACCTAGTACTCTGAAGTAGCCCACCACCAATGTAAGGAGGTTGCACAATCCATCATGGCCTATAGCCCACGATGGACCTTTCCTCCAGAAATCCATCCAATCCCCTCTTAAAGGCATCCAGACCAGATGCCATCACCACTTCCTGTGGCAAAGAGTTCCACAGATTAACTACCCGCTGGGTAAAAAAGTACTTCCTTTTATCTGTTTTAACTCTCCCAACCCTCAGTTTTAGCGGATGCCCCCTTTCTGGATGCCTCTGCTTCCAGAAAATTCTACAACATGTGGAGTTGCAATCATGAAGGACTTAGCAGCTGAAGCATTGACTCAGAAGTAAGCCCCACTGTGTCCAATGAAGCTTATTCTCAGATAAGTATGTATACGAATGCAATCTATATCACCAGCAGTGCAATCCTGTATTTGTCTATTCAGAAGTAAGTTCAGCAGGGCTCACTCCCAAATAACTGTGCATAAGATTGCACTGTAAGTGGATAAGAGTTGTGGATGGATAGGTGCCATTTCACAGAGACTGTGTTCATCCTTTTGAATGAGAGGAGACATACCTCCTGGAAAGAGCAGCCCTGGCTCAAAAAGTTAACACTCCATCAAGAATTTGTTCTTTCCAAGTTATAGTATAAATGACAGGGACACTGCAACCCCTCCAACAAATTGAGTAAATTTGAGTTAGGGTCCTATAGGAAAGAAAGCTTAGAATCCCATTACTATTCCCTTGACAAAAGTCAGCAGTCCACCATACTCCTGTTTTCAAAAGAGATATTTGAGACAGCAGGTGTCTGTGTGCTTGTTAATTGTGCCCCTAGGCTTTTAAGATTTTCTACTTAATGACAGCAGATCAGTTACTTCTATGTGGATGTAATTTCAAAACAGGCTATATAAAGTTATTTTTTGAGGGTGTTTTTTTTTCCCCAAACACATTAATCAGCGTGTAAGGGGGGCTGTTATTTTAGATCTTTCTCCCTTGGGGCTTTTTAGGTGCTGTTCTGATCTTTATGTTTCGTTGTGCTGTTTGAGTTCCGCTCTCTTTTTTTTTTTTTTAAATCATTTTAATTAGCTTTGTTGTGGTATTTTTAAAGTAACAACTTAATGAAGAAAAATATATAATCTTGAAATTAAAAGCAGGAGGTGCTAGACTGGTGCTCTGAACTGCACATCATTTTCAGCTGTGATAGGGTAGGAGGGTAGGAAAACTTCTTCTTTGTAACTAGGAACCTTTTTGCTGTCGTTAATGACTCAAAGATGAAAAGATGGTTGTGTGATGGAGGCCAGCAGAGATCATCAAAACAAGACACGTTACACTTGGATGCGTATCAGTGAGATTTCTTACAGGGCTAACTGTCAAATTATAGCCATCTTGTTAAGCAACCAAAGCTGCAATCCTATACAAATTTACCT
Source organism: Lerista edwardsae (assembly GCA_029204185.1). NCBI lineage: Eukaryota > Metazoa > Chordata > Lepidosauria > Squamata > Scincidae > Lerista > Lerista edwardsae. The sequence goes on along the minus strand of JAJKFI010000002.1, from coordinate 1,466,581 downwards.
GGGAGAAAATTCCATTGAGCTCAATAGGACTTAGTTTTGCATAGAAGTACAATCCTAGGTGCTGTTAGGATGCAATCAGTGTAGGTTTCTCCATGGGACAAATGGGACTTGGCCTCTCTAAGAAAAAAAGAAAGGGAGGAAATGCATTTAAAGATTTCCAGCCCAATCCTATCCAACTTTCCAGCACCAATGCAGATTCAATGCAGCCCCAACAGAGCTATTCTCAGCTCACAGTGCACCTGGGGGGAGGTGACATCACTGCATCCCCAGCATGGCCGCCCCACCCCTGTGCATCACCTGGCCACATCTCCCTGTACCCAAAATTGGTCCATTAAGTAGTAATCCAAATGCAAGGGAGGGCGGGGGACCAAAAAGCACACAGGTTTTTTTTGTGCTGCTACGCCCTGCTGCAGCCAGGGCCCGCCATGCTTCCCACCCCCTGCACCACCCTCCCTCCACCTCTGAGCCCCAAAGTAAGGGAACAAATGTTCCCTTATCTTGAGGATGTCCCTATGACTGCTCCAAGCTCACAGAATGCAGCTTGTGCCCCATTGGCCAGACTGCATCAGTCCTGGAAAGTTGGATAGGATTGGGCTACTCATTGCATTAATCAGTTAAAGATTTCTGTGTGACCTAGGCTAATTTACAGACTAACAAATTCTGGCTAATAGCAATGAGTGTCTGCTCTTTCTTGATGAATGCTCTGGACTGCAATCATTGCTACTGCTGATTAAAGCTCATCAGGATTCTTTTTGTTTTTCAAGATTGCAGCATTGCCACATGATTCAGAACAGCCATTACTAGAGGTGTTGTTGTGATTGTTGTTTAAAATGCATAAAAACACAAAACACTGCCTTTCTGGTGTTAAAATATCTGAATAAAAACACAACGCACCACATTGTGGTGTTTAAGAACATAAGAAGAGCCCTGCTGGATCAGGCCAAAGGCCCATCTAGTCCAGCTTCCTATATCTCACAGTGGCCCACCAGGTGCCTCAGGGAGCTCAGTAGATAACAAGATCCTTGCATTCTGTTGCCACTCCCTTGCACCTGGCATTCTGAAGTCGCCTACTATTAATGTAAGGAGGTAGCACCACCCATCATGGCCTATAGCCCATGATGGACTTTTCCTCCAAAAATCTGTCCAGTCCCCTTTTAAAGGCATCTAGATTTAAGATTTAAGAAATTAAAATAGATTACTTTTCCAATTATAAATAATATTGTGGCTGCATCTGCTTTCATTATATCACCTATATAAACTACCCAGTATACTTTTAAAGCGTTTAAAATCAATCAGAATGAGAATAAAACCACATGACGCTGCTTTCTGCCTTTCAAATCATGAAAGCTGCTGAAAAAATAGCTGCTGCATCTGGAGTGAGCATGCACAGTGGTTGCAATGCAAGGTGACCACTACACATGGGTGGCGAGTGTTATGTAGAGCTCAGAATACTTGCTGTCTACAACTGAGGATCAGATGACTGAGCAAAGGTATGCCAGATGTGGCATGATACATGAAGCAATGAATGGCTAAGCAGGAAAAAGTGTCATTTTGGAGCTACTCGGGGAAACATGATGTGATTTGCATAGGACATAAGGGAGGAGTCAAAATGCACATAAAGATTAAGGTAATAGACAAGTTGGTTTTCCAAGTTATGCGAGGAGTCCCTGCGTTGCCATTATGATGACAAAACACTAGCCCTTGATTATAAACAAATTGCTTAGCTTCCATATTATAACAAAGTGAGATTTGGGTTTTTTCCTCTTTTTTTGCGTAATCTCTATATACATATTCAACTGTGCTAATACGGAACAGCGATATTTCAAAAATGAATTGCTTGTATAAGGCAGATAGAATTGAATAGGGTAATTGATCAGTGTGCAGAAAACTTGGGCTCAATCTGAGGAGAACCACTTATTATGTAACCTTGGGAAGCAAGTTGATTTTGCCATGATGCAATGAACTCAACTGGAAACTAGACAGAACCTGTCCTGGACCTCTGAATACTATATAATATACCACATACATAATCTATCCCAGAGCTTCTCAAGCTGTGGGTCAGGACTCACTAGGTGGGTCTCAAGCCAATTTAATGTGGGTCACATAACCTGGGCCAGCCATCAGAAGTATCCAGCAGAGAGAAGCTAGCAGAGTGCAGCTGGAAATGCCTTTAGACATGGTTGGCAGATAGGTCTGCCAGCCATTTTAAAGGGGTCAGTGCTGGTCACAGGTGTCATTCTGAAGGTCCCTGCAGCCTTTGGAAGGTCTCTGTATAACGGATAACAGGGACAGAGGTGCAGATAATGGGGAAAGTAGCAATTCTGCCCCTCGCAGATAAGCAAAGTTAAGTCGCATATAAAGAGGACTGATTGTGTACAAATGATAAAAACATTAAATCCATCCCAAAATCTTTCCTCTCCGTCTCCTTACAACGCAGCTGGTGCTTCTGGTCATAAATATTCCTGGTTTTTTTCTTTCAAAACACACATACCAGGAGCATTTCTCTGCATTCGAGGAGAGAAAGGAGTTCCTCCAAATTTCTTGCCACAAGTTTACCTTATGAACGAACAATTTACAATTTACATAGGTGATGCATTTATTAGACTGAACTATATGCATATTTCCTTAGAAGAAGAAGAAAGTTTCCTGCACAATTATTTTTCTTCCACACCTGTGTATTGGTGCCAAAGGTATCTGCTCACAGAAGGCTCTGTATTGTTCACTTGCAATGGTGTGGCTGTGGGAACACTCAAAAGTACACAGGTGCTGTTGCACCAAATCTTAAGACTGAGTTGTGCACATATCAATATCTCTGCAGGCAATTATAGCTCCTTCTTCCACACCCCATCATACAATCCTTACTATGTATAAGCCGGGGATTATAACAACTTCGGAGTCATTTCATATGTTCAATTGGCTAAAGGCAAGTTTCTAAAACTGGTTTCTAAGTGTTGATGTGTGAAAAGAGTTGAAGTGATGAAGGTTCTTTGTAGCTCTTGAAACACAACTTTTCTGCTTTGCTTTAGAAGTGATGCCTTATTTCCAGGAAATACTTGGTATGTTTTTTTTTCATCTCTAAGATATGATGAATATACGATTGCAGGAACAATTACTTGTTGGAATCTCATCGTTCCTGAGGTTATCTTTCAACCACAACTACCACCACCACACCCAAAGCTGAACAATAAACTGGAATATTCTAATATATGAATGCCTGAAACCTTAAAATGCTCACCTGAACAATTTCAAGGGGCAGGACCAGTGCTGGATTAGGTGTGATTTTAAACACCACAGTTGGTCCTGTATGTTTATTTAATAGCAACTACAAGGTGTCCTCCTAATCCAGATTGGGACAGTGACATAAGAGAAAATTCCACTACCCTTATCTGGATTACTCTCCCCAATTGCTATTTACCCTGAAAGGGAAAGCAGGGGTGTACCAACACAAACAAGGCTGTCAGTATGAGGGCATGTTATAAAGCCACTTTGTTGAAGTTGAGCAGGTTGGGGCTGAGTCAATCTGGATGGGAGACCACCAAGTAGCTGGGGACTCCTGAATGGTGCCCTCCCTCATGTGTTGGAGAATGCACACATGTACCAGTTTGCATCCCCTTCCTCCTACCAACTGCAAGTCCTCCTTCCTGTTGCCATTTGCAACTAAATGGCAGCAGCAAGGAAGAATTCTTACTTGTCCACTGCCCAGGCATCATGTTTGCCACTAAGGGAAACAGAAGAGTGAGCTGGATGACCTTTGGTTGGCTCCAGCTAGGTTCTTCTGATATTCTTATGATATAAAGGTAAAGTTTCCCCATGACCAAATGGTCTAGTCATGACCGACTGTAGGAGGTGGTGCTCATCTCCGTTTCTAAGCTGAAGAGCAGGCATTCGTCCGAGGACAAGTTTCCGTGGTCATGACTATACGCTGTAGCACACGGAATGCCATTACGTTCCCACCAAAGTGGTTCCTATTTATCTACTTGCATTTTTACTGCTTTTGAACTGCTAAGTTGGCAGCAGCTGGGACAAGAGACGGGAGCTCACTCCGTTGCGTGGTCTTGAACTGCCAACCTTCCGATCAGCAGCTCAGCGGTTTAACCCACAGCACCACCATAGCACCTCTTATTATATAAGCACCAATTAATTCTTCAACAACAAAAAACATGCTACTGTCACATTTAAAAACCACAACAAAACACTGACTGGCTGAAAGAATCAAAACAAAGACAATGCTCATGAAGACAACTTTGCTGACTGGTAAAAATTGATGGAGCAGCTTCACTTGAGAACTCTGTAAACAGGATCCTGCAGCACCTCACTAAGGCTTGTCAGCAAACTCATCTCTCCCACTCAAAGCTCCTGACGTTGGCTGTCGGTCTCAAAGAGCAAAACCACTTTCTTCACATGCATACCTTGCAGCAGCTCAACCCCTTCTCTGGGGAGAGGACACCTCCCCCACACTCTGATGGCTAACACTCAAGAGAAATCACCAAATATTGCCCAGCTATTAGTTCACATTAAGGAAGCATTATCTAGGTAGGCTACTAAACAAAGGAGTTATCAGACGTCCTTTTTAGGTAGTCATCTAAAAGGGACGTGTTGGAACAGCGAGTTAATCCGCTGTTGCTGGGCTTTCTACCGCAAGGTTGGGAGTTCGAGACTGCGCGACTGAGTGAGCTCCTGTTGCTTGTCCCAGATCCTGCCAACCTAGCAGTTCGAAAGCACCTAAAATGCAAGTAGATAAATAGGGACCACTTTGGTGGGAAGGGAACAGTGTTCTGTGTGCTATGGCGTAGAGTCATGCCGGCCACATGACCACGGAAACTTGTCCGAGGACAAAACGCCGGCTCTACAGGCTTTGAAACAGAGATGAGCACCACCCCCTACAGTCGGTCACGACTAGACCATCCGGTCGTGGGGAAACCTTTACCTACCTAAAGAGGAATGGCTGAACCTCTACCATAACAAGACTGTACTTATAGTTAGAAGGCAAACATTTAATTTTCAGTGTTCCCCTTAAATCGCAATCTATGTATGCAGGTAGAAATAAGCTTTAGAGCAGTGGTTCTCAAACCTTTTTGCACCAAGACCCACTTTTTAGAATGACAATCTGTCCAGGACTCAATTGAAGTGATGTAATGGCCAGCAGTACCATCACTGTGTCCCAGAGCCTGTTGCTTTCCTGAGAACGCAGCAATAAGTTGGGTGATTTCTCAGTCATTTTCCAATAGCAAAGTGAATCAGAAAGGACAAATGGGCAGAAGATTTAGTTGAGAGGGTTAATGCCTCCGTTTGCCTGAAGATAAGAGCTGAAGAGCTGAAGGTTGCCTGAAGTCTCTGTGAATGGCAGACCTCGTTAATTGTGACTGATTAACAGCTGAGCTTCGGCTGCCTTGTGTGAGGGGGAGTTGTGCCGAAGTTCAGCCGCTTCTCTAGTGGGAGCAAGGAAGCCGTTTATCAGCCAGCAAGAAGACAAACAGGTGGCCAGAAAGAAGGACTAAATCCAGAAAGATCCATCTGTATGCGTGTAGTTCTTGAAAGAACATTTCTGTAAAAATTGTAAAAACCTTTGGGTTTCTGAATAAAGTCTGCCTACGTAAACCGTCTTGAATTATAATCATTAGAGAAATCTGGTGACCTAAGAAAGGCGGTATATAAATCCAAGTATTATTATTATTATTATTATTATTATTATTATTATTATTATTAAATGCCTATTTACAAACTTGATACAAGCAAAACAGCCACACAGCCCTTCCCCTTTCCAGCAGCCCATATTTTCAACATGGTCAGTGGCGTATCTAGGGTATTGCGCGGGGGGAAGAGCAATGGGTGCCATTTCCTAAAGAGGCGCCCATTGCGCTCAGGCTCTCCCCAGCACTGTGCCCCAGAGCCGCGGCCGAGGGAAGCCACATGCTCCCCCCCCCCCAGTTTGCCAAACCGGGGAGGCGCACGGCTTCTCCCAGGCACAGCTCGCCCAAAACTGCCGGAGCAGTGACCAAGGGAAACCGCAAGCCTCCCAGGCTCCAGCCGGGACACGTGAAGCTTCCTTCGGCCTCCTATCGGGCAGTTTTGCCTGATCACTGGCCAGGAGAAGCCGCGTGTCTCCCTGTCTCCAGCCAGGGCATGCACAGCTTCTCCTCGGCCTCCCATCGGGCAGTTTTACCCGATGAGAGGCTGAGGGAAGCCACACGCCCCCACTGGCTGGAGCCGGGGAGATGTCCCCCAGCTTTTCCCAGCCGGCAATCAGGCCAAGTGGGGGCGGGGGTGCGGCTTCTCTCTACTGTGGCTTTCCAAAGTTGGCCGAACCATGGTGGAGAGAAGCCACACCCCTCGACGTCATGACGTCACAATGTTGTGACATCATGGCGTTGCGTGCCATGGGCGCGGTTTTGCCCTGGTACGCCTCCTAACATGGCTGCTCCACAGTTTGGGAACCAGTGCCTTAGACTCAGAGCGCAGTCCTGAGCAGCGCCAGACTGGCGAGGCTGACAGGCCAGTGCCGCATCCTCGTGCTACTCAGGAGAGGCTGGAGCCTCCCTGCGGCAAGGGAACGTGTGCTCCCTTACCGTAGGGGAGGCACCAAGGTTCCTTGGATTTGTGCCCGCTAAATAGCATGTGCAGATCCGAGGAGACCGCACGGCCTGAATTGGGGCCACGTGGCCTCCCAATCGGGCTTAGGATGCGGCCTTATGGCCGCTTCCCAAGCCCGCCCATGTCCTGCCCTCTCCGCGCCCAGAATCTCCCTCCCCCTGCCAATCCCCGTACTGTCTCAGCACAGAGCCTCCCTCGCGCCAGCCGGCTTCAGCCAACACGGGAGAGGCTCGGCTCAGGTGCAACGGGATCAGCGCTGCCTGCAGTCCCATTGCTCGAGCACCAACACAAGGTGTCCAACTGCTATGTATTTTAACAGTCTTGTCCCTCTAGAAGAGGCCCCATTTTGTAGTGCTTTCTTCTCCACTAAAAGCCTCCATGTTTTCTGCTTTTGCCAGGCTGCCCTATGCCTGGGAAGTCTTTTGCTCTGGTAGCTGCTCTCATCCTCAGGGCATCCTCAGAACTAGCATCCTTACTTGCAGGAGTACCTCATTCCTGCATTTCTTTCTCCTGGAACCTGAAGTTAAGCAGTTCAGCCTCCTGCTGCATAAATGGACAGCATACACTGCTAGTCTAACCAACAGGGATGGGCACTCGACTTGGGTTCATTCAACTTGAGTTGAACAGCAAAAACACTGTTTTGGAAGACACAGGTTGAGTTGTAGATGTCACTGATCCTGATTCGACTTATGACTTCGGACCAGTCACTTGGAAAAAGAGTCTGGACTTGACATGACGTGTGTGTGTGTGTGTGTGTGTGTGTTTTCTGGGTTACTTTTTTCCATATTTCGCCAAAGATCTCAGAGGTGATCCAGAAGCTGGCCTTCAGACCGAAGGCAGCAGTAGACAGGACAGGAGGAGGATAGGTTAGTTACAGGAGCCAAGGCCTGGGGGCAGTTGAGAGGAGGGGGAAGGCTTACTTTTGGGGAGGGCTGCATGAGGATGTAGGAGGGAACAGAAGATGGGGGAGCCAGGACATGGGAAGGGGGCCATTGACTCATGATTCCACTTTTTCTCAAAATGTCTCAGAATTGCTCAAGTCAAGTAGCAAAGGGTGCATGCTATGACTCGCAAGTTGAGGGGTCACTGACTTGTGACTTGACTCACAACTCAGGCTCAGCGAGTGAACCACATCCCTGCTAACGTAATTTCTTCTCTCCCTTCCTTTGGTCCTTGTAACCACTCTTCTTGCCTTCTAAAGCGTTCTCTTGTGTGAGTTCTGAAGCCTCCTGCTAATTTTCTGCCTTTCGCTGGCTGACTGAGAAGTTAAGTGGCAACCTCTTGCTTTTGCTCCATTCCTCCTGCAACTAGCTCATGCCTGGCCAAATGGCTACAAGTATTTCTTTCACTTGCAACCATTTAAAGCTCCATAAACCTCAGAATCAGTGGTGGAATCTAAACGAGCGAAGAACAGGAACCATGACCGGGACTCACATTTGATTGGCAGCCCGTCCCTTTGGCTCCGCTGCCTTCCTGCCCGCCGCGCGGGCTGCCCTCAGTGGACGTGCCCCTCTGCCGCTCGCTCAGACCCCCGGCCCGCCCCCCCAGCCCCCCTGGTGTGCAGGTCCCCCCCGAGGCCACGAGCGCCTCGCAGCGCCGCATCCATCATGGAGCCGGCGACGAATGGCAATGGGTGGGCGGAGCTAGCCCAGATTAGGTTCAGGAACGGCTGTTCTGGCACGTTCCTCATCTATGACATCACTGCTCAGAATGCCAGGTGCAGGGGAGTGGCAACAGGATGCAGGCATCTTGTTGTTTTGTGAGCTCCCTTAGACACCTGGTGGGCCACTGTGAGATACACAGTGAGGAAGCTGGACTAGATGGACCTTTGGCCTGATCCAGTAGGGCTCTTCTTATGTTCATAACTGATCTCCTAAGCAAAGTAACTGAAAATATACATGCCTTTTCCTTGTTCTATTCTATCTTGCTTGAAAATCTCAGCTTTGGGTTTACTGGTAACCTAATTAGAGGTACTTTGAGGTTGTTTGCGCCAGTATCCCTGTCAATGATCCCAAAACTGTCAGACAAAACTGAATTTGACCTCTTTGCTCTAGAAATATTCCCCCAATTTGAGTTTGTATGTGCATGACACATGTCAGAATAGACATGTGTGCATGTGAGTGAGCAATGTTCTAATCCTAGCTAGATGTGCTGTGAAATTAATTTTTGGTTTCTACTCCAAGCCAGCTTGCAAACATCCCTGATTTATTGATTTAAGGAATGGGGGAGGGGTTCTGTGTACTTTGCTTATGAGTAGCATCTCAGCTCCATCTGCTGGAAGTTACTCATCGTTGTCTCCATTTCTGTGTGTGTATCCAGAAAAATACATACAAAAATTCATCTGTTTGTATGTACTTCCCATTAGGTTTAATCCCTTTTTGTCAGGATTTTTAATAAACTATGTGCTTTTGGCCCTTGCCCGCCTAGTACATGTTCACAGGTAGTTCAGCGGGTTGTCATGTCTGATCCCTCTCACAGATGCACTGTGGTTTTTTATTTTGAATAAGAAATGCCAAGGGTTCAATGGGAGGGTTTTTTCCCCAAATCCTCCCTTCTGCCTGGTCTCTATGGCCTAGGAGGGTATCAGCAGCAGATAGAAACTACAGGTGTGCCCAAGGATCCACTGATTCGATATCCATGGTTTCAGTTATCCACAGATAACATGGATACTGGGACATCTATTAAAAAGGTAAAAAAGGTAAAGGTTTCCCCACAACCAAATGGTCTAGTTGTAACCGACTTTAGCAATGCTCATCTCCATTTCTAAGCCAAAGAGCCAGGATTTGTCCGAGGACAAGCTTCCGTGGTCATGTGGCTGGCATGACTGTATGCCGTAGCGCACGAAACGCATGTTATCTTCCCACCGAAATCGTCCCTATTTATCTACTGGCATTGTTACATGCTTTCGAACTGCTAGGTTGGCAAGAGCTGGGACAAGCAACGGGAGCTCACTCCGTCGCATGGTCTTGAACTGCCAACCTTCCAGTCAACAAGTTCAGCAACAGCGGTTTAACCCACAGCACCACCACATCCCTTATATTAAAAAGATAGGGGAACATTAAACACATCTCTTTTTTTGTCTTGTTGCAGCGAGACCACTGATGTTCCCTTAACTTTGAAACTGCATCCCCAGTATCCACGGTTTCAGGTATGCACAGTAGGGTCCGGAAAGGGACCCCAGCCAATACCGCTGCATGCCTGTACCAGATTTCCCCCATTCAGCTGTTGACCCAGTACAAAGGGAAAGTGATGAGCAGGATGTTGTGTGAGCACTAACCACTAGGCATCAGCCCCACAGTCAGCCTGCCTTCTCCTGGTATGATCCCTGACCCAGCCTGCCTTCTCCTGGTATAATCCCAATTGCAATTATCAGAATGTCAGCTAGCCATGACTCCCATAAGTGTATTGACACCTTTAATACTCTGGGCACAAGTCAGAGAATGTTAGATGCACTTAAAATATTATTAAATTCCACTGAAATCAATGGGACGTACAATTCAAGCCTACATATGATTATTCAAAAGCAGAACTCATTGAGTTAAATGATCAGTTACTCCCAAGGAAATGTGAATATGTTTCCAGCTTTTAGAACATCACAGTTAAGCACTTAAGATCCATTGATTCAAGTAAGACATAGGCATGTTATAATTTCCTAGATTACTCTGAGACAGAAATTCTGTTGACTTCAGCAGAGCTTATGTAAATTTGTTTTAAATAGAAGGTCAGTGTATAAAAACTTCCGGACCTTGCTAGGAATATGGAGAAACTACTGGTATTTAATCATAGCTTGAAGCACAAGGAATGTGGTAAACAACTTCAGATAAGAAAGAGGAAAGATTAACACAGGCCTGGACTGATCTTCAAGTGACACATAAAAAACAAGGAGCATATTAGCAAAGGGAAAGGAACTGAATTCTCCCTCTCATAACTACAGCAATGAAAAGACTCTGAACATTACACTGCATATGTCCCTGTTCAGTTTTTTAAAAAGTTCATTGGAATTGTCCCTGCAAGCCACAGACTGAGGGCGCAGTCCTAACCTGGAGTTAGGCCAGCACAGTTAGGCCAGCAAAGTTTGGCTGGCACAAAGGACACCGTAAAGCATGCTTGGCCCACTCTTGGAGTCAGAGAGGCCAGCACACAAACGTATGCCATCCTCCCTGACTCCGAAAGTGGTCCAAATGCACTTTACAGTAGCCCTTGTCAGAGGTGCAATTCAAATGAATTAACAACCGGTTCTATGACGTCATAGCCGGAGCCAAAAAAAAAACCCCAAAGCCAGCCGAGGTAAGCGAGTGGGCGGGGCCCGGCCATTTAACAACCGGTTCTATAGAACCTGGGCAAACCCCCTGAATTTCACTACTGGCCCTTGTGCCAGCCAAACTTTGCTGGCCTAACTGTGCCGGCCTAACTCCAGGTTCAGATTGCACTCTGAGCACAGCTCCTGTGAAGTTCTACAAGGCCTCCAGTGTCTAATTGGTTTTAAAAGTAACAAACTTCTTCCATGGAGAAATTGAACATATACACTCAGTTCTCAATATCTGCTAGGATTAGGTTCCTCAAAACCCTAGAGGATAGTGATTTTGCAGATAATGAACCATTGATCCTATGGGATCAGTTGGGTTAGGTGCAAGGAGTAGCCTGGGGAGTGGGGGTACCTTACTTGCCATTAGAAGAATCTAGCAGAGACTCTCAAGAAGCCAGCAGAGTGCAGCAGGAAGTGCCAAAAGATATCTGAATGCTGCAGACACCTTACAGAGACTGAAGGGAACTTTAGAATGGCACCCGCGACCAGTGCAGACCCCTTTAAAATGGCCAGCAGAAGATTCTGCCAGATAATGACAACAGAGGTGTAGATAACAAGATAGGTAGTTCTGCCCCTTACAGATATGTGAATTTGCAGATAGCAAATTTGCATATAAAGAGAACTGACTGTATTTACACACCAGTCATCCTTTCAAAGCGGAACATTTTGATCCAATTCCCCCACCACCAAGCAAAAAAATTAACTAAATAATAACCAGATTAACCCATTGGAAACTTCACTTAGCCCAAACAACTAGACAGCACATGCAAAGGGATCTTGCAAGAGTCAAGCCAAGTAAAGAGTCTTCACCCATTTACAAATTAGCAACAAAGCTTGCGGAGGAATCTAGATACACTTGAAAGGTGGCAAGTCTGCTTGGCTTTGGGGAAGATAGCATAACAGTAATGGTACCTAGGAAGCCACAGGAAAATGCTATCTGCTCAAAACAGGCATTTTGGCAACCAAAGATGAATGTTTGGGAATGTGTAATTTATATCACACACACCCCACGCCCATTTTTATTATTATTATTATTATTATTATTATTATTATTATTGATTGATTGATTGATTGATTGATTGATTGATTGATTGATTGATT
>JAJKFI010000002.1:1424668-1454573 GCA_029204185.1 Lerista edwardsae | reverse complement strand
ATTGATTGATTGATTGATTGATTGATTGATTGATTGATTGATTGATTGATTTCTATCCTGCTTTTCTGCCCCATGGGCACCCAAGGCGGCTTACAACATTGCAAATACAATAAAACCAACAATATTAACAATTAAAAACAATGTTAAAACAATATTAAAACAGTTAAAATTTAAAATTTAAAACAGCAAGCCCCATGGATCATAAAATGTAAAGAAGAGAAAATGCCAGCCAGCCTGTCAACAATTAAAGGGTTGTGTAAATTAAAAAGTCTTCAGCCCCTGCCAAAATATTGCCAAAGAGGGAGTGGTTCTTAATTCTAAGGGGAAGGTATTCCAAAGTCGGGGGGGCCACCACCGAGAAGGCCCTATTCCTGGTCGCCATCCCCCTCACCTCTCCTGGTGGCGGCACAGTCAGAAGGGCCCCCCAGATGACCTAAGAGTACAGGTAGGATTATATGGAAGGAGGCGGTCCCTCAAATACCCCGGACCCAAGTTGTAAAGGGCTTTAAAGGTCAAAACTAGCACTTTGAATCGGGCCCGGAAAGGAACCGGCAGCCAGTGTAGCTGCCAAAGCAACAGCCCAACAGAGTCGAACCGATGAGCCCCAGCAACCACACGAGCAGCCGAGTTCTGCACTAGCTGCAATTTCCGGACCATCTTCAGAGGCAGCCCCATGTAGAGCACATTGCAGTAGTCTAATCTGGATGTCACTAGGGCGTGGGTCACCGTGGCCCGGTCTGCACAGCTCAGGTATGGTCACAGCTGGCGAATCAGCCAAAGCTGAGCAAAGGCTCCCATCAGAGTGCACAATGCTTTACAAGAGGAAAGAGGGCAAGTCCCTGCCCAAGGGCCTCACAACCTAGGAATAGATCAGAAAAGGCAGGAGAGTTGAGAAGTGACTAGGTAAATAATATGCAGTTATTTCGCATACAGTACATAAACAGAGGCTTCGCTGTAGTAGAGTAAATAACGTAGGGGGAATCAAGTCTATGCACTTTTATTGTCAAACCCTATGCCTGTTGAGTCAATTCTGCTGTGTTCAGTGGTCTTTACTGCCAATTAAGAGCCTGATCCAAAGCCTGCTCCCACCAATAGAACAGGTGTATGTGCAGTTGCAAACATGCCATAAAGCACATGGCAGCTGTGTGTTGATGACACAGAGTGCTGTCAGTGGAAAGGCCTAGGCTGGCAGGCCTCCATAGGCACTGGAGCCGTGCCCGCTGGCAAGGGTAAGTGAACCACTGGACAGTGGGGAGGTGAGGGAGGACAGTCTGGGAATGGTTCAGGCCCAGGAGGGAGCCAGTGTTCCCTTACGCCACGGATGCCTCCCTGGCCCTGCAGGATACCATGGTGGCTATTTCAACGGTGCTGTACTTCAGGACAGGCAGCCAGCATAAGATTGGGCTATAAGTTTGCTTGGAAATGCAGTCCTAACCAGGGACAGCCCATGCATAAGCCCATGCATAAGGCATCAGTGAGAGCTTGCAAGGTGTCTGTGGATTCAGGGTATATTTCACTCAAAGTCTGCCACAGCCTCCCGGTGTGCACCAAGGAGCACCATAAGGATTTTGGATTGTTTTGTAGCACAGAGGCAGCAGATCCAAGATGCCATCATACAGTGTTCAGGGTCACATGGCCGCTAACATATCTGCACCAGAAGAAGAACCAGGTTTGCTCTGAAGCATGCAGTATATACAGGCATGCCCTGGTATCTGCTGGGGTTCTGTTCTGGACCTCCACACCCACCCACCCCGTACCTGAAACCATGGATACTGGGGACGCTTTTTTAAAGATAGGGGAATATCAGTGGTTTTGTTGTAACAAGGTAAAAAAAAAGATGTGTTCCCTTATCATTTTAATAGGCGTCCCAGTATCCATTGTATCCGTGGATAACTGAAACTATGGATACTGAATCAGTGGATACTGGGGCATGCCTGTATATGGGAAGGGGCTGCTTTCTACCTTAACATTATTTCTCAGTGTACAGACTGAGAAATTAGACTACAAGTGTGATGCAATCAGCATGCTTTAAACAACCCAGTTACAAATCTGTCCGATTTTAATCAGAGCAATCTTCTTGAACCAGTCACTGCTTGTATAGTAATATTCTGCGGATGTTCATTCCACCATTCAGGCAGCATCGGTAGAAGTGTTCCTCTGACTACCAATGGTTTTCTGAATTATTTCGTGGACAGGGACCATTACCAGTATTTTCATCCTTTGCCATACAAATTACTGCAATACTTTAATAAGCTAAAGAACTGGCTAATGAACAGTTAACTAGATGGTCTTGAGTCTGCTGACAATTTTAATTTCAAGCCTAAGCAGTTTTTTCTCCTGAACTCTGAAAAGTGAAGACACCACGTCCAAGAACATAAGAAACAGCCTGTGTCTGTCTCCAAGTGAGCCAGCATTCCTTATCTTTGATCCTGGTGGTCCCTCTAGAGGTGAGAAAGTGGTTTATAGATGAAGATAGCACTTCTGTTCAAAGCTGGTATTGAGGCGGATTTTCTCCTATGTCTCTGTTAAGAACAAGCTCGTCTTGCACTAGGCACCTGTGAAGGCCAGTTCACTTGACCAGTTGAGATTATCAAGGCTGAGCAGTCATGCATTTATTCTCATCAATGTGACTTGCGACTATGCACAGGACTGCAGTCCAGGTAAACAGTTTCCCTCTGTCATAGGGCCTGCACTCGCAGCATAGAACAGGGTTGTCAAAACTCATTTCATACAGTGGGCTGAATAGCATTTATTATGCCTGCTGAGAGCAGGAAGTGATGTCATTAAGCAGGAAGTGATATCATTAAGCAGGCCATGAGTAGAAATAAGCACTTTTTCTCACTTAGGAACTCATTAGCTGCATATAGAAGAGAAAATACATAAATCATATTTTTAAAATACCAGAGAGCCCAATGATCATGTCGGCTGCCCTTTCAGCAGTGACACTTCATCACAGGTCCGCAGCTGCAAGCAGCTGATGGTGGTACTGGGAGAGCCCGAGGGCCAGATAAAGAGCTTTCGTGGGCTGTATCCAGCCCCCGGGTCTTATTTTTGACACCCCTGCCATAGAAGCTCTGTGGGCAATGGTTGACTGGAAGGACATTTCACCCAATCAAAGCATCACTTCAGAGTGACATGAGAACACGAATGGATCCAAATATACTTCCAACTCTGGATGTCTGAATTTACTCTCAATATCTTTGCTATCTGCTTAAATCATACCATAGTGTAGGCTTAACAGTACATTGCTTAATTTTCTTACAGTAGCCTCTCTGACATTACATAAAAATCTCATCCTTTTTCTTAGGGTAATACATTGATTCATCACTATGAAATATAAGTGTGCCATTGTTGTATAACAGAAATCTTTACTTAAGACTGGGGAGACCCAAATCCCTCCTCAGCCAAAAGCTTGCTGGGTGATCTTATCAATACTCTATCTGGGCTACCTTACAAGGTTGTTGTGGGATGAGCGAGGAGACTTTATGTGCCTCCCTGAGCATTTTGGAGAAAGGGTAGGATTTTTGAAAAATGTGATAAAACATTGCTTGAAAAAAGGTAGGGTACACAAATCAGATAAAATTTATTCAGTGTTGCAGCCATTAAAACTACATAGCATCTCAAGAAAATGTTCCCACAGTTTGTAGTGTCAAATTTATTATACTATAATTAACATATACCGCATACTGAGTACACAGAAGCAGTCGCTTGACCTAGAGTGCAACTCTAACCTACTTTCCAGCACTGACATAGCTGTGCCAATGGGGCATATTCTGCATTCTGCAGTGGAGTAGTAGTCACGGAGGCATCCTCAAGGTAAGGGAACGTTTGTCTTTACCCTGCCTTTACCCTGGAGCTGGAAAATTGGTTAGAATTGCACCCATAGTTAGGTAAGGAATCAGACCAAGAGCTCAAAATGTTCCCCAATGACATCATTAACACCACTGACATTGTTGACTTAGGGCCAAATCCTGAGGACCTTATCACCAGCGGTGTGTGTGTGTACCGCCGGCTAAAAGTGTTGCGAGTGTGCTGTAAAGTCCAAATGCTTGTGCTGGCACAGCGCTAAGTTAGCACCTGGTGCAATGCGGTCCAGTGCTCCAGCAGCCAGTTGAGGAGGGGGAGGAACTGGGTGGGGGAGAGGAGGAGCCGGCCCGCGAGAGAGTGGGACACAATGGTGGCTTCCACCGCTGGATCCAATGCCCCACATTGAACTGGGCAGCCTAATACAGGGCTCCTCGATTCACCGCTGGCAAAATAGCTGGCAGGGAGTCAAGAAGCCCCATTATGAGCAGTGGGGCTTTCCCCGGGTAAGGGGACAAATGTCCCCTTCTCCTGAGGAGCCCTTGGCGGCTGCCTGGCTGCCACTGGATGCAGCAGTGGCTTTTTGGCTCCCACTCCACCTGCAGTGGCCAGGCAGCTCAGGATTGGGCTGTGTGTGTATAACGGAAAAATAAACTCAAATTTAGATGACAAACCAACACTTGTACAAAAAAACATCAAGTACATAGTTGGCAGTTTAACAGATAACATTTTCAGTGTATAATTCATATCACTGAAAAGTCTGCACACATTGTACATGAAACGGACATGTTGAATAATACATTGAATATACTATACCTGCATAATACAGTTTTATACTCTACCTTTGAGTACAGAGGAAAAGAGCATAATTTACTTCCTTGTCAAGGATGAACCAGCATCATGAGCCTCCTCTAACTGTGATTATTTTTAGATCTTTCTACGCAGAGTAGTCGTTTGTTTTTAAATGTATATTGGTTCCCAGTTTGTGGCACAGTGGCAGCATGCCTTCCTGCACAGTATAGGTCTACTGAAAGGATATCATGTTTTCTAAGCAGTCAAACTATTATATCCTGTACCTAGGGTACTCCTGGTATCCTGGGCTTAAGCTGCAGGACAGGAAGTTTCAATTGCCTATTAGGAAGCATTCTTAATGGTAAGAGGAGTTTGACAATGGAACCAATTAGTGCCAGAGCTGGCAGTTTTCAGGCAGAGGCTCGACAGGTACTTTTTGGAGATGCTCTATGGATTTTCCTGCTTCACACAGGGAGTTGCATTAGATAGCTTTGAAAGCTCCCGTCCAGCAGTATGATTCTTGTGCTTATTCATCCAGTTGTTGTACATGTGTCAAGCACATCTATTAGATGTCTACTGCAATAAGTCCCAAATCATTGCTATTTTGTTAAACTAGTTTTAATTATCTGGAGGCTATATCTGGAGGCAACTATACTACTTCTGTATTTGGAAGCATTTATAAGAAGTCATGCAGTTATTATCTATTACCACCACAATACGCAACACAATGCCATGTCATGTTGTGGACCTCCTAACGCTTTCTCCTCCACAGAGTCACCTTTTCTGGCAAAGCATGTGAATGATTCAAAACTCATTCAACACAGTGCAGATTTTTCCAATTCTTACATATCCACATTTGGGGGTGGGGAGAAGCTGTACGTGTTGAATGTCTGAGTATGAGAATAGCTGACACCCACTGGAGATCTATCAGAAGACATGGTGATGATGTTAGGGTCCCCTCTGAAGAAAAACAAACACTATTAAAATGTGAGGCTAGGCACATTTTTCAATTGCTGCATAATAAACCCCTGTTCTAAGAGATAAAGTAACTGCTAAAACATAACTCAGGGTGTAATCCTAACCAACTTTCCAGCACTAGGGTAAGGGCAATGCAGCTCCAATGCAGCTTGAGGAGGCCTCCATGACTACTGCTCTACTGCAGAATGTAGCACATGCCCCATTGGCACTGCTATGTCAGTGCTGCAAAGATGGATAGGATTGACAATGACGACGACGACGACTACTAAGACTACTTCACATATTAGGGCAGCGTTAAACTGTGGGTTGGGACCTACTTGGTGGGTTGCGACCTGATGTCAGGTGGGTCTTGGAGTGCTGGAAGCAGCCATCTTGGAAGATGCAGACCTTACTCTTGCTCTATTCCTTTTGTGTGTGTTAACAGTTCAAATTTTCAAGTGAGGGCTTTTTTAAAAAATTGTTTTTAGTTCAGTGTTTTTACTTACTATTGCGTCATTATTTTCTGTCAGACATGTTTCATGGTTGTACAATTGCTGCAGTCCAAGAATGCCAATTTGCATTTCAAGCGTGTAATTTTATAATAGTAGTAGTAGTAGTAGTTATATACTGCCTTTCTTAGTCATTAGATTGCTCCTCTGACTTTAATTCAAGGCGGTTTACATAGGCAGGCTTTATTTCTCTAAACCCCCAAGGGTTTTTTACAGATTACAAAGAAGTTCTGTCTTTCAAGAACTACAACAACATACAGATGGAACTTTTGTGGTCTAGTCCTTCCTTCTGGCCGCACGATTCCTGCTGGCTGATAAACGGCTTCTCTGCTCCCACCAAAGAAACAGCTGGCAGACAGCTGGAGACAGCTCAGCTCTTATCAGTCGCAATTCTCAAGGCCTGTCACTTGTTCTCGAACTGGCGACCTTCGGATCTTATTTTCAGGCAAACTGAGGCTTTAACCCTCTCGACTAAACCTCCTGCCCAGCACTTCCATGTTACAATGACAGCACTTCCTGCTTGATGATGTCACTTCCTGCCATGACATTACTGCCAGGTTAATGACATCACTTCCTGACATGAGTGCCATTCTAAAAAGTGGGTCCAGGTCTAAAAAGTTTGAGAACCACTGCAATAGAGAACATTCTTGGGACAATATGGTCTGCAAGTATTGACAATTTCCACCAGATTGTCTAGCCTCTCCACCAAGCAGCATGAAGATACAGTCAAGATTTTAAAAGTACCGTATTCCTACAGGTTTTTAAGATACATATGCATGGAACCTGAAGGCCATATTCCTGGACACCAGCACATCCTGATAAAGTGATGTTGCACCATGACCTTAGTAGCTTTCTGTACCAGCAGTAGTACATATTGACTCATAAGCCCAACTGAATACAATGGGACAATATAAATGGCTCCCACAATGGGACCTCTTCCGTATAAACAGCCATAAGAAGAAGTCATGTTAGTCCACATACTCGGAGGACTAGAAGAGACAACACCATTCTTCACAGTATAAAGCCTGCTTCCTTCAAGGAGTTCAGAGGAGCATACATGTTTCTTCCCCTACCCTGCGATTTCCCCCCCCCCCCATTATATACTTTGTGAAGTTGTTTAGGCTAGGAAAGACTGGTCCAAAATTACCCAATGACCTGAGCCAATACATTCAGGATTGGAGATTGTCAGTAGCTTTCCACCCAGAACAGAGAAAGTCATCTGAAAGATGGATTATGTCTTGTGATGTGAATACCTATCCCCACTTGTGTGATTTAAAAAAAAAATCTGTCTGGCCTGAGGCACCACCAGGTTAGAAGGAACTCATGTGTACATCATGAGAAGCAATGTCTCTCTCAATCAGCGCTCAATTCTTAAATTGCTGCCTGTATGTTGCTGGCTCAAGTCCACCACCACCCCGTCCACTATTCCAGACACCAAGCAAGGGATGCTTGCATAATGTTCAGCAAAGCAATCCAGATGATGCAAGCTTTAGCCATGCAGGCTAGAAAGGCAGACTGACTGTCAGTTGCTACGTGGGAGTCTGGGTTATATCATTTGCCCAGGACTTAAAAGCAGCCTTGGGCAGAATGCCTGAAATAAATAAGTCAATTTGATTGGAATAGAGGTAATCTGCCCAGCTGAATATTATCTCATAGTACGGGGGTGCAGGAATGTAGAAGGACAGGTGCACAGTAGCCACTGGCACCTGGTTTGCTGCAGAGGTCAAGAACTTTCTCCACTGACACCTAGTAATTCTCACTGACTCCAAAGTTTTGCAGAAAAGAAGTGAGCCTTGGGCAGGTTTGCATTTGTCCATGAAAAACATGGTTCTACCCTAAGAGCAAGTAAGACCAGCAGATAAGATTATTATGAGTTGCATCCATTCCACTCTCTTTCCAAGGCTCCCAGCATACTGTTTATTCTGGGCATTTGCCAATTCTGTTTTGATTCAGAATTCCAATTTTAATACAGAGTGTTGCCAATTTTTATTTTTTTTTAGAAAACTTGCTAGGGCATATCATGTTCTGTCGGCATTAGCAATACAGTTAAACAAGGATTGTTACTGTTAGAAGACACCACAAAAGACTTTTTTTCTTTTTACAAAATTCACATAGTGTTCTCAAGGCCTGCAAAAACGTTTACAATAGACTTTTGAAGTCCTAAAGCTTTTATATTCTGCAATTTTTATGAGAGGGAAGCCATCTCTTGAAGCATTTTATTTTATTTTTCTATCCTCAACTGTACTAATCTTAAGAGATTGTGGAGGGGGAAAAATCTTTAGCATCCCACGCACTGAGGGCAGAATGACCTCCTTCCACATCAGGGCAACACAGAGACATGTTCAAAAACAATGAAACCAAGTTCTCATTAAATCACCAATCATATTAATGTACACACCATCTATGAAATAAGTGTAGTTTCTTCCATCATGGAATTCAAGATGGTGTACCTGGGTTCTCCAGCAGCCTCATTTACCCCTAATAAAGCTAAGCTTTTTTTAGCATCTATCTATCTATCTATCTATCTATCTATCTATCTATCTATCTATAAGTGTGTGTGTGTGTGTGTGTGTGTGTGTGTGTGTGCGCGTGCGTGTGTGTTCGTTCCGCAACGCCTGGACCAATCGACACGAAACCTGGCACGCAGACACCTTAAGACACATATGCCTTACAGTTTGGAAAGAAATACTGAGGGGGTAAGACACCCCTAGTACCCCTAGGGGTGGGGATGGGAAGGGGATGACATGTAAAATAATCGAAAACGGCCGACATTATTGTTGAATCCATAGTTTTCAGGGTCGCTGAGAGGAACAGTGACACTCCCAATGCCGTTTAAGTCCAACTTCAGCCCCCATCAGCATGGGGGGTGAGAAGGGGTGCAATATACAGTGCTTGGAAATATAATATCCGCAGCACACTGATGGTGGCGTAGAGGACACCATTTGATTTCAGATTTCAAAACTCATTCCACTTCTAGAAATACTGTAGGCGTAAGACACCCCTAGCACCCCCAAGGGTGGGGGTGGGAAGGGGGTGACATGTAAAAATAATTGAAAACGGCCAATATGAGTGTCCAATCCATAGTTTTCGGGGTCGCTGAGATGAACGGTGACATTCCCGATATTGTTTAAGTCCACGTTAAGCCCCCATCAGCATGGGGTGCAAAATAAAATGTTGAAAATGACCGACAATCATGTCAAATCCATGGTTTTCGGAGTTGCTAAGCTGATTGGTGACAGTCCAGATGACATGTAAGCCCAAGTGTAGAATAGAATGAACAGAACTCTGTAGAAGCTTCTGGAAATTTTTAGAAATCATTACGCCCCAGTCTTGGACTCCAATCAAATACTTGCCATGTTACCAGGCATAGTCACTGAATACAAGTCTATCGATACCATAGTAAATGTCTATGAGGTTGTCAGTTTACCATCAGACTTCCTAAACTCACTTGATCCGGCTAGATTGCCACTACATCATCTTTTACTTACAGTGGGATCTCCAATTATTTTACTACGGAACCTCGACCCGCCAAAACTTTGCAACGGCACAAGGCTGTGTGTCAAGAAGATGCTGGGTACTGTAATTGAAGTGACTATCTGAACAAGAAAGGGAGAGGGTGAAACAATTTTTAACCCACGGATAACACTCATTCCGACAGATCTCCCTTTTAACTTTAAGAGATTGCAATTTCCAGTGACACTTGCATTCTCGATCACAATCAACAAGTCACAGTAGTCTATTAAGTACTGCGGAGTGGATTTGAGATCGCCATGTTTCTCCCACGGACAACTGTATGTTGCTTGCTCAAGGGTGGGTTCACCCAAGAATTTATATATTCTTTCTCCTGGAGGTGAAACTAAAAATGTTGTTTATAATCAAGTTCTGAGTTAAATTAATATTACAGTGAATTTGTAAAAGGTTTTACTTTATAATTTTTATACTGTACTTATACTTTTAATTACCTGTACATAACATTACTTCGATTTTACACTATAGACAGAATTCATTCCTTTTCCTGTCTAATAGAAGATTGGGATACATAAATACCTGGGCAACGCCGGGTAAGGACAAGCTAGTAGCTTATAAAGTGGTTGCATTGTGTGTCTTTGGATCATGCCCAGAGACCACCTTCCCTTCTTCCTTTCCAACCCTTACAGCTTGTACTAATTTGGATTCAACCTGCTTTGAGTTGCTCCTAAACTTGATTTCCAGTTTAGGCTACTGTACAATCCTAGACACATTACGTGGGTGTAAGTCAAACTGAGTTCAATTAAGTTTATTTTCAAGTAGCCATGAAAAGGGTTGCACTGCATGTTTACTCGTTATACAAGGTATTTAGGGCCCAATTCTATGTTTCTCTGGCACTCATGACTACAATGGCACCAAAAAGGCTATATTTCCTTACCCTGTGTTAACCTAGGGTAGCTCCAATGGGACTACTTGGATCTGTGCCTGCCTTTGAATTGGCAGAGAGCATTAGAGCATAGAACTGAGGAGATCCCTGTCTGGTGCTGTCTCCAACCCTGTCCCTGGCCCAGTCAGCCTCTCTCCACCCTGTTCTGCCCCCTCTCCCCCCAAATTTGCTTAGCCGGTGGTGTAACAGCACCATCCAATTGACTTCACGGCTCTGTGGCCCAGCACTGACTGGCCTCAGTGCAGGTCCCACACTCTCACGGCTGGCACCAGAGTGCCTTATGGCACTCTTTGTGACACCTGGAGAGGGCAATGAGTGTAGAGTGTGCTGGATCAGGCTGTTAATCCACTATAGAACATTTTTGAGAAATCCAGTCTTCAACCCGTGAGTAAAAACCATTTTAGAGGCATCACTACATCACACTGCTTCCTATCACACTGTTTGGTTACAGGACTCTTTGTTCCAAGTGTAATTCTTACAGCATGGGGGGGGGGAAGGTTAAAATCCATAATTCATTTGAACATAAAGCTGTTTAAAGGTTTGATATAGAAAAGTACAGCTGTCTGTGCTGTGCTTTCAGCCAATGGAAGGCTGAAAATGGACAGCCAATGGAAGGCTGCGCTTTCAGCCAATGGAAGGCTAGGCCAAGGGTACCTAGCACTGGGCCGATGAGAGCAGTACATTCTCCTATCACTTGCTACCATGAAATGCTTCAGGAGAAGAAGCAGGCAAGGCAGTTGAACCTAGATACCTTTTTCAACAAGAAACCTGTAGCTCCCAAGGATAAGTCACAACCTGGCTTATCCTCCTGGGTATAGCTCTTCCCATCACCTTCCACCGCTGCCATCACAGGAGTGATAGCATCAGAGGTGCGTTACGCGGCAGGCTCCAATCCAATGCACTGGTAAGAACAGTACTGCAAAAGCATCTATACTAGACCTGTGTTTACCATCACCTTCTATTTCACACAGCACACTATTTTCCAGGAACATAAGAGGCACTACTGTATTATCAATTACCTTTCCTGAAACATCTAGTCACTTTGTTACCATAGAATGTCTAAACGGCTCAGATCACAGTGCTTCTGAATCCTCAGGAGACTGGCACTTCCTCTGTAATGCAAGTGAGAGTGTGTAATGCATACTATGAAGTCCCTGAAAGGCAATAGGCAGAATCTTATTGTGATTTCTATCTGTTATCTCCCCAAGCTTAGCTTTGCACCAAGGTGTTTATTAGCTGTTTCTCCTTCAAAAGCACACCAGTGATTTGGAAGACTGTGAAATGAATGCAATTAAGGCAACTTTTTTTCTCCCATTGGAGACAGTTTGGATACCTTAATTATCATATTTCTTTTGGGGTGGGAAGGGTCAAAATTTGAAAAAAATCATTTTGCTGAGCAATAAGCTGCAGCTTTTAAAAGGCTTTGGCAAAAGGAATCCAGCTGTACCACTATTCTGACCACCCTTACCCAGTGCTTAGTTTACAATGAGCTCAGAAGGGGATTTGCCCAGTTTCATCACAGCAGGTTGCTGGGATTCACTCACTTTTTGAATAGCATGGTACAGCCACTGAGAAAGAAAGAGGACTTGGGCTGATGCTGTACAAACAGGTCTCTCTAGTAACACGTATGGAAAAACATGTGTCCAAAACGTTCTGTTACCAGAGCAACAACATAGATCAAATGACTACATTCTTCTAGTGCAAGTTCTATTATTAGAGCTAATGTCTGCTGACTGAGAACCTACAACTGCTGTAGGCCAAGACTGTCTCCTTCCCAAGTTTATGTAGGAAGCAGTGTGTGAGGAATCAACCTGCTGGCATCTCTTTAGAATTAATCAGATGTGCAACTCACTTGTGCAGTCTTATACAGGAGTCTCACATTCAGGGATACTTACAAGCAAGACTGGATCAAGGGCAGCTTGCACAGAAGTCATATTTTTTACCACACATGCAGGCTAAGCCTAACTCAAAAAGAAGTTGTGTCAAGATCAATTTGGTGTTTCCCATTTAGCACATTACATAGAGATTTGAATCCTGAGAGCAGCACAAAACCACATACAGCGATAGCCTTGTCGACATTCCATGATGTAATCTGGACCAATGCTGAGTCTTTAATTAAATACTATACCTTACACAGGTTTTGCATTCAGCCACACAGTGTTATGCTGATGAGCTCCCGAAACAACTATTAAAAATACACAGGGTGACATTAATACTCTATAAATCAAGAAGTTATTTACAAAGAATGCATTCATTAAAACATATCTTATTGCCTCTCATGGAAAAGTAAGGTGAACTAACCACCTTACACCTCCTCTGCAACAAAACTTTTCTTTAGAACAAAAAATGCAAAGAGAATGAGCTGCCACAAAGCGTTTCTGAAAAAGAGGGCTGACAACTTGGTAGATCCCAATCAGTGGCGTGTAAAGAGCAAGGGCAGGAGACAATGCCTCCAACACTTTATCGCCACAGCACACAATTCTCTTGCTTCCCCCTTTCATAGGCGTTGGGATGCAGAACGTGTACAGATACAAACCCTACTACAGAATTAGTTAAGGCACAAAATTAAGAAAATAAAGCCCATATAAGTGCTTGCTTCCCTAAATACACAGTCTTTACCATTTATGGATACGCGTCATTTGAAAACCCCTCCTTTAAAAAAAACACCCCTACAAAACAATACAAAGAAGAGCCACCCACAGGCACCTTCTGCCTAGCACACCTAAAGCCACTTTCACGAAACTGAGCACGTGATCCCCCTTTTTCTCTTTTTTCCTCCTTTTTTTTTTTTTAAAGTCTGAGCTGCTACGGCAATTCAATTGGCCCAAAACTTCCTCGCATCTGGCAGTGGCAGGGTAATGAAGTGGGTGCCCTTTTGGATGCTGTGCACTGATTGGAGATCGGGACTTGAGCGGAATTGTAAGGCGAGAGCAGATTGGCAGAGGCGCGGCCGCATGTGTCTGGCTCCCTGTCTTTGTATACAGACTCGCCTGCTTAGCTCTTTAACAATGGGCGAAGGAAGCTGCTCAGCCTGATGGTGATGGCAGAGTGGAGCTCCCGCGGGATGCTGCTGCCCTCGTGCTGCTTGACTGAGATGCCCGCGGAGATGCCTCGAGCGGCTCCCCTGGCCCGGGGGCTGTGAATCGGGAGGTTGCAGACTCCGGGTGAGTGGAAGCGGCGCAGAGCGGAGCTGAGGGAGAAGTTCTGGTCCGGAGAGGCAGCCCCAGATAGAGGAAGCGTGTCAAGCCCTTTGTTGTGTGGTTCATCGGGTGCTGAAGCCGCCGCCGGAGTTTTCACCCACCCTCCGCCCTCGCCTCGTTGTCTTTCCCCGTTGCCGCAAAGAGAAGGCGGAGGAGAAGTTGGCAAGTAGTTGCTGCGGGACGGTCTTGGGTGGGAGGCGAGCCTGGCTCGCTCTCCCGCCGCTGTTGCACTCCTTTCTAGGGGAGATCGGGCCGGGGCGCGCTTGTCAAGAAGCCGTTCTCTGGCCTCAGCAGCAGAGCCCGTTCTCTCTGTGATCCACGGGGCTGGAAGGGCTCTTTAATTAATCTCCAGCTTCTCTGGTCCCTGCGGGGGAATCCTACGGGAGATCGATAGGGCAAGATTGCGGTCCCCAGCTCGGTCTCGTATCCTGATCCCCTCCTCCCCCTTCTCTCTCGCGCCCCCCACCCACCCCACCCCGCCTTCTTAACATGCAATGAGTGGTATCAGCTGTGTGGCCCCAAGTTCAGCTCCAGAGGCCTCCCTCCCTGGAGAGGTGGGATCTGGGAGTGTAGTTGTTGCAAACCTCGAAAGGGAGGAATGACTGATTGCTTGTAATTGAGGGCGAGCGGCGGCGGCCAAGAGAAAACTGCTGCGTCTCGCCGCCGCGGCGTCCTGAAAGTTAAATAGTTTAAACCGGGCGATGAGCTGTTCTGAGTGACTCCTGCTTCCGTTCTTCCTGTGCAGGCTTCGGTGTTGCTGCTGCTGCTGCCGCCGCTGCCGCCCCCTACTGATTCCCTGCCGCGTCAGCCCGTCCCATGGAGCTAGAGGGGCAGTGGTGGAAAGGACAGCTGGCTGCCGACATCCACCAAGCGCTGCGGTACAAGGTAACTCGGCCCAGGACACCATCGATCAGGGAGCACCGCTGCCAAGGACTTTTCCAACTTAACTTATGTCCTGAAGCTGGGAGGGGGCCGATCGGGGTAATGGGTAGTCCGGCTTGCCTGGGTTTGAGTGACAGATCGAGGGGGGGGGGGAGAAACAGCTGCCTAAACTTTCCCCACCCCTTTGCAATGGGCACATCAAAACACAAACGAATTATTGTTCTTAAAGTCTCTATAGTTACAGATAGACTGTGGTTTGCAACATCTTCTAGTGTGCCTAATTCTTTCATAGTCTTTCATAGACTGTCTCAACAATCCTGCCTGTAGGAAGGGAAACTGAGGGGCAATCCTAATCTGGAGTTAGGCTGGCACAGTTAGGCCAGCAAAATTTGGCTGCCTGGCACAAGGGACACCATAAAGTATGTTTGGACTGCTCTCTGGATCAGAGAGGCCGGCACACAAACGTGAGCCATCCTCCTTCACTCAGAGAGTGGTCCAAACATGCTTTACATTGGCCCTTGTGCCGGCAAAACTTTGCTGGCCTAACTGTGCTGGTTAACTCCAGATTAGGATTGTGCCCTG
Organism: Lerista edwardsae; assembly: GCA_029204185.1. Lineage (NCBI taxonomy): Eukaryota > Metazoa > Chordata > Lepidosauria > Squamata > Scincidae > Lerista > Lerista edwardsae. The sequence continues at coordinate 1,439,433 of JAJKFI010000002.1, read as the reverse complement.
AGATAAAGGCTGGCTGCCACCTTGGGTCTCCTTGCTAGAAAGAAAGTCTCTCCCTGAAACATGTTTCTAGGATCCCCGTGTCCTGAAAGAAGTCAGCTGTGCTTAAATCCCATTGAAATCAACCAAATTCATGAAGTTGCTGGTTTCTGTGGGAGAAGTTACGAGCAACAAATGTTACAATGCTACGCAGTGTTGGATGCACCATACTGGTGGATTTTAACGTGCTTTGGTTTGCCTAACGCTATCAAGGCTCAGAATGGTCCTTTCTCTCTGTTGGGTCCTAAGTAAACATTCGGGCTGCATGAGTGATATGCCCAAAACGGTATAGTGTATCTGTGGCAGAGTTGGGACTGGACTTGAACCTGGATCTCACAAATACAAGCCTCTCTGCTAGAAGCATTTGAAACTGGAATGGTTGTGAGCATTTGAAACTGGCATACAGGCAGGCTTCAGTATCCACTGGGGTTCCATTGCAGAATCCCCCCCCCTTTGTGGATACTTGAAACCATGAATACTGGGGATGCCTTTTTAAAGGCAGGATTAAACAGTGGTTTTGCTGCAACAAGGTAAAAAAGGAGAATTGTTTAATGTTCCCTTATCTTTTTAATAGGCGTCCCAGTATCCATGGTATCAGTAGATAACTGAAACCATGGATACCAAATTGGAGGATACTGGGGCATGCCTGTAGTTGCTTCTGCAAAAGGAGACTAAAATGTGCCTTTGTGAGGGTAGTGAAATCAACTGTTTAATATAAAGTGCTTTCTAGCACCTGTGAAATTAGGGAAGGTCTCGGGGAACATACAGAGGGCACTCCTGCTCTAAATAACGAGTTTAGTTGAGCTGGACCATTTGGAGTTCCTGAGAAAAGAAACACTGCCTTCCCCAAAGTTGCTCAAACAGGTCTGGATCCACTGTGTAATCTTTACTTTGGAGGCTTCCTGTGTCAAAGGGCATTCCTGCAGAGCAATTTCTATGGATTTGCCCTAGAGCCTGCTGAGCTACGTGGAAGCCCTAGACTGCTTAACAGGGCTATTATTCAACTCCTGGGAACATGGCTGATGTACATAAAGAATGATTAAAATGTGATAGTGGGTTGCTCTGCCACAGGAACAACTGGGAGAGAGGCTGGGCTGTAGTTGTTAAAGGGACATTAGACAGCTGGCTGCTGCTACAGATCCTAGTTAGAAACTGCCGGGCCCCACTTAGGTCTCTTTGTCTCCTTCCCTAGAGGCAGACTACAATAAAAATGCAGCAATCTTAGTCAAAAGGTCAGTGTGAGAACAGTTGTCCCTTGGCCAGGGGTTGTGTGTATATATAGCCAAATTCCACGGTTTTTTTTCCCCTTTTCAAAGACTTTTTCAGTAGAAGTGATTGGGGAGGTTCTGTAATAATGGTTTTTGTTTGTGAAGTACACACTCGATTTTAGCTGCTTTTCCTGCTGGGTGACTGGCAGGACCCTGTGTTTCTAAGAGCTATGTGATGGTTAGGCATTCAACAGGTACAGCTTGTGCATCAACATAGTTCACTAGTGAGGCCTGCTACACTGATTGAATTTTTCCCTGTAAAAGGCATAGAAGCCATGCTATGGCAACTCTTGCTGGAATTGTCAGTTAATATCAACATACTGATTAAATTCTGTTCACTGCGTAAACACTTGCCATTCATTCGTGAATCAAATTGGCTGTAGTTGCCCCTGATCATACTAATGCTTTTCTAGCATTTATTACTGCTGCTTCAGACCAGATGATTGTTAATTATGAAGGATTTGGGCCTGGGGGGGAAATGCTGTTGGTGAATATCTAAAAGTGACTGTATGCATTTTGAGGTTTTTGTTCATTTTGGGCCAACATGTCTCCTCAGACATAAATCCCATTGGGTTCAATGGGGTTTACTCCCAGGAAAGTGTGGATAGGATCAAAACCTTTTAGAAAGGCAAATGCTTTAGGCCTGGTCCTAATGGGTTACTCACAAGCAAGTCCTACTGAATTCAGAAGAACTTACTTAGATGTAAGTATCTTGAGGATTGTTGCAGCCTTTAAAGCTTTAAAGCCTTTAAATCTGAATGGAGGACACCTGTTTTCTGCCAGAATAAAATATCTTCAAGGAACAGAGATTTCAAACAGAGAACCTTGAAAGTGCATTGGTTCAGGAGCATGCACAGCAAAATGTTTTGTGTATGGAGGAAAGAAGAAAAAATCCACTTGCAATAAATCCTTTGAACTAATGTCTCTCTTAAAAAAAAAATCCACTGCAAAAATTAGCTTATACAAAATATTTAAAATTTGCCATTTATAAAATATTTTTACTCCATTGAATCGCCCACCTACAAAATGTATACTTTGGTCAACAATTGGCTGAATTTACATAACCCCATAACCCCCATTGACAGTTGGAGTGGCAATCTTACCAATGTAAGCTGTTTTGAACACAAGAGGTTTGTGGATTGGACTCTAATTTGGTATTTGCATTTCCTGCCTTGTCCTTTCTTGTCCATTTTAAACTGTCTGTTTGATCCCAACATTAAGATAGGTGAGAAGTATCCTATAAATAATCTTATCACAGTCTTGAAATGTTGGATCTATTCTCGTTTTAAATCATTCTTTGCTGCAAACTGACTCCATGCCATTATTTGGGATATTACTTCTTGATTACATTAACTGCAGACATTCCATTTCTCCTACCTTGGGTGAATTGGCCTGTTTTGGTGGTGGTGTGTTTTTTTTAATCAGTGAGATTTTGGGTGTCTTGTTGACTGTTATCAGTCAGGTCTTGCTAAGCACTTGCTAACATAGTTTTTATTCTTTTTGGTTAAGTGCTAACTATCTAGAGATTGAATAGCAAAGTAAATTCAGACACTAGCATACCAAAGTGTCTTAACTGGAACTGCTTTCTTGTAAAAACAAGCTATTGACATTGACAGAATGCTAGACTTTATTTTACAACTAAACTTCACCTCTTCAAATATACATTGTCGTGTTGGCTCATTAGAATACATTCAAAATTTAGGATCTTTATGCAAGCTAGGAATGTCAAGCAAAGCAATCAGAGGGGGCAGAAAAATTTGGGCATGACTTGGGAACTTAATATCTATCTTGATTCCTACCCATTTTTGCTTTGCTTGACATCCAGCCTGATAAAGAATTCTAGAGAAACTCAAAAGTTTTTTGCTCAAAACTGTGTGTCATTTTAGTCAGTCCTAATGAAGATTTCCACTGCCTCTGACTTGTGGATGATAATATTCTCCATTCAACTGATGACATCTTCAGGAGAGCTATAAAAAAAATTAAAAATCCCTAGATACGGACTTCAACATTTTGGATACTTGGACCAGTGTATATTTTATCGCAGGGGTTCCTAAACTGTGGGTCGGGATCCACTAGTGGGTTGTGAGCCAATTTCAGGTGGGTTGCAAAGCACCTAGGACAGCCATATTGGAAGTTTGGGAAGATGGGATGCTGGAAAGGGGGAGGGCTGTGTGGTTGTTTTGCTTGTGTCAAGGTTGTAAATAGATGTTTTTCTTTCTGATTCACTTTGCTGTTGGAAAATGGCTGAGAAATAACCCAACTTCTTGCTGCCTGCTCAGGAAAGCAGCAGGCTCTGGCAGCACAACAATAGCACTTCCGGCCATGACATCATTTCTGGTGGGTCCTGGACAGATTGACCCTCGAATAGTCCTGATGCTAACTTCCTGCTGGGTTGTGCCAATCAATGATTGCTAAACTCAGCAAGGGGTTCCAGGGTGCTTCAGCCAGGTGACTTTGTCTACCTCAGCAACCCTAAACAGGCTGGCACCCTCACTTCACATCCTAGGTCACACTCGCATTCATTCATGCAGCAGAGTGCTGGTAGAACAGTCCATGTCTAGACTGGATTGTCTTTGGAAATGGTGCCAGTTCGCTGCAGGGTGTGTGTGTGATTTCAATTGAGGGAATATGAGAAGGATTAACTGCTGCCCCCACACTACTGTTCCCCCTGCAATGTGGTTGCATTTCCATTTTTTCCATTCTTTAAGATCCGCGGGCCAGATCCGGTACCTTCATTTTCCTTCCCTGGCATGAGCAGTGGCTTGTGCTGTGCCAGGGAAGGCGCAAAAGACCCCTATTCCAGCTCCCAGGGGGTCTTCGCGGCCAGCCACTTCCAGAGTCTGCTGCCCCAGCAAGCCGCGTCCCTAGTGTTCTGCACGTGTGCAGCTGGCAGCTAAGACCCCTGGGAGCTGTAGTTGGGGTCTTTCGCACCTTCCCCAGTGGAACTCAAAGCACCGTTCATGCCAGGGAAGATTTTTCCCACTGCCGCTGCTTTAAGATATACCTGCTATACTTGCCTAGTCAAACTGCCATTCTACAGATTAAATAAAGTTTTGGGATCTGGCAAGATAACACATTAAAGAGCCAATGCTTACATTATTTTCTCACATGGTTGCCTTTTCTATATAGTTCAGTCCTATGTCACACCAGACTGAAGAAGGGAGAGTGAAATGAGTAGATGATGTGCTTACTTTCCACACCAGTATACCCTTGGGGAAGTGTGCCACTGGCATGGGAAGTAATAGCATCATCGCGCCACCCTGCAATGTTCCTCCCTGTTGTTTCAAGTGTTACCAGTGCATTTGTGTACCTGACCATAGAGAAGCAGCAACCATGTCAGAAAGGTAAGATTCTACCCATTGAAAATATCTTGCATTTTGTACGTCTTCAAGCGTTGTGCAACACAATTCTTATCCGTAAAACAGAGACGGTAAACTGCTAACTTGACAGTATAAGTTGCACCTATAGTTGTGGTTATATTTTTAAAATGCCTCTTATTCTCTACTTAGGAGCTGAAATTGCCCTCCTATAAAGGCCAGTCTCCTCAATTGAATCTCAGAAGATATTTTGCAGACCTGATTGCCATTGTGAGCAATCGCTTCAGACTCTGTCCTGCTGCCCGACATCTTGCTGTTTACCTATTAGACCTTTTTATGGACCGTTACGACATTTCTATTCAGCAGCTACATGTGGTTGCTCTTTCCTGCTTGCTTTTAGCAAGTAAGTATAACACAACAGGCTTAATAGATTGAAGTTCCCTGACTCAGCTGAACAAGCAAATGGTTTTGTTCCTAGCTTCTTGAGCATATCTTAACCACAGTCATCTTGAAGTCCAGTTTTATCCTCTTCATAGAGCATCGCTGCCTGTGCTGCTCAATACAACACTGGTTGAAACTCTAGTTAGAACCTATTTTGGTGAATAAGACTAGTTTCACGGAACTGGTGAAACTTAAGTACTTACCCAATGATAGTTCAAGTAGAAGTGATGGAGGGAGTTGCGAACTTTCTCATGGTGGTTGAAGAGAAATACAGTGATAGGCTGGTGTGATATGATTTATGTATGTATTTTAATTTTATTGGTTTCTTCACTGGCGTTGACAGTTTATGTGAATGAGAGTGTAATCCTAACCAGGAGTTAGGCTGGCAAAGTTTGGCCAGCGCAAGGGACAACATAAAATATGTTTGGACCACTCTCTGAGTCAGAGAGGCCAGCACACAGACGTGCACCATCCGACCTGACCAAGAGTGGTCCAAATGTGATCTACGATGTAAACAGCTTGCATTGGTTGTAGGGCGCACTTTGGATTATGCCCTGAAAGTGGTTCAAAAATACTTTACAGTATCCCTTGTGCCAGCCAAACTTTTCTGGCCTAACTGTGCCAGCCTAACTCCAGGTTAGGATTGTGCTCTGAAAAAAATATAGGATATTGGGGGAGTTGTAAGGGATGAGAATGGGGGTAGGCAGCAAGTGCTATGCTGTGGAGGTCCAATTCCATCCATGTTTCCTATGTTGATATTACTTGCTGCAGCAAGTATTAACCATTTTTGTGATTAAAGGTAAAGGTTTCCCCACAACCAAATGGTCTAGTCGTGACCGACTGTAGGGGGCGGTGCTCATCTCCATTTCAAAGCCTGTAGAGCTGGCATTCTGTCCAAGGACAAGCTTCCGTGGTCATGTGGCCGGCATGACTCTATGCCGTAGTGCACGGAACGCTGTTCCCTTCCCACCAAAGTGGTCCCTATTTATCTACTTGCATTTAGTTGCTTTCAAACTGCTAGGTTGGCAAGAGCTGGGACAAGCAACGGGAGCTCACTCCGTCGCGCAGTCTTGAACTCCCAACCTTCCATTTGGAAGGTTTAACCCGCTGCGCTACCACGTCCCTATTTTTGTGATTATCCTTAAAGTAATGATAAAGTAATGATAATGTTGACTGATAAATTTCACAATTGCTTGTATGGCCTATGGTGCTTATAGAGAGTGGAAGATTTAAAACTTGGAAAGATTGCAGATTCCTGACCTTCTGGTTGTTGCCACCATCAAATTCCTGTCCTATCGCCTTCTCTTCGTATTATCTCTTACAATTATTTCCCAGATATGTAGCCACAACCTGCCCTAATCGTTTTCTCATATTAACTTGGTAATGGTATTTCACTTTCTCATTTCCCACAAGGTAAATTTGAAGAAAAGGAAGACAGCGTGCCGAAACTGGAACAGCTAAACAGCTTGGGCTGCATGACTAACATGAACCTGATATTAACGAAACAGAACTTGCTGCACATGGAGCTGCTGCTGTTGGAAACCTTTCAGTGGAACCTCTGCCTCCCAACAGCAGCTCACTTCATTGACTATTATCTCTCCATTGCTGTTCACGAATCGGATCTCCACGATGGGTGGCCAATGGTTTGCTTGGAAAAGACCAAGTTGTATATGGCAAAGTATGCCGACTACTTTTTGGAAGTATCGCTGCAAGGTGCGTTTTCATTGCTTTGTTCTAAAGACTCCATGCTTAGTTAGTTACACAGCTAACCCTGTGTTTGACTTAACGGTGATCCTCCAATGTCTCTCCAGATCATGCATTTTTAAATTATGCCCCTTCGTTAGTGGCTGCTGCATGTGTGGCTTCTTCAAGGATTATCTTGCGTCTTTCTCCCACATGGCCTGCACGACTCCACCGTCTTACTGCTTACTCCTGGGATTTCCTGGTGCCGTGTATTGAACGATTATTGGTGTAAGTCTTTCTAATGGTTTCTGATTAGATTCTATGTATATTTAAGCCATGCTAGGGATATAGAAAAAAGGGAAAAATATTAAACATACATGATAGTTTCATTTCACTATGGTAGCCACAGGGCTATCTGCTTTGAAGGAATTGACAACTATCTTGCCACCATTTTTTAAAACTTTTTGGCACCTAATCAATTTTTAATCCTGAATGCTTTTCCAGTAATAGTGAAACTTATTTTTCTTGAGATTTCAACTCTTTTCTTCCTGCTGTGACAGATTTAAAACACACATGCACGCACGCCCATCTAATCACTTTACTAAGCGGGTTTCCATTACCATTGCTTTCCTTAGGAACCTTGTTCATACAATCATTTCAATCCAGACTTCCATTAGGGACTTTTGATCCTCATGCAAATTACAGGGGAAAAAATCAGCTCATGATGTCTTATTATAGTAATTGTCCCACGAATGGTGCCTGACTCTTTTTCAGTAGCCCAATACAGACATAACAGCAAAGCATGGTTTTATTGTGAGAATAATGAGGTATAACTATCAGGGTCTTGTGGATTCTCCTCCCCCTTGTGCATGAAGGGAGGAAATAAAAAGCTTTTCTATAGTTTTCAACAAGCCACAGTTTCCCATTTTATCTACATATAGGAAACTGTGGCTTATGCAAACCATACTTTGTTCTCAACCCAGGACCATGGTTTGGATTTTCTGAATATGGCTGCTGCATCATATGTTCCTCAAATATGTAAAACTTGGCTGGTGTATAGGATTGCAGCTCATTTTCTACCACTGTGCCATGGCACATTGGTGTGCCACAAATGGTCTGCAGGTGTGCCATGGGAATTTGGGGAGGGGCCATTGGGAAGGTGAGGCCCCCACCAGCAGCACGGTGTGCCTTGTCAATTGTCAAAAAGCTGATGGTGTGCCTTGACATTCTTAGCACCTTGCCAGTGTGCCTTGAGATGAAAAAGGTTGAAGATCTCTGGTATACATGCTCACATGAACGCAGTGGGGTTATTTCTGAATAGAATGCACAGTCTTGCTTTCTACTCTAGTGCTTTGCTGATGCACATTAAATAAAGTTGTCAGTAGATTTAAGACTATCGTACATCCATCTATCGTACATGACTATCGTACATTTAACATGCGTACATCCATCATTCTGATGCAGCTTGTTGGGATGGCACAAGTTCCATATGCCAGCCCAGGAGTGTTGCAGATGCACAATTTGCACCACACTAGGCACCAGGAAGGCCGGCACATGGATATGTGCCATCCTCCCTGGCTCCAAGAATGGTCCAAATGCACTTCATGGTGCGTTTGTGACACTCCTTGTGCCGGCCTAATTCCTGATTAGGATTGCGCCCTAAATCATTCTTGGAAGTAAAAGTGCTAGATTGCAGCTCAAATCTAGAAGAAAGCATATTCAAATTAAATTGAACATAAATAGAATCTCAGACTTTCACCTTCTCATGAATTTTATTTTTATTTATTTAGCATTTGCTTTTATACAGTCATATTCATACCTCATCTTTCTTTCCTAACTCAAGAGAGCATACATCAATTAAAAATAATGTAAGCCTAAAAGCAAGCAAAACAACTAAACTACAAAAGAAAAAATATTGCAACCGCAATAAACAGACTGCTTGACACACCCAAATAAAACCATTATTCAACCATGTAAATAAGAGATCAATAGCACAATTCCATGCATGCCTATTCAATGGAACTTCCAGGTAAGTGTGTATAGGATTACGCCCAAGATTATAAGCCTATACACATTCCTGTGAGTTAACTCCATTGACCAAAATAGGACTTACAGCACAATCCAATGCGTATTTATTTAGAAGCAAGTCAACAAATGCTTTGTTGAAAAAGAAACTTTTTTGAAGTCTAGCAGAATGCAACTCAAAAATGCCAGTCCTGATCTCATATGGGCTGGGTGGCACAAAGGCTGTCACAAGCTCTCCACCAGTTGCACTTCCAGTGGCAATGGCACTTGCAATAAGAACTCCCAAGATGACCTCAAAACACAGACATACTGTACTGTATGTGGGGCAGGATTAAACATTTTGCTGCCTGAAGGCTAAATCCTATCCAACTTTCCAGTACCAATGTAGCCCCAAAGTAAGGGAACAAATGCCTTGAAGAGACTCCCGTGACTGTCTCCCAACACAGGATGCAGTGTATGCCCCGCTTGTCCAGGGTGCACCAGTGCTGCAAAGCTGGATAGGTTTGTCTGCCTGTCTCTCAGGCAGACAACCAGTGCTAGATTGCTAACAGCGGGCAACAGAGGCACCTAAAGATTTTTATTTATTCCATTTTTATTTCCTATTCCATTTATTTATATTTATTTCCAACACAGGCCTATTCCATTTTTATTTCCCTTCAAGAATAGTTTATGTGAGTCTGCCCCTCCCTTTTTCTACACAACAATTCTTTGAGACAGGTTGTGCTGAGAGTTGATGATTGATGTTGCTTCATGGCTGACTGGGAACCTGAACCCAGGTCTTTCTGATATAAATTCTGGCTACATTGCACAATGCCCAACACCAACCATCAAACTGGTGACTGTATTTTGTACCAACTGATGATCTTCAAGGGCAATCCCATGTAGTACACGTTACAGTATTCCAGCCAAAGTGTTACCCATGCATCAATCAATCAACAATCAATGAACAGGTACTTATATACCGCTTTTCAACACGAAGTTCACAAAGCGGTTTACAGGCAAATAGTAATAATAATAAAGTTAAATAGCTCCCTCTCCCAAAGGGCTCACAGTCTTAAAAAAGGCAGACCACCAGCAACAGCCACTAGAAAGACTGCGCAGGGGTGAAGAGGGACAATTACTCTCCCCTTGCTAAATATAAGAGGAATACCACTTGGAAAAGTGCCTCTTGCCCAGTTAGCAGGGGTAACAATAATTGTCACCATGTCCGTCTGTCTGTGGAGACACACCATGTCTGCAGTGAGGGATAGCTGGCATACCAGCTGAAGCTAGTTAAAAGCGTGTGGTGTCACAGCTCTCACCTGTTCACCCTAGAAACAGAACTGGGTTCAAGAGCACTCCCAAACTGCAAACCTGTTCTTTCAAGGGGAATACATCACAGTTCTCCTGACTAAATTTACTGGCTTTACTTTGCACAAAAAATAAACTGAACTGTGCCTAGATCACTTTCTTCCTTGACAGCTTTTTTTTAATCAGTTGAGTTATTGTGGTTGTTGCTTCAAAACACATCCACAATGCTAAGTGCAAATATGTCCATGGTTACTATTTTAAACCTTTGAAATGAAGTACCATTGCTTCCAAAACTAAATGTTTGTCTTTTAAGGGCTGCTTCATCCTCACAGTCTCACTTACAAGAAATATGTCGGATTGTTTTACAAACAGTGCATTGCTTGTTAATAGTTTGTTTTAAGGTGATGTAATGTGAGACAAAACAATCATACTACCATAATCTTGCTAATGAAACTGTTACTGTGATCCAGAGTGCTATCAATAGTGTTCTGCTCACACATGGGTATCTTTCAACTCCTCTTTTTAGCTGCCACCGCCGCCATCCATCAGGGTAGGGAAAGCATCCATACTGATGCCATAATAGGTGCAAGGGGCTGCTATGAAAAATAAGTCTTACTCATCCTTTCAGGCATACCGACGAGTGTTTTCACACTCGCACATAGAGATAAGGCTGTGGGAAGGGGGTTGGATCCCAGGCTCCATAAAAGAGAATTAAAATAAGTTCAATTTTTCTTTTCTAGTGCCCATGATAATGATGTAAAAGAAGCCAACAAGCAAAAAGGACAACATGGTTCTCAGGCTATGCAGCACGGTTTATTTCAAGCGACTCAACCTCCGCAACAAGCACATCTACAGCAACACATACCTCAGTATGTTCAAGCACATCAAACTCCACTGCAGTATCCTCAAACAACACCTCAACAAAACTGTCAACAGATTGTGTCGTCGACTCATGTGTCGTCTTATCCATTGCAGACTTGCCCAGCTGGTTTACAAGGGGGTGTTCAGACTCGAGGTCCTATGCAGACTGCTGCTGGAGTGTCACTAGCTGTACCCATAGAAATGAAGCCATGCTTAAGTGTTTCCTACAACCGAAGCTACCAGCTTGCCGGGCGTTACCCTTGTATTACTCCCTGCTTTGAGAGGTGATAACTACACGTTCAGCAGAACCCTATATGCTGTTAGTGTCAAAAAAATTAGGAGGGCAGTCACAAGGTTAGCCCTCTGAACACAGAAATGGCAAAGATGAGAACGTATCAGAAATATTTATCTGAGAACGATGACGGAAATACTTCTGGCACACACAAGTTCTATGTGTTCCTCTCTCAAAACCTGTTGAGAAACAGCTGCACTGACTTAAAGCTTGTCTTCTTGTGATAAGGAAAGTTGCACCTTCTTCAAAGGTGGCTCTGAAGAAACAGCAGCTTCTCATCACTTCCATTCAGTATTGAAGAAGACCCTGAAGTGCACCAAGAGCCATGCTTCCCCAAAAGATGGAAAAGCCATGTGGGAGAGAAGAGAGAACTCTTGGTGTAAATCCACAACTCTGTTCTCAAACCATGCTAGTGGACGAAGCTTTGTGTTATGTCCTTGGGTTATCCTCTTTATATGTTTTGTATTTCTTTGTTGAAACTGTTTAAAGGTAAATTGTCATAATAACTCAGGGAATGATCAGAAACTACTGTGATACTGGTGTACACCATTTAAGTGGTTATCTTGGGTTCTCTTTTGCTCAGGGTAACTACAGTAGCAAATACCAAAGGGAGTTCATATACTCATCCAGGCTACTCCCTTCATCCAAAAGTGTGCTTTCAAATGAGACAGGGAAGAAGTGTGTGTGTGTGTGTGTGTGTGTGTGTGTGTGTGTGTGTGTGTGTGTCCAACTTTTTAAAGAGGAACCAATGTTGTACTGTAGCAGATGGGAGTATTTTGTGATTTCTCCTAGTTTATGCAATCAAAGTCCAAATAGTTCTAATTTTTCATTGTACCAATTCCTAGTTCCTTTTTGGGGAGAGGGAGAAAGGTACCATTCAAATGCTTACACGAAATGCAAGTGTGTGCATGACAATGGCAGAGTGGTAGGAAGGAAAAAGTGAAGTATCCAGGTTGAGGACAGCTAAGTCTTCTATTACTAAACATCTGTTAGCAGGATCTACTTTCCTAATATGAAAGTGAATAAAAATATTTATTATGGTGTGAACCAGACAGTCACACTAGCGGTGCTAATTAGTTATCTATCAGCATTGTAATAGTTTCTAGCAGTTTGTTTAAATTCCAACTCTCAACTCCTACCCAAAGCAGAATTTCTTGAGTGGGGAAGGAGAAGAGATGGCAAAAAAAATGTTTTAGGAGACTCTTCTCCAGCTTACAATTTTAAGACATTATTTGCCTATTTGATGTAGATTTGAGAAGGAATCCATGGAGCAAAATATTGAGAGTGAATGGTATGGCCTGGGGATACCTTAAAGGTGTCAAAAAAATAGTGAGGGTGGATATGGGGAATGGGTGGAAAACAAATATAAAAGTTGTGAGTTTTCCCAGGGAAGAAGGATCATCCTGAGACATGTGGCATTTTGCGGAACATGCCACTGCTTGATCTACAACAGTTCTTCTATAGCTGGACATGCTGTAAGAAAATAGTCTTTAATTTAGAGGAGAAGCAATCCTCTGTGTTGGTAATAGCAATTGTTTATACTACATATTTTCAGGGTTATCTTTTTGACTCAAATATTTGGGGATGCAGGACTGGAGAGTGTAAACTGAAAGGGAAAGACAGTCATCTCAGTTTTCAATACTAAATGTACAACACTTCATTGTTTGACTACCTCAGTAATACTTTGAATGTACAGTCTTGAGGCAATCCATCACTTGAAATAACAGCAGGTTGCTTCTAAGTTCATATATTGGCTTCACTTTTGCCCTCCTATGTGAGGCAGCAGTATAGTTACTAATACATCAGAGGAGTCTCTTGTAGGCCTTTACACTCAAGCAGTAGCTAATAATTAACACTGGAATTAATGGGGAGGGGTAATCTATCTAGTTAAGACAGCAAAGCCTACATGTAATGGGGTATTTTATTTGTATTTAAGTCATTAGACTTTAACTGTTAAAAGGATACACTATACAACACTATTTGGGTTTTGTTGTTTTTTGTTTTTATAATTTATTATTTAGCCTTCTGAGTTTGACATTTATACTGAAAATGGAGTATCACTGTGAACCAGTTGCAGTTTGTTTTTTTAAAAACAGACGTGGTCAACCACCGCTGAGTCTACACACTACTGGACGTTCCTGCTGCAGGAATTAAAATGTGTGTTTCATAGTAATGAGAGAAATATCTACAAGGAATCTGGATGAGTGCTATGCACTCTTCTTAAAAATAAAACTAGTTTTGAGTAATCCTCTTGAATTTTGTGTGTATGTGTGTACGTATGCGCACAAATGTGTGTGCAGGCTTGATTAATGAAGCAAATGGAATTCACAATGACAGTGCCACTACTGTTCAACATAGCAGACTTAGATGCAGAAATACAGACAGAAAAGGCAGGAAATGAAGCAGGAAAGACTACATTTAGAAAGAACGTATAACAAAAGTCAGTCCTCTTACACTTCACTACTGAGATATCCTCTTCTGCAAAAGAGAGGAAGAGAGACAGGAAGGTTGTGTACACAAGGTTGTGAATGCCTAATCACCATTAGCCAACCATAAACTGAAGGAAAAAGAAATATTTCTTTACCCAGTGTAATTAATCTGTGGAACTGTGCCATACTTGGCCTAATTATCTTTTTTAAAAGTGATTGGACAGCTTTATGGAGGAAAAGTTCATCACAGGTAACGAACTGACTATATGCAATCTCTGAGAGTGGCAACATGACATCGGTATTACATTGTCTTGAATGCTCTCCGAGGCATCTGGTGGGCCACTGTGAAGTACACGAAGCTGGACTAGATGGGCCACTGACCTGATCCAGCAGAGCTCTTCTTATGTTCTTACTGTTTTATGCTAGGAACACAGTCCTAAAGGGGCTGCCCATACAGTGGGGCAGCTATACTCTGTGGGGCAGGGAGACAGCTGGAATCGTCCTTGAGGTAAGAGGAATAATTGTTCCCTTACCTTGTATCAAGCCCCAGCCATGGATCCACTCAGATCTGTGCCAGGTCAATCGCTGGCGCAGAACCTTGTAGTCCCATGTAGGGCTTTCAGGCCCAAGACGCGGGACATGATCAGGCAGCAGGCACCTCAGACCTAAACCGCCCTCTTCCCTGCACTGCCCCCTCCCCAGGAAAAGAAAGGGGGGAGAAAAGTAAACCAAGAGAAAGGAACTGTAATATAAGGCATAAACAATTTGAGTGTTTCTACAAGCTAATTTGACTGAATGCACTCTTTGCTTTGCACACAGAAGTCACCAATGCAAAGTGAATGCATTCAAACAAATGACCTGGTCTTGTGGAAACACTGGGATCATTTATGCATTTCAGTCTTGTTCTCTCGGCTTCCTCGGCTGACCAATGAACGCACAGGAAAGTCATGCCCTCCTTGTGTCTGAAGAGGATGCAATGGGGAACTTGGTGCAGCGGCTCTCTCACTGCAACACAAAGAGGAGCTCTGCAGTAAGTCAGACCCCCCCCCACTTCTCTTCCATACATATGACTTGAGAAAAATAAGCTGCTCAAAACAATAAAGGGAACACTTACACAACACAT
>JAJKFI010000002.1:1390711-1424268 GCA_029204185.1 Lerista edwardsae | reverse complement strand
GGCCTGTCTCCTGGTAGCGCCTCCATGCTCTGGACACCACACTGACACACACAGCAAACCTTCTTGCCACAGCTCGCATTGATGTGCCATCCTGGATGAGCTGCACTACCTGAGCCACTTGTGTGGGTTGCAGACACTGACTGGGTCGTGCTGAAAACATTCCAGTCCTGTGAAGCAAGTCTGCTCCCCCCCCCATTTCTTAGAATATTTGGGCTGGATTGCCTTTATTCATTATGATCTGCTATTTTGATTTCATTCACTTGTCACTTTCACAGGTAATGAGCGTCATTCAGGACAAATGGACAACTGTGGGATTCCCCTCCCCCCAATAGTTTCTCTCCTGAGTGTTGAATGGGAGTTGTAGGAACCAGGAGACATCCTCTCAAAGAAGACACCCTCTCAAAGGGGCTGTGTACTTTCCACTTAGCAGTATGGAAATCTTCTTTAATATTGTAACCACATACTTAGTACAGGCATACCTTGACTTTTGTCCATTTGACTTTCAACTCTTTGCTCTTTCAACTACTTTCAATTATAACCACATTTCAAATTTTGTCCACCTTCTTTCCTCTTTCATCCGTCATTCAATCTTCCAGAACAGTCTTTGGTGTTGTGTTTATTTTTCTTTCATTTATGTTTATTTAGGTTTTGCACATATTTGCATGTGTTATATAGTTATTTACGTTTTTCATTGGCCAAAATAAACCGGCAAGCTAAATAAGGCTATGCTTTGACATTCACCTATTTTTGACTTTCATCATCTGTGCTCTGGTCCCTAACCAGATGACCAAATAACAATAACCCAAAGTATTGTTATACTTCTCCGCAAAGTATTGGTGGAAAGAAAGGCTTATCTGTTGGGGGAGAGGGTCAGCAGTGTCACACCTCCTCCCTGTAGCTGCTCAATAGCAGCTTCCCTGATGCTTTAAATGGAGCCTGTTTTGCACAGGTGCTCAGCTGTATGTTTTTTTTTTCCCTTACATTACACACAGTGAGGAGGCAGCTTTGCCTCCCCGCCAATTGCTGATACAGGCGCCCTGCCTTTTTTTATTAGAAGCCAGCCCACACCTCTGGAAACCAACTTACTCTCCTCCTCCCACCCCCTGCTTCTACTGTCCTTCCCTGGATGCCTACTTCTAATTCACCGACTGGTAAGACACAGAAGAAATGGCAAAAAAAGTAAGCAAGACCACACACAGAAATCTCATTTAGGGAATCAAGTCACTGAGAATTCCGATCCTTTTTAGAGTCACTGCCCCTGAATTGCAAGTCAAGTTAGGGCCAGCAACACTCATGACTTAAGGTATTTAGAGTCATAGAAACATGGGGTTTTGAGTGACTTGAGTTATCCCAAGTCAAGTGTCCATCCCTGCTCACTGGTAGTGGCTCTCCTGGGTTTCAAAGAAGAATTTTTCTCTGCTTTACGTAGAAATGCTGCATAGAAATGCTTAAACCTTCTGCATGCGAAGTACCACTGAACTACACTTACATCCTCTTAAGATATAGAAATCCCTTTCAAGATTTTAGAGTACAATTATCTTTTATCCTGCTTTCCTTGTATTATCTGCGTGTATTTAAGAGTAAAAGAGTAAACACTCATCAGCATGACTTGAGACCACAAATTTCTAATGAAGAATTAGTTTTAATGACTAACTAAAATGAGTCAGTCATAAAAAACATTTTAAACTTTGTTAAATGAACAACTTACAATACAGAAACATATACTTGCAAAGTATGTATTTTCTAAAAAAAAAATATTAAAATTGTTAAAATTGTTATTAAAATTGTTAAAACTCTTCCTAGTTTACTATGGCAGGATCTAAACAAAATAAATTTGAATTTTTATAGTTATGTCCAATATATCCACCAGTAAGTAACACATTTTGCATGTAAGGAATCTTTAAGAGACCATGGGGGAAAATATGAATCTCTAGACATACATAGTTTTCTTCCTTATCATACAAGTGAAAATTTAGACATCTTCACAATCAGCAAACATCTCATGGTAGCAACAACTGTCTGATTATAGAGGAAGGCTTATTACTACTTACTGAAGATGGATTAAAGATGCCAAGTAGATCCACACAGATAATATGTTATTTGGGTAAGGGTGAATATACACAGCAAGAGCAAATTCCGTATTAGGGACCTCTGAAGAATGAATTCCTGTCTGGTAAACAGCTTCAGTTATTGACTGGACATTTAGATATGGCATCTGGATAGGAAATCCTGTAACCTACAAAAACAGAATTCTAAGTTTTCAAAGAACTGTGAAAAAGTAAGGAATACAAATGTATTCATAGTGGTACTGAAGGCCAACATAAAGTTGCAGCTGCTATAATCAGTACCTTAACTAATCAGTACCTATCAGTAATATATTTCATGTTTCTGCTGGTGTTTCAATGAAAACAAGTCCTATTGAAAGCATGTATTAATGAAAGTTCTGAAAAAGCAAATTTTTAACTGATGTATATCTATTCTCATAGTTAGGACATTCAACATCGGGTCAAGTCCTGCTTCTTAGGCTAAAGTCATTTATTCGTAGCTGAGGCCTCCCCTTAGCACCCCAAGTTGGAAAAGGGTGATTTCTAAAGTAATTTCTAACTAGCCTGTTCCCTGAAACACTGTGTTTTAAAGGAAGGGAACACATTCTGTTCATCCATGAAATCAGAAACCCAACGAAGTGCTCAGGATTTGTGTCACTACACAAAGTAGGTAGAATTCTATCTAAAAGATCAGAAATTCATAAGGTAAGATATTTTCCCTTGGTAGACAAGCAATCATTCAACAATGGGATAGTCAAAAGAACAAATTAACCATACCAGGACTACCACTGTGGCAGCCATCTTTACCTAGTGCTCTCTGGAGAACCCTATACCCAAATGCAGCTTCAGTTGAATTAAAGTTGTCTATTTTGTAAAAAGTATGACCTTAAGCCCAAGCAAAGCTGTTCTGTTTTCATGCTTCGTTTGTTATTTCATTTTACCTCCCAACCCAAGCTGCCTTGGCTCCAACTCCTGGCTTTATCTCCAAACTCTGCTGTCTGGCTCTGGCTCCCACTCAAAGCTTGGCTGTGGTAGCCATTATCCACCCCCAGGGCAATATTTCTTCTAGTGGCAGCTCCTCCTGGACTGCCACTTTGGCGTGTTCCCAAGAAAGAGGTTCTTGGGAAAGGGCATTTTAGCAACAATAACATAAATTCAATAAAGGTAAAGATTTCCCCACGACCGAATGGTCTAGTCATGACCGACTGTAGGGGGCGGTGCTCATCTCCATTTCAAAGCCTGTAGAGCCGGCGTTTTGTCCGAGGACAAGCTTCCGTGGTCATGTGATCGGCATGACTCTATGCCGTAGTGCCCGGAACGCCATTACCTTTCCACCAAAGCGGTCCCTATTTATCTACTTGCATTTAGGTGCTTTTGAACTGCTAGGTTGGCAGGAGCTGGGACAAGCAACGGAAGCTCACTCCGTCGCACAGTCTTGAACTCCCAACCTTCCGTTCGGAAAGGCCAGCAGCAGCAGTTTAACCCGCTGCGCCACCACGTCAATACTAACCCAATAATGTTCCAGAATAGGGTCCATATATGTTTCTTCTTTTTCTGTAGTGATGCTTCCAGTTCTAAGCTCTAGCTTTGGAAGAATTTGTCGTAAAACACTTGTACACTGCCGATGCCACCGAGTTGGCTGTCGGGATCGCCATTCCATAATTTTATTTCTTAATGTCTTTTCAATTCTGCATTTAAAGAAAAATTTAATGGATAATCTAAACTAATTGTTATTGTGTTAAGCTTATAGTGATAAAACCTCTGCACTATTGTAGGGTCATGGAATGTTCATGAACAGCCCAATGGAATGAAACTCAACCCAGAATTTATGAAGTGTCCACATTCTCCAAGGAAAGTTAAAGGTCAATTTAACAGGGAAAGTCTAGCTAAAAGAGGAATTATAGCAACAAAATAAGATGGCAGGACTGTGGCCACTGTAAGAGAGGAAATAAGTGAGGTGTCAAGTTCACCCCCTTCCCTAAAATTGACTTGACAGGGTTCTAGAAATCTTTTATTACTCAACAAGAAGGATTAATACAATGGTGCTAGAATACAATGGAGCCCCTAAATGCTGAACTGTCTTTTTTATTCAAAGTTGTTACCTGTTCTGTAGTTCTTGTACTAAACTTTCATTAGTGGGGACATAATATAGTTCTTCTGGCTGAAATAGAGTACAGGGATAGTTTACAACACTGTAATATACATAATGAACATAATTGGAAGGAGGTATTCTGAGACCATCACATTTTTCCAATCCTGAAAATGGAAAGTGTTATATCGTAAGTAGTACAAGAGCAGTGGCACTTGTGCTACATAACTTCTCTGCCTCTTCCTCCCTAAGGAACCTTTCTGAGTCCACAAAAAAAGCCACTCCTGAGTGTAAAGTACCAGCCACAGGGAGGTTATGAATTTCTTTTGCACGGCTGTAGCAAAGTGAGCAAAACACTATGCCCCTTGTAACGTACCCGACTTCTGATCCTTCCATGGCCAGTCATGAGTACTGCCAAAACTTATGCTAATAGGAAACCTGCAAAAGAACGCCACCAGCTCCCAATACTGCTGACTCAAACTCAGGGGAGCAGTTGAGTAGAGTTAACCAGCATCAAGGCACTTCCAAATACCACAAGCCTCACTTAACCTAGAGGCAATGATTTTGGAAGGAAAAACCTTAGACAAGAAAAACCTTTAGCAGTTCCTATTGCAATGGTAACGGGCAAAGAGTGGCCTGGATTTAGCAAGCACCCTAAACACTCCCCCCAAACATAACGTACTCACATTCATGCAAAAAAGCTTGACAAAACTTTATTAAAAACACAACTCAGTTGGTTACCAGGCCCGAAGGCAAACATAATGAGATATAACACATAACAATTAATAAAAACAATAAACCTTGGCTTCTATTCTTACAGAGTAACATTGCTTAACACGCTAAGTTCCCAAACAGATATTACCCTTGTTGCATTGTAAGAAGCAAGCGAGCCTCTCTCCTGGTTCTCAGTAATCAAGCCATTTCTGGAACAGCCAGAAGAAAGCTGAACACCCAACACAGGCTGAGGGGTGATTTTTATAGCCCTTTGCCTCTTGCTTTCCAATTAGGGCTAATTGCCTTTGCCTGAAACAATCACAGGCTATGAATTACAGCTGCAAAAGGAATTTGGGAGGCGGCAGCTGGCACCATGATGTCCTTGAATCTATTGCCCCGTGGAACCTCCCAAAAGTTCCCTAGGCCAACTGATAAAGAGTTGAAGTTTTAATGTTGTTGTTTTTCTTTTGTCAGCTTGATTTCTCACTGTGGCCTATTTTAACTCACCGCTTCCCCCCCCCTCCAAAAAGACAAACTACTTTAAAGATGGAGTCAGGCCTTCTAAGATGGCGTTAGGCCTGTATTTGGTTGGCCTGTCTTGTACACTGAGGATAGGAGGACCCGTAGGTGCTGGATGAGATGTACTAGTGATTGTGGAGGTAGGAAATTGCCCCAAAAATATGCAGAGCAGGAGATCAGTATCATGGTGGTGAATTTAAGTAGTGTGAGTACCATTCTGCTTGCACTTCTTAGGATACAACAGAGCACTTTGTTGCTAAAAAAGCATAGTTCTTTTCCAAGATAACATATTGATTTTTAATATATGACTACAGAACGAAGATTCATGAATAGCACTGACAGCGATTCTCTGTTCCTTGTGGTGTGAATTGTGATGAACAATTAGAGATATAGAAAAGACTTAGTGCCGATGAAATATTTAAGGAGAGCAACCAATAAAATGGGTAATTGTTGCCTGACAAGCATTTTTATTTATTTCTATTTCATATATGAAGCATAACCTGCATGCACATGTGTGTGTAGTGCTGGCTGCCTGTGTAGCGCTGGACCCAGGCCAGTAATGTGATTTTAAAGCAGACTGATGGCAAGGCCTCAAGGCCATAATTGTCAGGGCAATCATTGCCCACCAGTTCCACCTGACTGGCATGGAAGAAGTCTTACCTGATCTTTGGAAATTTTATGGATGATCACACCTTGCTTGGACAGCACACTTGACCCTATGAACAAAAGCCACCTCCTAGGAATAACTTGAGTTTCAGTAAATAGGTTAACACAGCAAAAGAAGAGTCCCCCAATCCTTGCTGTCCTCACCAACTCCATGGCCGCATTCATTCAAGGAGT
Source organism: Lerista edwardsae (assembly GCA_029204185.1). Lineage (NCBI taxonomy): Eukaryota > Metazoa > Chordata > Lepidosauria > Squamata > Scincidae > Lerista > Lerista edwardsae. The sequence goes on along the minus strand of JAJKFI010000002.1, from coordinate 1,418,061 downwards.
CATGCCAATTAAGCCACTGGCCTCCTGAGCTCACTACTGTACCCTGAGCAGCATGGCAGAATAGAAGGACCCATTTAGGACCAGGAATAAGTAATCAAGTGCCACCAAGCCACAAAATAAGATTGCTTGATGAGTTGACCCCACAAAAGATCCAATAGGAACCATAGATCTCTCTGTGAGAATTGAGAACTGCACCCACCTTGGAGGCACTCTGGAGGGGCTGAAGGCATTTTTGTTTAGAACTGCTTTTCATGGTGGATGCTGACATGATTGGATTTTAAATACAACTGAATGTGTGTATGAATGAATACAAATGAATACATGAATGAATGAATACATATGAATGTATGTCCAATGGGAGAAAAAAAACAAAAGAATGCAGCTAGACATTCATGTCTTTTGTCCTTTACTTGGTTATTCTGTCTCTCATTATGTAGGGCATTAAAGGTCAAGGCTACAACTCTCAACTGGGCCTGGGCCAGCCCAAGCCCAACCACCACTTGAATTAGGATGCATGCAAATGCTACCGCCACCACCCCCAGAAAAACAGAACAGAATTGTAGCTCTTCTTTGCACTGTCTCTTTAAAAACAACAAAAGCAGAGCTTCAGAATACACTGGGAGTTCTTTGGGCTGGCCATGCCTACAAATGAATTGATAGTAATGCAGCTATTTCAAAATCATAGCAATCTGAAGAGTTAATCTGTATTTGTCAGCAGGCAGACCTCTGCATTCTATACTAGCTGAAGTTTCCAGGCAGCTCATGTAAAGCACACTACAGGGAAGAACCATAACTCAGGGCCCAACCCTATCCAACTTTCCAGCACTAATGCAGCCATGCCAATGGAATATATGCTGTATGCTTCAATTGGGGGGGGGCAGTCACAGATCCCCCCTCATAATAAGGGAAGATTGACCTACCTTGGGCTGCATTGTGATTGCATTTGCACTGGAAACCTGGATAGGATTGGACCCTCAATGGCAGAGCGCAGACTTCGCATGCCGATGGTTCTAGGTTCATATCTCTGAGTACAGCTTGAAAAATACCCCTGCTTGAATTCTCCTTTCCATGGAAATTTAGAACAGTCAGAAAAGCTAGTTACCTGTACAGTCTGTGTTTTTGCATTCTGAAAATTGTATGGAAGCAACTGTTTCCAAAAGCCTTCCTTTGAAATATCAAAACTGACACACATTGGTGAGCTGTTTTGCTGTATGTTGAACCAGACCTATGAAATATTAATGCAAAATATGTAATCAAGAAAAACATTTGAGAATGGAAAATATTCTAAAATACTTCCAAATCTGGCAAGACGAAGAAGTAAATGTTTATTATGAGCCAAAATGTTTACAAGTTCCTTTACCATTACAAGAAAGGAAATTCAAGCCACCACCAAAAGCCTGAAGCAACAAAAATGACACAAAATCTTAAGCAAGCTTTTAACTTCTCCAAAACTCTTCATCAGCCTCAATAGAGAAAAGAGGGGTATCCCTGGTCTTGCACGCTCAGTGAGTGAAATCACTAGATACCATTTTCTCTCTCTTTCTCGCAGGCCTAATTCTACTGGAGTCTTGAGCTGCAGTGATATGGTGGGACAAAAGCAGGTCACTGCTGGGCAGCCGCAATGAGCACTGGTAAGTTGGCAGGTGAGTCGTGAGAGGGGAAAGGGATTAATGGGGGTTGGAGGAGGAACCAGGGGGGCTTGTGGGGGAGAGAAGGTGTGGATCTGGTGGCAGTTATGCATGCCAGATATGTAACTCTTATCCTTTTTTGGAACCCCTCTTTTTACTCCTTGGACATATGCCTGCAAAATGGCTAGCATATGTCCAAGGAGATTGAAGCCGGGGGGGGGGGCATAAGTAAAAAATATTGCAACGTATCTCATGCATTCTGTCTGATTGCCTCCCCCACAATAACATGCAGTGTAAACTCCATTGGTTAAAGTGCATGCTATATAGTGGTGGGAGGTAAGATTGGGTGGTCACTCAGAGTCAATTCTCACGTGATATGTCATACTCATGCACAAATACCCAAATGGAGAGCATACACACCTTACATCAATTCTGAATGGTGCACACATGTTCCAAGTGTTTTTAGCAAAATACATGGAAGCAGTTAGGGATGGCATTAGGGCCTGGCCAGGTCAGGCAATGGACAAGGGCCCACTCCCAACGGATAATCCACCTGACAAGGCCAACCCTTGAAATCTCAGTAGTGATGGTATTTCCAACACAACATCAGTGGATTGGCAGGGTTTATCATGGGATGCCCAGTGCAAGGGAAAATACCCTAACAACTAGGCCCTAACAACTAGGTCCTACCACTCGACTCAGCCACAGAGAATGTGAAAGTCTTAACGGTGGAGTCAACAATGGACAGGGTGATGGATTGGATGAGAGCTAATTAAATCCAAAAGGACAGATGTATTATTAGTGGAGAGTCCTGCCATTGCTGCTGGATCCACCCCCTCCCTCTGCCTTCCTGTCCCATTCCTCTCCCCACCCCGGTTTCTCCATCTCATTAGTTCCTCCAGTAGGGAATTCCATAATTGTGGCACTACCACAGAGAAGGCTCTCCCCCCGTGCGGCCATCCTCTAACCTGGGATAAGGGCAGAACTTGAAGGACAGCGTCTTCAGATGACCTAAGAGAGTGGGCTAGAATGTACAGGAGAAGGCACTCCCTCAGAAAACATGGACCCAAACCATTCAGGGCTTTAAAAGTCAATATCAACACCCTGAATTGAGCCCAGAAATGACTGGGCAACCAGTGCCGTCAATGAAGCATCTGTCCAACAGACTGAAACCATCTAGCTCCAGTAACCGTCTTACTGGAGCTAAACCATCTTTTGAACCGTCTTTAAGCTTTAATACTTACAATTACTTATAAATACTTACATTTTCCCAACTTATTAAGCAATCAACACTCTGCAGAGGGCAAAATGCATCAAACTGCTTATAGTACTGGCCACTTAGTGGATTCCACAAAAAATACTCTCCATTTTCTTGAGTTGCTACATAAGCCACTTTTCCCTGTATTTGTAAAGGTAGATGCCATCTGTTTTTATTCACTTCTTAAATACAAAAGAAACTGTGTCTTATATTTACTTCTTATGTTTTCTAGCACACAGATGAAACTTCACTGATTAGATAGCAATTTGATATAGTTTGATGTAGGATGATGTAGATATGTCTTGACTGTTAGTAAGGCAGGAAGTAAAAGCGTACAGCGGACCCGCATTTTCCATGGATCTGACATCTGCGGATTTCAGCATTCTCAGTTGTCAGACTTTCCCCCCACGGGCCCACCTTGCCCAGTGTGCCATTGCCTGGGCTCTAGGACTGCTTCTCTCCTCTTATGCTAGACAGCCTTTGAATACCACCGTCATTTTGCCAAAGTACAACCACTGTTGCAGGCAATACATCAGTATTAGATTGGGCCATAAGCATCACACAGGATAGATCATATAATGTGAAAGATAAAACCACCTGCTATTCAAAAAAAAATCATTGATATCTGTTAAAACATTTCTTTTATCTGGTACTTAAGCAAATAGTCAACCAATATTAGAGCTATTTGACATTAGCCTGTATGCTTCTCTTGTCATGGTGATGGCTATGAATTTTATTCTGTTCTACTTACTATGTAGTTTATATTTTTGTGGGGAATTACACAAAGATTTAAGTACTTTGCTACACTTACGTCTAACACAGATGTTCCCAACAGCACCCATGCTTTCTTCCCAAGATGCAGAAGATAGTTACATAGAAGCACTGCATGTTCTTCTTTATTGCCAACACCCAAACCAATGCAATGCTATGAAAAGTAGAAGATAATTTTTTTTAAGTAGTGCATTTTTAATCACCACACAAAACTACGCTACAGTCAGAATTCCACAAGGAAGTTCAGAAATGAGCAAAGCTCCTCAGGTAGCCACAGATTATTCAAGGTATTTGGAGCTATTTCATCAAATAGCAAAACAAATAAACCCATCACCCCAGGCCTCTTACAAAGCACATGCATTTCTTTTGCAACTGCAATGATACCACAGACCCTATCTGGACTTCTAGTCAGCAATCTACATTATGTAGTTGTCTTTATCTGCGCGTCTTGTTTGTTTTGCTTTTAAATAGCCCCACACTTACTGATGGACTGGATCCTCTTAACTCTATTGTTAAGATCTGTTTTAAACAGCCTGCCCATTCATTCATTCATTCATTCATTCATTCATTCATTCATTCATTCAGAAATTTCCCTTTTGAAATTAACTATAACTGTGTTGGATTTCCCAGGCAATTTCTTACTATCTGTGGTCACTGTTTTCAAACAAAGTGACATTTATATCTTGCACCAGATCCTGAGTTTCATGTCATTGAAAGGAATACCTCTTTTTCCTGGTCCAGACTACAACTACATTACTCCAAGGTACAATATTTTTTATTATCTAGTTCTCTAGTGTGACATAGGGCACAATGGCTGCAGCAGAAGAGGAAAATCAGTGGATATGAGGATCTTTGGGTTGAGTATTATAAGGAAACAGTGATTTTTCACGCTTTAAAAGATATTAATGTCTTTTAAACAGAGACCAAAATAACCCCACCCAAAAAGTTATATTTTATCTCACTTGAAAATTACCTCTGATGTCACCCAAACATCAACATCATCATTTTCATCCACAGTGTCAGATATACAAGGAATTAAAGACACAAATCGAGATATAAGATCCTACAAAAAAGAAGTATATATTTACCAAGGATGCATACTATCAAATGACATGAATATACAGTCAATCTTCTTTATATGCAAATCCACTATCTGAGAATTGCTACCTACCCCATTATCTCCACCTCTGTCCAGGTTACCCACTGTGCAGAGCAGAAGGCTGAAGGGACCTTCAGAATGGCACTTACAACCAGTGTGGACCCCTTTAAAATGGCTGGCGGAAGCATCTACCAGCCATATTTAAGGGATCTGTGCTGGCTGCAGATGCCATTTGGAAGGTCCCTGCAGCCTCTGGAAGGTGTCTGCAGCTTCAGAGATCTTTTGACACTTCTTGCTGCACTCTGCTGGCTTCCTGAGGATCTTCTGGTAGCAGATAAGGTACTCCTTGAACCTAACCACATTGATCCCATAGGATCTATGGTTCATAATTTGCAAATTCACTATCTGCAAGAGTTTCCAGGAACCTAACCCTTGCGGATAACAAGGTCTGATTGTATATGTAATTATTAACCCATTCAAATTAACATGCACTTGTGAACTTATTTTATTTGTATGACAGAAATATCTGCAGTTAGCAAACCAAAAGGCCTAACAACAATAAGGAAAATACTTCAAGTGTGTCAAATTTTTCAGCAACTCAGAATGTTATGATAAACATTCCATACTTACAGAAGTTGAATAAGGATCATCAGAATACATATCTAGTAATTGCTGCGGTGGGTTCAAAGAGGTAATATACTTTGTTACTAAAATATTTCTTCCTTCACTGTTAAACACCGAAGTTATTATTCTCCTCTTTGGAAACAGTGCCTTGCATGTTTTCTTAAAAATGCATGCTCTTTGCAAAAGCATTTCATCTTCATGATCTGCAAGCTAAAAAACTTACAGTAAATGGAGAAGGTGCTTTAAAACTTTAAAACCAGTGATAACTTCAGCCAAATATGGATGAAAACATCTTAGAAATTTGTTAGTATTAACAAAGCTCATAAAAAGTGGTAAGTATAAATACTAACCTTATCTGATTGAAAAGAATTTTCAGCAGAAGATAGCTGAGGTTCAATAGTGGCAAAAATGGTTAAAAAAGTATATTCTTTCAAGTTTTGACCATAGCATTCTTCTTTAGGAGGTACATATGTCTTGCTCCATGTATATCCAAGCAAAACTGGAGGCAAATTTACTTGAAATGTACCACAAATCTGTGAACACATTCATTATTTAGCTCAAAAAAAACAAATGTACATAATACAATCTTATTATAAGCAGCTAGTCATCTGGGTCTATGCAGATTACATACATGGTTAAAAGCCATGGTTGTTCTTATTCCTTACCTTTGATTGTTCAAGGAGAGTGGAGAAAGGAAACATAACTGATCCAAGCCAATTCTTTCTTACATAGGAGTGACCACTACAGCCTTTTGGACAGATATCCTAATAAAATACATACTTAGTGTTTATCTTTTGTATTTTAGGAATGTGTGTGCATGTATTTTCAGCAGTTGTGAAAATATTGCTGAGCAAAACTTAATACTATTGGATATATATTTTTCAGTTACTACTATGGACCACACTAGGTAATGGATCTGAAGCATTCCTATTATTGAATGGATACGAGTTTACATTCCCAAAGTGTCTTTCTAACTACAACTTATTTAAAATAAATACAGCTATACTTTTGACACTATACTTTTTAAAATAAAATTCATTCTCTACCTCCCATTAAAAAGCAATACACTATATCTACAGTGTTAATTAACTCTAAAAATGCAACTTGATTTTTTTTTTATATTGGAGGAATAGAATAAAATATTGGGCTACCATTTGCTTTCCTAGGTTGATATAAAATCCTCCAATTTACAAGGGATGCGTAAGAACCCAATTAAAATTAAAATACAATTTTCATCTTCTTATCAGAAGATGAGAATTTTACAGAGTAAAATTCCAACAAATTCAAAATAGAATTAAAAGGCAAATGTTTCCAGTAAGAGAAGATTACAGCCTGACAGCCCAGTTCTATGCCACACAAGTGCAGATGTGCTAAACATCCACTGCTGCAGCCTATGCTGGAGTTGAGCAGGCTGGAGGTCTCCTTGGAGTAAGGGGACATCATCCTCTTACCCTGAGTAAAGCCCCAGCTTGCTCCATGGAGCTTCTCAAGTCTGCGCTGGCAATTTCGCTGGTGCAGACTTGAAAGGCTCCATGTCGGGCTTCCGAGCCTGAGGTGGGGATAGGATTTGGCAGAGGACACCTTTGCCCGTCCCTCTTCCCCTTCCAGGCCTGTCCCTCGCCCCATTCCTCCCTCCCCCACCCAGAAATGCCTTCTCCGCCCTTCCCACACTCCATGTCACTTGCTCTTTACTGTGGCTCTGCTGGCAGTCAGGGCTCCAAGAGCAGTATCAACAGGGCAGTGCACACTTCCCCACTGATGGTGTTTACTCTCTAGGTGGCACAAACATGCTTCAGAGCACTTTTGCAGTCACAGTGGCGTCAGTAGGGCAGCCTTGGATTGGGCTGCCCATCTTACTGAACACAATGGGCTCAGTTAAAAAAAAAAAACACCACAGTTTTCAAACACCTCTTCTAACGGTAAAATTAAGGTGTGAGTTGAGCGTACATTTAGATGAGATACCATAATAAAATATGCTTTAATCCAGTTTTAAAAACAAACTTATACTTTCATCTGCAATTTACCTCATGCTTTTCAATCTCAAATTCATCAAAAATGTTAATATATATGTTGTCTTTTATTTTAGATAGCCCTGAAAAAGTATAATCATGCCCTGGAGAGCTGCAGGAAATAAAAAGTTAAATTAAATCAAACAAAACCCATGCTATCTTCTCTTTTAAAGGGCACCCATAATTTGACAACAGAAATCAAATGAAATTTTCACAGTAACTTCACTTAGGCCAATCCTACCCAGGCTTTGCAGTGAAACAACTCACTAGCAGCCCAATCCTAAAAGTCCAATGTCCAGAAGAGCAGCAGTACAAAAATGGCTACTGCTGTATCCTATGGGTGCCATGGCAACTGTTGGAGTCTCCTCAGGGGAAGTACCAGCAATGGGGCTACTTGCGTCTGCGCCAGTGCAGATTGGGAAGCTACCTGACCCAAAAGAGGGGCATATGATATGTTGGTGGAGGCTACCACCAGTCCCACTCTGGCATACTCCCACTCCTTCCCTCCTCCTGCCCAGTTCCACCCCTCCACTCCTCCCCCTGCCCCAAAAACCACTTACCACTGGCCAACAGGCCTCTCACCTGCTGCTGAGGCCCAGTGCTGACTGGTTCTGCCCTTGGACTGCCACTGCCGACTTGTGCAGTGTTGCAATGGTGGTTTACAGCATGTTTGCAATACTTTTAGCAAGCGGTACATGCGTATTGGTGGTGTTAGGGCCTTTAGGATTGGGTCCTTAGTAAACTGAACAGACTACAAAATAAACAACAGGCAGGCATGGTGCCAGGCTATTTTGTGCCCTAGGCAAGGCTAACTATTTGCGTGGACACACACACCATTTTTTAGCAAGACTTTATAATTAATAAATTCCATAGCATTGTTGTGTTATCTTAAAATAAAAAATATAAATGGCAAGTTGCATTTTTTACATGGGTTAAAAAAACAAATCTGTATAAAACTGTACCCCTCAAAGGTCTGTACTCCCCTCAAAGTACTGTGCCCCTTTAAGGTTTGTGCCCTAGGCAGCTGCCAAGTTGGCCTAATGATAGCATTGGCCCTGGCAACAGGTGGCCATAAAAATCTTAGAAATGGTTACCAAATGCCCTGAGGACCTCGTACATTTTTTATTAAGAGCAGGAACTTGGAAACTTACATTAAGTCAACCTGAAGTTCTTCATTCCAACATGGATGAGAGCCATCAGCAGTGCTAGTGTGATACACTGTGTTCTGGAAAGAGACTTCTACAAAAGGATGAACAGCCACCTAAAATAAAAAAGCATTATATTTTAAAATGCGAATATATTGTCAGCCGAATCTACCCTAACTCCCCATGTGGTGATGAAGTGGTGCCAGCATGGCCTCCACATCTTGCAGAGACGTTTTGGCCTCCAGAGGCCACTTGAGTGTAAGAGAACATTTGTTCCCTTGGCCTGGAGCAAGTTCCTGTGGGTCAATTCAGACCTGCGCCACCCATGAAGACAGATCAGGCCTGGGAAGGAGTTAAGGTATGTACCACCACTACTGAACCTGCCCCCCTCCCAGGCCTGATTCACCCTCTTCTCCAGCCTCATCGCCACCCCGTTCTACCCATATTTTCAGGCCCAGCCTTACATGCTTTAGCAGGCCTTTAGCCTCCTTCGTAGGAGGCCACTTCAGCTTCTCCGCCAGCGGCCTGGCAGTGCTGCTGGCAGAGCCTGCTTTGTGACTGCTGTAATTCATTACTACTAATATAACATGCTTTCTACTAGTGCCTGGCCTGGTTAGGATTGGGCCGTTTGCCCATTTTCAGATTTGTTATGGTAGGCTGGAGGTCCCCTTTACACCAAGTAAAGTCACAGCCTGCTCAGTGGGGCTTCTCGAGTCTACACCTGCCAAATTGAGGATGCAGATCCCTGAAGCCCCTTGTCAGGCTTTCATGCCAACACAGGGGATAGGATCTGGTGGAGAAGGCCTCTGCTGGTTCCACCCCGTCTCACACCAGTCCCTCTACTGTTCCATACCTGCTAAATTGCAGACTCAGATCCCAGAAGCACCATGTCAAGATTTCATGCCCAATACGGGGAATAGGATCTGGTGGTGGAGGCCTTTGCTGGTTTCTGACACTATTCCTGTAGGTGAAGACCTGCCAGCTGATCTCAGCACAGATCCTCCTCCACAATGTAAAAATCCAAGTCCCCCCACTGAATAACATCTAAAGTTCCAGATATAATGTCTAAGTTTATCTCATGGGTAAGTTAAGGGCAAGTTTTAAGCCAAAAATCATATAATTTGCTTTGATCTGTGGATAAGTTGATATATATTAATTTTTATTATATATTATTAATATATATTGTTATATATTAAACATTATTTGAAAACGACTTACCAGTAATTGAAAAATGGAGCCATTTCTCCTTGTTCTGTGGCAGCACAGAAAAACAACTCGCAAAAGCCCTTTCATATTTCTTCCTTCTTATTTGGAGAATAACTCAATTTCTGTGCTGACTCAGAAAAAAAGTGGAATGACTCTGTTTTTTTGATTGGCTGCCTGTTGCTGCCTCAGAACAATCACTGGTAAGTCATTTTCAAAGAATTTTACACACACACCTGTTTTACCCTCAACGTATTCACAGGTGATAGCAAATTAAATTATTTGGGTTTAAAACTTGCCCTCGACTCATCCATGAGATTGACTTATACACAAGTATATACGGTATATATGGTAGGCAAAATACCCACAATTCTGAAACAAAGTTTATTTGATGACAAAATGTGGCTTCTTCATTTAATCAAAGTAAAATTTTACTTTCAGGTGGTTTCGTAGTTACCTCAGTTAGAGGATCAACTGAATAGGCTGACTTTCCTGACAACAGATGTCTACCTCGGGACATGCAATTCAGTGATGATGAATGAACAACTCCAAGCCTTGAGATGTTAAACAAGAATGGCATACATACGTCAGGCAGATTCTCTCATTAACATGCACCACAACTTCCTGACTATATGTTTATTACATATTACATTACAGTCCTAAATTACAGTCCTGATAGTTGTGGTATAGCCCCATTAAAACCCGTTTCTTACCTCCTTGTCCTCTGTGGCATTAGTGGTGGCAGGGAGAACCCAGAAGTGATGGGCATCGTCACCTACACGTCTCTGCTGCTCGCCACCCCCCTTAAAGGGAGAGGATTTTAAAAATGCATTACCGGGGGGGATTTCACAACCCCCAGATTGGGAATTGCTGCTTTTGCAGCTAAAGATGAAAATTTTTAGAGTTGGGGAGATACAACAATTAGTTGCAGGATCCCCCTTGAAATTTATTAATATTCAGTCACAATGAACCTTCATTCCATAAAAACATCAGGCAGTTGTCTTCACAAAATTTAGTCCCAAACACCACAGAAGCTTGTCCATGCTGCCCATCAGAAGCTTTCTGCCCATCAGAAACACATTCTCTAACAGACTTTAGAACTGACAATTGTTGACAGCTTTTCTTGGGATTTTTTCTAGAGGATACCAGGCAGATGCTGTTTTTTGTTCATGCTACAGTTTCCCAAAGTAATTCGAGAATGATTTCTTTTCTTTGTGTGACTTTTTATGACTTATCATGCAAATAATAAATAATGCCTCTTTTAAAGGGATGATTCAACAAACTAGTATAGAGGCACTGAGGTCATTGGAACTACAACAGTGGAAGTATTTTTTTTATCTGTCCTTTATGCAGTGATCACTGTTCCAATATTATTTAGATTCTCTGAAAGGAAACTCAGTTTGAATGCAACCTACAGTGTTCTGCTGAGTAATCCAAATTACTTCCATAATAATGTTTGAAAGAAAGCCGTACATTAACTAGGGGCAAGTCACCTCATGATTTTCTTTTTGGTTTCAGAATACATCAGAGCAGTGGTTCCCAAACTCTTCAGCATCGGAACCCACGTTTTTTAAAGTCAATCCATCAGAACCCACCAGAAGAGATGTCATTAAACACGAAGTGATGTCATTAAGCTGGTGATGACCAGCACTTTGTTCTCACCTACGAACTCATGAACTGTAAATGACAGAAGATAAAATATGCAAATCTGGATCCAGCTCTCTCTCTCTCTCTCTCTCTCTCTCTCTCTCTCTCTCTCTCTCTCTCTCTGTGTGTGTGTGTGTGTGTGTGTGTGTGTGTGTGTGGGCGCACACACACACACACACACACACACACACACACACACACTCACTCACTCACTCATATGCCTTCCTGTTTTCTCTGGTTGCTGCTAGCTACTTCAACCCCAAATTGGTGCATAGAAATTGGGATGGTATCAGCAGCAAAGCCTGGCAGATGGGAGGGGCAGCAAATGATATAATACCTAGTTGGAATAGACTGTGGCACTTCAGCTGATCAGAAACAGACTATCCAACATCTCAGGGTGAAACATGAAAACAGAGGAGGTGAAACAGATAGCAAAAGCACACCTATTACAGCTTGACCCCTCAGCCTTCCACTACTCCTCCCACCCAAGAAGCACGAACTCATGGCATTGGGGGGGGGGAACACATTTTCTCCATGGAGGGCCAGTCAAAGGTGCCCATCTGAAAATGCTATTGTGCCTCCTGCCTGCTATACCCGTGACTTGGCTTCCTCCTCTTCTTCCCTTCTCCTTGTCACACTCTTCACGATTGCTGCTGCTGCTGCTCCAAATCTGGATGAAGACTGTGGTGGAGGAGGCAGGGGAGGAACCTGGAAAGAGGAGACTGAGCACTGGCAGCAACAGTGAAAAGTGAAGTGAAAAGGAAAGTTGGTTGACCCAGTTTGCCTAACCTAGAATAGAAGAAGACAGCAAGCTCATACTTGCAGAGCAATGTAGCCCTTGGTGCCTCCTGACCTCTCTCTGCCACAGCCACTTGCACGCAGACATCTTTCTTCTGTATCCCAGTCCAAATTTGTCCACTCCTTCAAGCTGCCACATCCCTTCCTGCCTCTCACATACATTCCACAAAAGTGCCATCCCACCCCCCCTCCCAGGTTCCGACTCAACCTAGTACTCGCAGGACATGGTAGCTCACCAGTGTGACAAAGCAAAGCGCTCAAGCCCAGCCTCAATAACAAACCAAGACACAGCAAAGGAAGGAAAACCAGTTGCCCACGCAGTGGCTTGTAGGGCAGTTGGGTGAGTCATTACGCGACCCACCAAAAATTAGGTTGCAACCCGCAGTTTGGGAACCACTGGATTAGAGCTTTGATTTGCAAAATAATTGGATGAATTATGCTATACTTTTATACTCCCACAAAACCCTTCTACACATCTGAACACTGAAATAGTCTTTCATAGTTGAACTTTATAAAAAATAGAGCAAAATTCCAACAAAGCACCCAAGATTAGTAGGTAAAGTAAAACAAGTACAATGTTTTGTTTTTTAAAAAAATATGCTTATCCCATAATACTAGCCAGCATGCTAGTATAATACTAGCTAGTATGCTTTACTGTCCCTGTATTTTATTGTAAATATTGTAGATATCCTAATCCAAGCAATATGTATGATCCTCAGCGACTTTTGGCTACCTTTACATGTAATTTTAGGTATGTTGTCTACTCAGAAGTAAATCAAACTTGTTCCTGGCAAGTGTGTAAAGGATGGAGGTTTATGATCCAATCCTAACTAACTTCCTGCGTAGCAATGCAGCTACCGAAATATTTGTAGCATACATTTGTAGCATCATTTTAAAAGCTAAGTAATAGCTTTAAAAGAAACTTCATATTGACTAGATTATATAGTCAATATAGATTCATATAACAATATAGATTCATATAACTAGATTATAAAATCTATAAACAACTTCCAGCCTGTTGCACGTGCAAACCTTACCCTTTACAATCTATGATTCTCTACAATCACATACTTAGTTGCTTTCCTTGCAGGAATATTATAAGCTCTCAATATTCTGACAAGAAGTTTAACATCTCCATCAGAGACAGCCTGAGCTGGAACCTTCCGCCTCTCTTTCCTTTGTGGTTTCAAATGTCTTCTGCGTTCACCAAGCTTGAAAATTGCACTACTCAATTGGCTAAAAAAAATGTTTAGATTTAAATAAGCTCATATAAGAGAAGTGTAAAACTTAATTCTGTGTTTTGTCATTTTTTTTCTATGATTAAGAGCCCAATCTTATCAGATTGTTAAATCTAATAGGTGCCATAAAACATGTTTGCGACACCCAAAGAGTAAGCAGCGGCAGCAGGGAGGCCTGCCCCTTCAGTGCAGCAGAAGAAACCCCAACAGCCTGTGGTAAGAAGGTGAGAGCTTGGCAGCGCTTGGGTGTGGGGGGAGTGGCAGAATGTGTGTGTGTGGGGGAGATCTTTCTTGGTAGTGAGGGGGGGGGAGAGGGCAGAATTGGGTGTGGAACTGGTGGAGACCTCCTCTGCTGAAGCCTATCCCCTATGTTGGGCTCGAAAGCCTGACAAGGAGCTTCTCTAGACTGTGCCAGTGCAAACTTGAGAAGCCCCATTGCAGAGGTTGGGACTTTACTTGGGGTGACAGAATAAATGTTCTCCAGCAGCCTCCAGCAGCTTCCTTGGCCCCACAGGATACAGTGGCAGCCATTTCGGCACCGCTGTACTGCGTGGCACTGGGAAGCTTAGGACTGGGTTGTTAATTTTGAACAATGTAAACATGCTTTAATATTGATATGGTAGACTACTCAGCAATCACTTTATAAAGACTGTGCTTTAACAGATTCCCCAACTTTAATAAAAAGCCCCTTAATTTAGGTTTTAACTATGTACCTCATAGATATAATTTCTTCATAATCATTCACAATATCCGATAGATTAAATTTGTGCCTAATAGTCATGATTCGTTTCATAACCAATTCTCTCATCTGTAAAGGAATAGTTTATTTCAATAAATGCTTTAAAGTAAATCATGATGGTTTTAGCTGCATAGATAATATTTCTTCCTAACATTGTTTTTCTCAATGCACTGAAAACTATGACCATATAAAACCACCACACATTGGTGGAACATTTGATCAAAGAACATTTTGTAGTATAGACAGAGATCAAAGCAACCTACAATGCTGGGCAAAGCTTCTATCTCTTGCCTCAAAGTAAAAAGAAGCATATTGAATCTGGGAGTAAGTATGCTATTACACAAAATGGCAGCAGGCCCATTAGTTGAAAAACCTGAGTCTGCCCCAGTGATTTTATATACATTTTGTTAGCTGCCTTGACCATTTTACTGAAAATGAAAAGATGAGATACAAATATTGAAAAATGAGGTAGAAGTATTGATAATAGTTGTGTAACCATTTATTTTCTAACATTAAATTTATGAAAAGTATCATACCTCCCTAATAAAACTGGCAGAACAATTCCTTTGTGCAGAAATAGGATCCATAGCAGTCATCCATTTGTCCTTCTCTAATTGGCTTCCATACTCCTGAAATTAGGTTATATTCATAAATTACTAAGCAAGGCAGAAAACAGTATTTATATTGCTACAAATATTCTTTCCACTTACATAGATTTGGTAGCATCAGAGATCAGCCAGAGAGGGAACTGGCCATGGGCCTGCTCATGAGGCTAATCCTTGAATTCCTCAGTACCATAGACACCATCCAAAGTATCATCAGGGACAAACAGAGAGCATAATGGGTTGTTTTTTGCTCTAGGTTAGTGGTTCTCAGTTTTAGCGTTTGGACCTACTTTTCAGAATGGTACTCATGTCAGGACCCACTGGAAGTGATGTCATTAACCTGGAAGTGATGTCATGGCTGAATGTGCCATCATCAAGCAGGAAGTGTCATCACTGTGACGTAATCAAATGACACTCCTGGAATGCAAACTGGTATTCTTGAACTGCAGCAATTGCACAGCTATGAAACATCCATGACAGAAAGCAGGATTAGGACAAAATATTGTGTAATATCACTGAACTAAAGGCAATTTAAAAAAAAAACCCCTCACTTGAAAATTCAAACTGTTAACACTCACAAAAGGAATATAGCAAGAGTAAGGTCTGCATCTTCCAAGATGGAAGCTACCAGCTACCAGCTACTGGTATCAGGTCATGGCATCAGGGCAGCGAAATCCTACTGTTGCCATAGCGTCGACGCAACGTTGTGTTGATGCTACAACATTAGCGCCGACGCAGGAGCGCCGACCAGCTCAAGTGCTCAAGCCGACACTACGAGTAGCGCTGGCTTGAGAGTGCCGACAGAGAGCCTCCCTTACGCCTACTGAAGCTAGTTGGCACAAGCGAGACTCTGTGCCGAGGCAGCAAGGGGATTGGAGGGGGAGGTGGGACGTGGGCAGGCTTGGGAGGTGACCATACCGCCATATGCTAAGCCTATCTGCAAGGCCGCAAAGCTCCAATTTGGGCCGTGTGGGCTCCTCGGATCTGTGCCCGGTCTTTAGCGGGCGCAGATTTGAGGAGTGCATAGGGGAGGATGGAGCCTCCCCCACGGTAAGGGAGCGCACATTCCCTTGCTGCTGGAGGTTTCAGCCTCCCCCAACCCAGCATTGGATATGGCGTTGGCCGGCCGGCCTTGCCATTCCAGCGCAGGGTAGGATTGTGCCCTAAGTGAGTTCCAACCTAAAGTTTGAGAAACACTGCTCTAGGTTTTGCCCTATAGCTTGAGGAGAAAAAAAGGGTGGAGATCTTTCAAATGAAGGGAATAGAATCTGGCAAGCATAATGCCACTGGATCCACCCTCTCGCCTTCCTCACCCACCCTCTGCCAATGTCTTACCTGCTCCAGTGGGTAGAGCTGTGTCTGTTAGTTTTTGTGGCAGCACTTCCAAAATGGCCACTTGACAGAGCACTCTGCACACTGTCACTGACCATTTTGTGACAGTGGAATTCTGTACAAGCACAGTACAAGTTCTGTACTGACAGACGTATAGGCACATCTTGACTGATGTGGCATCTGTGTGGTATTATTATTATTATTGATTATGATTATGATGTATTTACTATAGAGAAAGGTAAAAGTAAAGGTTTCCCCATGACCAAATGGTCTAGTCATGACCGACTGTAGGGGGCGGTGCTCATCTCCATTTCTAAGCCAAAGAGCTGGCGTTTGTCCGAGGACAAGCTTCCATGGTCATATGGCTGGCACGACTATACAATGTAGTGCACGGAATGCTGTTACCTTCCCACCGAAGTGGTACCTATTAATCTACTCACATTTTTAGGTACTTTCAAACTGCTAGGTTGGCATAGATACCCAGCGATAAGACAAGAAATTCAGCTATAAATTGCTTCCTCATCTTATCTCAGGGTCAGTCAGGGGTCAGGGCAGTTCAGAGGTTTCAGCTGCCTATTAATTGTCTGCAGACTATATTTTATGCTGGTAGAGAGTTTCCAAGCTTTAAATTACACTCCAAGCTGTCCTTTGTTTCATTGTTTATATTGGTTGGAGCTCTGCAGCTAGCTTTGCTGAGCGTGCTATTAACTCCTTAACTTCCAGCCCTTTCTGAAGTTGCTTTTCTGTGGTGTTTTTAAACCTGTGATTTTTTTTCTCCTGAAGTTTGAATCATTTTTTTTTCCACATCAATTTAATGCTATCTGTCTTGTATCATTATTTGTGGGGTGTTTTATGCTCCTCTTCACAAGCACTATTTCCTCAATATCCCCTCGCTGCTATGATTGGCTCCTGACATTCTCAGCATGGGAGAAACAAGGGAGAGTAAAAATCAGACAAAATTATAGTCAAACCCCCCGCTAACCTTTACCCGCCCCCACTTATCTGAGGATAATAGAAACTTGCATGATTTTTGGCTCAAAACGTTCCCTCGACTTATACTCAAGTATCTACAGTATATACTTACCATTTATATATTTACAGTTTATATACCACTTTTCAACACAAAGTGGTTTACAAACAAAAATCAAATGGTTCCCTGTCCCAAAAGGGCTCAAAGTTTAATATCACAATTGGCAAATTTTTAAAACATGATGAATCATTTCCTTGCAAAGATACAAAGTGGTTTTGTGACATTTGACATGCCAACTTTGACATGCAATTAATTAGCAACTAAATTAGCTACTAACATGCAACTGGATAACATGCTGGCAGCTTCTTGTGAAGGACTTGTTGTCTCCTCTCAAGCCAGAAGTTAAAAAACAGAGAAAGAAAATAAGTTCACAGAACTGCAGCTTATTGCTTTCTCACAGCACAATCCTATGCATGTCAACTCAGAAGTAAGTTTCATTGTGTTCAGTGGACCTTACTGAAAGTGTGCACTAGCCTCCCTCCTCAACCTTCCCCCTACACCATCGTGGGCAAGCAGAAGTCACCAGTCATCAGCATAAGTTTTCAATTATTTTCCCCTAATGGAAAAACAGCCTCTCCAGCATGACCAGAGCTTACTATTCCACAAGGGAGCCTCACATCTTCTGCCTCAATCTCTCCCAAACCTTGTGCTGCCCAGCCACATCAGTCCAGAAATCTGAGTGCAAAGCCTGCTGGGGCAACCCATTGTAGAAGCAGCATCAAGGATGCAAAACTCCCTTGTGGAACTATAAGCTACATTCACGCAAGGGAGGATTAGCACTGGCACTGGTTCTGGCCTGTGGGATGGAGTTCAGAGAGGGCTGCCCTAACCCATCCCATTTACATTGGCTCCTATGAGAAAACAGTTTTAAGTAATGCGTTTTTAATGCAACCACCTCATAAACCCCCTCTTGCATTTATTTGCATAATTAGCAAATATGGCAATACTGAAAGGATTTAAGTATGTGCCTACAACTCACAAGCCAGATATCAAATGACAGGCTACTCTGAAATTTTCACCACACTTGTCATTCTCATGCAAAGCACAAGTATAAATCATTCCAAGATATACTTGTAGCAGCACATGACGTGCCATCAGAATATGGAAATATGTTAAAAATTCTAATCCTCAGAATTTTCTAATCCTCAGATAACATTTATCAACATGAGTTGATATTAGAACAAAGCATATAGACATTACTTCAAAGTAAAATGATCTCCATTATATGCACATACTCAGGGCGCAATCTTAACCTGGAGTTAGGCTGGCACAAGGGACACCATGAAGTATGCTTGGCCCACTCTTGGAGTCAGAGAGGCCAGCACACAGACGTGCACCATCATCCCTGACTCCAAGAGTGGTCCAAACATGCTTTATGGTACCAGCCAAACTTTGCTGGCCTAACTGTGACGACCTAACTCCAAGTTAGGATTGCACCCTACATGTAAAAGCACAATTAGAGGAAACGAGAATGAAAGCATTGTGCAAGATTATAGGTCAGCATTTGTTGTTAGCCTGAAATACCTGGAAGACTGTGTCTGGTATCTCTCTGTCACAGAGAGGAATTTGTTGAAAGCGGTAGAAACCCAACTGTCCTAAGCTTCTCAGCTGCAACAGCTGGAAACGTTTACAACTTTTAATCTCTTCCTCAGTAACGAAGTTAAATTCTTCTTGCAGCTGTTCAAGACGAAAGTATTTTGAATCACTTTGCTCCTGGGATTTTGCAAACTATTAGAACAAAAATTTTAAGTCAGAATATTTAGGTTAGTTAATTACAATAAAGTAGCTTCCTATCTTAAGCCTGAATCAAGATAAGTTTTGTTTTAAATCACATCACAGAGTTAATTGACTCAGTATTACGAGACAGTTGCTCCCTCACCATTATAGCCAGTCCTTGTGGGAAAAGCAAAGCTTCCAAATAGCTTTACTGTACTGGCTACACGGGTGACAGAGAGGTGGTTTACATGGCAAGGTAAGGCACCTTGCAAAATTTAGCACCCTGCCCCCCCCCTCTAGGGACACTACTGTTACTAGGACGTTGTTATCAATTTCTGTTATGAATTGTCACTAGTTTTTTTTAACACTTAAGTATGCCATACAACTAGGCCTTTTGCATTTCCTCTTGCATTTCACTCTTCTGTTCCAATTCTTTTCTCGATCTCACTGTATACCGTGTTTACACTTTATGTGTTTAATTCAGAGAACTGAAGTCTATGAAAGTTTATGCTACAATAAATAATAGTGGTAAATGGTAAATGATAGCATTAAGGTGCCACAAGTCTCTTTCAGCCCAACCCAATTTAACTCCTCACCACAAAAGCAGCCACACCACCAGAGTGTGTGCTACACCCTGCAGGGGGGGAGCCGTCCCAGAGGTCTCCTTCAGGTAAGGGAACATCTGTTCCCTTGCCTGACGGTAAGCCTCCGATACTGCAATAGGTTTGCTCAGCCTTGCACTAGCAAGTTTTCTGGCACAATTCCAAGGGGACCGGGGAAGGTAGATCAAGGTCGGGAAGGAGGATAGGATATTGGTGGAACTGCTTTGGCTTTCAAGCACTACTGGAATGTGAGTCCTGGCAGTGCAGCATGCCTATAGGAGTGGGTCCTCTGTTGTTTTTTAATCTCCACGTGTACCTCATGGTACTAAAAGCCAGCTTTTTCAGTAGATGGTTTACTTATTTAGTTGTTTCTCCTAAAATTGTTTAATTGCTATGCTGAAACATTATTACCATAATTAACTCAATCAGATCTGAGTAGTTAGGATCATTTGGGTCAATGTTGACTTCTTTAGCCCAAGCAATAAGCTTCTGTATGTCAGAATGCCACCAAATTCTAGTTCCTTTTCCTGCATCTACATTTCTTGGGACACTAAACAAACAACATGCAAACACAGTATTACAAACACAGTATTAAAGGGGGAAAGATTCTCATTATGATGATCAAACATTAGAATTTGTGTTAATCAGCTTGACAAATATTTGAAGACATCATCAGCTTCAGCCTTTCCTCAAAACATGGTTGAAGTAAAACTAAACAAAGGGTCAAGCAACTATAGAAAATAGCAAATTGTAGCCTCAACATATACTATTTAAGACTTTGGCAAAATCAGATCATAAATTAAATTACCCACATTACTTCAAAAATCCAAACATGAAATTCTATTTAACAAATGACTAAAAGTAATCTCTAACATGAACTTCATTACTTGTTGCAGGCAACGTGTACAGGCTGAACTGTGGGTGCTAAAGGAATGCCTCTGTCATCAGTTGCCCAAAATAAGGAATACAGTAGTTTTCCTGACATCAGTGGGCAAAATTCTTCTCTTTTATTCCCATCAAGAAAAAACAGCACATCTGCAACACAAACACAACTGAACTTAAGCATTTTTATAACACCAGCCTGAAACAACATTTGAAATGCTACATTGCTGGTTCAGCCAATATCAATGCCAGTATGGAGAAGGCTTCACACACATGTGCACGCATGCACACACGCGCATACACACACACACAAAGAGAGGGGGGGGGCTTAATCAAGAGTATGGTTAACAAATTGAAATCCCTACTTCTTTTGGCTGGGATGGATTTATTACAGCCAAATGTATGATTTATGGCCTGATCTGAGGATTTCTTGTGCTAGCAAACAAGTGGTCAGAGCAAAGTATACTGACCACTGCTGAATCAATGAAAATGTTTAAAACTATAATGTTAGAGCCAATCCAATGACAATACTAGCAGACTCATGTATTTTGAAATGTGGTGGGCAATAGATAAGATCACTATCTTTGTCATGAAAACTTAAATAAGGTTCAACTGATTTTATGTAAGCATGGGGTGAAAGTTTTGGGCAGCCTAGTATCTGCTGTTTACACCCACAGTTCCCTTTGCAGTTTCATTTTATTCCTCCTCCTTCTGCAGCCCCCCACTCCCGCGCTGCAACTCCTGCCACTTTGGAGACTCCATCAGTGGTGGAATCTAAAACGGGAGGATCCGGAACGCTGGGCAGGACTAACCTTGAGTGGCAGCCCATCCATTTGGGTCCGCCGCCTTCCCACCTGCCGTGCAGGCTGCCCTCCGTGGACGCGCCCCACCGCCACTCGCCCACGGCACCCGGCGCCCCCCCCCCCGGCCGCCCCCCGCGAGCAGGCACCCCCTCCGAGGCCACGAGCACTTTGCAGTGCCACAGCCACCATGGAGCCAGGCGAATGGCGGCACATGGGCAGAGCTAGGCCAGAGTAGCATTCCACTCACAGGTTAGCCCCGCCCAGCATTCTGGATCCTCCTGTTTTAGATTCCACCACTGGACTCCATGACCCCCAGCAGCAGCTTTTTAGGGGGCTCATGGGCTCTGGGAGAGAGGGGAAACTGAGTTGCACAACTATGAACTGTGGATGCTGTCTATTAGAAATAAAGGCAGTGGTTTACTCTCTTGCCTATTCAATACACTGAAAATGTTTTGATTAACTTACTGCTTCCCACTGCCCCGTCTGAAGGCTTAACTTGCTGTTCACAGCTAAATTCAGCCTCATCCAAAACTTCTTTGCTTTTCAGTAAGAAGCTATTAGGAAGAGGCAAGTACATTTTGGTCAACAAAGTTGTTTTTTTACTTGATTCAAAAACCTAAAACGAAATAAAATTGTGCTTTGTTAAAAACGGAAGCTCAAAGGAAAATGTTCCAAATCAGGTATCTACAGCAAGAGAAGATGCAATGAATCTTCAACAAAACTGCCTACGATTAAGGGCGCAATCCAACACTACCCGAGAGTCGTCACAAGCTGCTTGTGTCGGCTCTGCGGTGTTGCGAAAGGGCTGCAAAGCACTTTTGTGCCAGCACGAGGCGTGCAGAGCCGACGTGAGCAGTTGCATCAGCGCTGCAGTGCCAGAGGACACAGAAGGTAGGCCACTCCTGCACCAGCTGAGTTTGGCTGGCGCAGGGGCTAATCTGGGCAGGGAGAAGGCGGGAGGGAGGGCCAGCCCAGGGAAGGGAGTGGGAACCACAGAGAACTGCCGGAGGACGCCACAGGTAGGCCGCTCCTGCACCAGCTGAGTTCGGCTGGTGCAGGGGCTAATCTGGGCAGGGGGAAGGTATGAGGGAGGGCAGAACCTGGCGGTGGGAGAGTGTTCCTGGGGGGGGGGGCCGGCCTGGGGAGGGAAATTTGTGCCATGCAGCGTGCTCAGACCTATGCCCGCTATATAGCAGGCGCAGACCCAAGGGGCCCATAGGGGTGGCTGGCACCTACTCCAGGGCAAAGGGACAAATGTGCCCTTGCTCCAGCCTGCTCCCAAGCTGCGCTGGATTCAAAACAGGACCGCCTGCCTGCCTGTTCCAGCACAGTTTAAGATTGTGCCCTAAGGAAAATAGTTAAAGTAAAAAATAACTTAATGTCCGTTAGCGCGGTTCCCGCACTAACGCTGATTATCCCCCCCCCAAGCCCCTGGGAGACGGACAGCTGGAGGGGACAGCAGCGATTGGCTGCCAAGCACCCCGTGGGCGGGCCAATTGGCCCGTGCACAAGGCGATCCCCCAGCACCGCCTCAGTGCGGTCCCGGCTGGCGAGGGGGGGCGCCCCCCCCCCAACTAGTCTGAGAGTAGCTGGTCGCCCTTCGGGGGGCCGGGTAGGAATTTTTTGCTCTCACCTGATTGGCCTTTGGTGAGGGTTTTTTTGCCTACCCCAGACTGGTGAGGGTCAGGACGGGTTTCTTAGTTAGAGAATGCAGGCACGAAAAGTGCGGGGTAAGCAGCGATAAGGAAGCTCACGGTGTCCAGGCCAGGGCAGCAAGGTGAGGGGGCTTGGCTTTAGCGGCTCGGATGATGCTTGACGGCTCGGAGAGTTGCTTAGCCATGCTCCATCACTGGCTGAAAGCTGACAGGGCACCTGCAGCTGGAAAGCCAGCTCCACTGGTCCCCCAAAGCGGGGGGCAATGAAGACAGGCAGGCACAGCTGGCTAGCTGTGCCTCCTTGAGTTGTTTGGTTACGCCCAATGAGAATCAAAGGAGGGATGACGGCTTGCCGTCTCCCTCATGAGCGTAGCTTTACCCCGCAGCCAGGAAGTTAAGGTATAGTTGATAAATGAACGTTCCTGTTGCAAGTCACCAATTTGTCATTTTAATAAATGGCCTGTTTATATCCAAATCCCAGTTGTCTGTCATCATTTCAGGGGTCTGGGGATAAACAGAGTTTTTTTTAAAAAACAAAACAAAACTATAGCTTCTTTTTAAAACTTCTAGGCTTAAAGCTGTCTGCCTTCTTTGCTTGCTATAAGCTTTTTATTTATTGAATTTGTATACTGCTTCTTTAAAGGCCCAAGCTTTGTGCTTATACCATTTTAAAAGCAGCAGTCTCCAAACTGCAGCCCAATGTGTAACAAAAGAAGTTATCCTGGCATGGCTCATTCCATTCCACACTACTCCCTTCTATCTTTCCAGCCAATCTTCACAAAATCCAGAAATCAGGACACAGAGCCTACTGAGGCATCAGGCAGCAGAAGCAGCTGCCCAGCACGGGTTTCTGTGAAGATCAGCTGGAAAGATAGGAAGTTGCGGAATACACAGCACCCAGACAGCCAGATCTAGCCCATGGGCTGCAATTTGGAGAAGACTGGTTTAAAACAAGACACCTTTTCCCTTTGCACAAAGGTAATCAACACAAACAAAGATAATGGGCACAGGGGGCATGGGAGCAGTGGGGTACCACAGATCCACAGACACTGTGGGATGCCTGTACACTAATTTCCTAATGAAGTGAATCTAAGTACAAATGACAGCTCATTACAACAGGATTATCACTGAGTTACAAATGGTTCTCATCCAAATTAAGCTTTGTAAAGATTACAGGATTAGGTTTCAATAATGGCCCATTGCTGTGCTGAGCCAACACATGCCATCTGAATGGTCATACCTCTAATCGTAGAGATTCAGGCCAGTTTAATACTTGAATTCTAAAAATTTGCTGGAACATTACTTTAAAATCATACTGTAGAGGAGCTTCTGAAGTACAAGAGACCAATTTATTGTTGTAATATATTTTAATCAAGTACTTCTGCGTTTGGATTTTTTCTCTTCGCTTTTGTTCATCTCTAAACATAGAGATACAGACAAAATAGGTAAAGGTGAATATCTGATGAAACTTCCAATGCTGTTTGCCAAATTTCCTGCCCGGCCTCCCCAAGGGCCCTAATGCCCACACTAGGCTAATTAGTCTCCCCTCCAGAGCAGCCTCAGAGATAGAGGGAGGGGGTTCAGTCACCCATTAGGCCTCCTCTCTTCCAGCAGCTTTGCTTGGGATCACCGGCTGGTCCTCCAGACTGCCCTCATCACTTGGCTCCAAACTACCCTAAGTCTAGCACCCAGAAACCCCACCACCAAACAATAGGCAGTCAGCTTGCCCAAGCCACAACTGCCTCCTTCACTTGGTGGCTCCAGGGGTGTGGCAGCCCTACAACAATTCCCCAAGTCTCCCACAATAATCTTACCTTAGCCAGTCTTTCCTTCAGTCCATCCAACAGTCAGTCCAGCCAGCACTCCATCAGTCCAGCACCTACCCAAGGTTCCTCTCCTACAGCTCCTGCCTCCAACTTTATACTGAGGCCAGCCAATCAGTGGGCAGGCTTTACCATCAGCCACACCCATCTGTACCTGTGCTGGCCTCCCTTCATAGCCAGGGGCCTCATCAGCCTATAGCTGTGCTCCCTGAGGCTTGCAAAGACCTTGGGAGTTAACCCTATAATCCCTGATTTATCTGGGACAAGGGGACATTGATGATACCATTTCCTATCTCCTTGGGATAGCTCCTGCCTTTTCCAATACAAATGCTTCCAGGCCTACTAGGTACTAGAGGTAAATTTTATCAGTAAAATGAAGCATAGGTAGATAATTAGGCCACAGTAAACATTTTAACTGTAGTGAAATAAATGTTCTGAATATGTAAGTCAAATGTTTAACTCTTTCCACATTATTTACTTTATTGCCTAAATATTATAGGACACTATCAAGCTAATTTTAAAATAATCCTGCCTTTCAGTCCAATCCTAACCTGCACAGTGTCTATGGCTCTAGCAGCCCCAAAATGCTGACCACCGGATCCTAAAGCCACCGGGGCACCGCCAGCGGTCTCCTCAGGGTCAGGGAGCGTTGGCTCCCTTACCCTGGGTAATGCTAGTGCAGGACCAATGGATCTCCTTGGCTCTGTGTCTGCTATTGAGCGGGCACAGTTGAGGAGGCCTGTATCAAGCTGCCAGGCCTGGGAGGGAGGATATGGTGGCAGAGGCTGCCACCATCCCAACCCCCTCCCAGGCCCATTCCTCCCCACCCTCTATCCTTTCCCCCCCTTCCCCCACCCCCCTTCCCCCACCCTGAAAATGCTTACCACTGGCCGGTGGTAGAGGAGCTCTGGCCACTCAACCTCACACTGCTGAGGGCCAGCGCCGACTAGCACTGGTACAGTGTGTTGCTCCCTCCTGCACTTTAGGGCACATTCATGACACCCAGCACTAGTGGTACACAAGCACCACCAGTGCTATGGGCTTCAGGATTGGGCCTTTAATCATGAAATGCAATGTAACAGCAGATGCTTTGCAAAATTAAAGGGGAAAAAACCTGCAACTCACAGGGGACACATGTTTGCTTCTGTTATTTCTGTCATGAAGGTAAGATGTGGTATAAAAAGAGGTTTATTTATCTCTTCATGGTCTGTTGAGCTTAGAAGGGAATGAGAATCCAAGCCTCCCTAGAAATCAGTGTTATTATTTGCACTGTACCTGAAACTTTCAAACAAACCGCAATGCCTGCAATTGTATTAGTTATATAAACCCTGGGTTGCAGCCACTTGGCGTGGAGGCACTTTGTGGAAACAAATTCCTTCTGTTCATTGAAGAAGTGCACTGAAGAAGTGCACTGGGTCTTTCCACCAGTGGAACTGGTCTGTGGTGAGCATGAGGGGCGTAGCTAAAGAAGTGCAGGGGGCTGCAATTGCACTGGGCAACAAGCTTTGGGGGGGCAACAAGCTGAGCTTGATATTAGTGCCAAAAATTGTTAAAATCTTGGTATGTATGAATAATACCATCATGTTATATATCATGTAATATACCATTAGATGCAGAATTTAATGCAGAATGCAATGAAACAAACCAGAGTGTAATATCTGTACTCTATCAAATGTTATGGCCAAAAAACAAAAAACGGAAATACAACTGCCGCATAAAAATCATGGTTTGTTAAGATCACTGTTTCTAGGAATACTATTGTGTTATATATCATTTGATGCAGAATTTAATGAAGAATGCAATAAAACAAATTGGAGTGAAAATACAACTGTGATGTCACTTCCTGTTGTGATGTCACTTCCAAGGCATCATTTTGCCCTCTTCACCGGGCTACACTTTCAGTCGCTCTGCCAGTGGTGAGCGCAACTATCCTTTTCATTAATGAGAGACAATTGTTGCCACAAAGCACCTCCACATAAATGATTAAGATGCCACTCTTTCCATATATACTTAGAATGAAACCTAAGTGTAATGGATATTTTCTAACTCTAAATTTACATTGACAATATAGTACATAAACATTGACAATATAGATTCATAAACACTAGATTTCTGTAAACATCGAACAATTACTCTACATCCCAACTCACATCTTAATTCTATTTCTACTAAAATGTAACTAAAATGTCCAAGTTCTGTAACCGAAATGTTCACATAATCATCCCTTGCTTACCACTGTCCTCATTTCCTTCCCCTTCCAATGTTGTTCACCTTAATATCTAGAATGTAAGCTCTTCAGGGCAGGGGCCTATCCCCTCATTCTTAATAAAGCTTCATATACATCTATCTCATTTATTTTACTGTGGCAAAAGCATTTACTATTTAGAAATATTTAAAAACCTTCTGTTTTTTCCAGCTTGCTGAAAGTTTGCTAGACTGATCAATATCGCCTCTCTCCTGTTTTATCTCTTTATCAGCTTCTTCGGATATTTTGGCTGATTCACCTGGTGTGGAGTTCTTTGCCAGCCTTTACAAAAAGTAAAAAGGAAACAAAGATTCTTCTACACAGGCTCCATTGTGTGATTCTTCTCTGCATTGCCTGTATTTCAGCTCTGGTCTACACTGATGCCTCCCCATACTTTATACAGGCAAGTTATGCCTAATTTTAATACTCTGTGTGTGTGTGTGTGTGTGTGTGTGTGTGTGTGTGTGTGTGTGTGTGTGTGTGTGTGTGTGTGTGTGT
>JAJKFI010000002.1:1352109-1380726 GCA_029204185.1 Lerista edwardsae | reverse complement strand
TGTGTGTGTGTGTGTGTGTGTGTGTGTGTGTGTGTGTGTGTGTGTGTTCCACATAAGCTCTGGCACGCCTGGAGCGACATGCACCAAACTTGGTACGCATCTGCCTTGTGGTCTGGCGACAAATACTGTGGCAGTACGACCCCCCTAGCACCCCTAGGGGTCGGGGTGCACAGGGGGTGCCATGTAAACATGATCGAAAACTGCCAATATCAGTGTCGAATCCATAGTTTCCGGGGTCGCCGGGTAAGGTCAAGCTAGTATACCATAAAAATATGCCTTTGCTTAAATATGCCTTAAAATATACTATACCTGGGGAAGTGCTTGGCATAAAAAGTTGCTCCCATTGCTTTTTCTTGGCTATCTCACTGGAATAATATTCAGGAGGTTTTACTTCAAGTAATTCGGGCAGCAATATTTCTTTTACATGGTCAAGCAGAGGGACTTGTTCACTCAAAATACAGAAGTTTTGAAGACTGTCATTGATTGATTTCTGTTGTTTAGTCATCAGGAAGAAAACCAGTATAATGTTCATTAAGGTTGAGTTCTTTGTTTTGTTTGGGACTTTCGTTGTTGTTTACTTGCATGAAGGGACAAAGACCCCTTCAGGATATGGAGCTAACTGAAAACGTTTTTTTTTCCACTTTCCTAAGTATTGCTCACTGAAGAAGTGCAGAGAATCAAAGTATCAGTTCATGGTGATTCTAAGTGCAAGCAATTGATTGGGAACTCCATGTTTGTCCACATGCAATCACATATGGACAGGACCAGTTTGGTCACATCATTCAAACTAGTCTAACATGTAATTGTCATAAAATATAGCAAAGTTGGAGTAAATTTTCTGAAATGGGTTCTCCCTATCTAACAGTTGCAACTACAGAGTAACTATCTGGTATTACATTCAATATGTACACTTCTTCCAAACATGATGGGTGTGCTTCAAAGAAATATTACAGAATATTACTTTTTAATATACTGTAATTTATTTCCTAAGTGTCACTATAGCAGAGGGAATACAAGACAGTAACCAAGGACATTCAAATGCTGAGGGCTCTGTTTGATAGGAGAAGTGTAAGTCACTCAATGAACATAATGCACCACGAAGAAGGCAATGTTTATAGTAAGAAGATAGCAATACCTGATCAATATCTTGACCCATTTCTTTCAGTTGTGGTTGTTCTTCAAAAGTTGATGTAAAAAATTTAAAGCCCTCATCTAATGAGATTTGATTCTAAGATTGAAAAACAGCTGAGTAATTATCAATCAGTACTACTAATAATTGTGTGATCTCCTATTGATTGCCTTGATTAACCAATATTTCTATTAACAACACCATTCACCCTGGCACTGAACCTTGACTTTAGCTTTGATTCCATCCTTTTCTTTGTTCCTCATATTCAATTTGTCACCAAGTCATGTAACTTGTACATTGCAAAAATCCATCCCTTTCCATTTCCTCAGCTAAAACTTGACTTCACACTCAGGTCATTTCCCAGTTTGACTCTTTGACACTTTCAGTCTTATTATCTCAAGGTTTCCTTTGTCATACCTTAGCAGCCCAATCCTACCTAACTCCCCATACAGTGATGCAACAGTGCCGGTGCAGCTTCTGCTGCATTCTGTCCATGATTGGGAAGGGGGTCAAGCTTTGGCACGTGCTGCCAATGAAACAGCCCCCCCCTCCAAGGCCTGATCTGCCCTCCTCCAAGCCCTGTCACCATCCTGTTCCACCCAGCCCTCCCAAGTTCCACTCCCATCCCATTCAAACCCCTCCCCTTTTCCTGCCAACCTCCCACTCTGGCTTTCCTCCTCCTCTAGGGGACATACAGTATGTTGTCCGGTGGCATGTGGAGCTAGCTGCTTACTGCTTGCAGTGATGGCTAGCAAGCACGCACAGTCCTTGTCAGGTTTGCAATGGCAGTAAAGAAGATTACGCCACCAGAATGTCCATTCCGCTAGCAGACTCCTTCAATAGGATCAGGCCATAATTCTCCTACACTGTTTTCAATGGCTTTGCCTTCTCTCCACCCTTCTGTCGCCATTTCCTAATTTCTTGGTGCCAATAACTTTAATTTCTCCAATTACAACTCCAATTACAAATCCTATCATTTCCCCACCCCACTAGTGCAGCTGCACCAAAAACAAGCATATTGTTGGGTGAGGGTAGATTGGAAGGCTTCAGAAGGGAATTTAAATCTCTTTACCCCTCCGCAAAACTCTTGCTCTGGAATGGGTTTCATTGGAATTGTGACAGCTCTTTAGCTGGCGCTTGTCTGAGCAGAGAAAGGGGATGGGGAGGCTCAAAAAAAGAGCAGGTAGGATCCAACATGCACCATCGCCACCTGATTCACCTCCTCCTGCTGACTCCCTGCTCGTTTTTTTTCCCCCTCCCTGCCTCTACTGTTGCCTTATCCATTCTGGCAGGTCCAGGGAGGTCTGCCTACTGCCAGGGAGCACTGCTGCCTCTTACAGCAATGCTCCCAAAATGGCCCGACAGAGCACTTTATGCTCCATCAGCTGCCATTTTATGACAACAGAACTCTGCTCCACTGTGTAAATGGCTGTACACAATAGCCTAAATACAGATAGGATTGGGCTGTTAGTAGCAGGTGTTCTTGTCTCTTAAGTGACTACCCATTTCCTCTTGCTTTCTCTAAATTGTGTTTAGTTCATTCTTTCCTGGCCTCTGCCACTCCACCCATCTCTCTCTCTCTCTCTCTCTCTCTCTCTCTCTCTCTCTCTCTCTCTTTTTTTTTTTTTACTATCCTACTGCAGATCGTATGAAGACAAGAACCTGTTCTTGTTTTGTATGTCACTCATAGGTTAGTCACAAATCTGAACAAAATCTACACTTGCATATGTAAGTAGGATACATCAAAGAACATTTCACCAATAAAGACAGTAACCAGGAACATCTAAATTCTGTTTCTGTATTACTGGCAATATAATCAAATTCACCATAACATACTTATATTAGAGATTAGTTATACCAGACTGTAGATCACGAGTTTAGTCAAACACTCTTTAGCTGTAGTTTATTACCTCTGTGCTTGTGTCAAGGTTGTTTTGGTATTCTTTTGTATCACACTGAAGTTTGTCTGAAGAGTTTTCCTCTTCTGCAGCCTAAAACAAAGCATATCTTAGTAGACTCCTTTTTCTTAAAAAGAAAAAGAAAAAACTGAGATCACTTACAGGCTTTCCATATCTTCTATTTGATTTCTTCTTTCTGAGGTCCTCCAATCGGTGTGGAAAGGACGATGACTCTTTTAGAGTATTTGAAAAATCCACCTTTCATATAAACACAAATACAGTACATTGCACATCTCATTTAAATGCTGAATTACAGCTAAGAAAAAAATATTTTGTTACCTTGACAGTCTTCAACTTTCCTCTTACTCTATCCCATAATGTTTCAGCTAATCTGCTCTCTTTTTCTATGTCAGTCGCTGCAAGTGTTAAAACAAAACACACTTTAAAAAATGTTCTTTGCAACAGAATACGTCCACTTTTTTTCAAGTACAGTCCATAATGCATAGCGTGTGTTCAGATGATTAAACAGACCACGATTTGGTCATCACCACAACCCAATATCATGAACAGAAGCCCAAGCTCTTTTTCATCTGCTATTTAAATGTTATATTCATCTGCTATTTAAATAGTTATATCACTAAGATGGAAGCTGATAATAGAAACTAGAGGTTGCCTTCCTTCCAGGAACGCTCCCAAACACCCCCCGCCCCCCCCCCAATCCATTCCTGAAGGTCTGGGGATACTTGAAAACAGTGTGAGCTGCAGCGCAGGTGGGCTGCAGCAGATGGTTTAAAATTTGCTTCTGTCACCAGAGTTCTATAAGCACTAACTTCACAAGTTTTATTTTGAAACTTCTTCCTTCCACCTAAGCCCCATCTGATGTATCCCACACTATACCAAGCGTCCGACAATCCTGAGGAACAGTTTTCAGGTAGGCCTGGGGAATGTAGCACAAGCATTGTTGTCATTGTGCTACTTAGGATACAATCCTAGTTGTTTTTTTTTAAACTATTAGGAATGGCCCAGATTTAGCTCCCAGTTTGGGAACCACTGATTTATATATAAATATAATACATACATGCACATATGTACACACATGCGATGCAGCCCATTATTTAAGCCTCATACATCAAAATGCATCTTATATCAAAATGCAATTAAACATCAGAAATGGTAAGATCCAACTTAATAGAGAACATAAACACTGAAATACCTTCCTGCAATTTTTTATTTAAAGCTTCAGTTTGCATTCTATCACCATACATGTTGTCTGTAGTCTGTTGTATGTAAAGATGCCCATGGGGGAAAAATACAAGTAAGTGGTAAGGAATAAAATCATTTTTTCTACATATTTAAACATCCAATCTTTCTGAGAGTGGAATCCTAAACTGAAGTTAGGCTGGCATAAACTAAGCCAGCAAAGTTTGGCCAGCACAAGGGGTTTGGGTAAAGTGTTTTGGGACTACTCTTGGAGTCAGGGAGGATGGCTCACGTCCAGCGTCTTCATCCGCAAATGAACTCCTGGAACACTGGGAGGGACGTGGGCGGGACTTTCACGTGATTGGCAACCCGCCGGTTTCGTTCTGCAGCTGCCCTGGCCTTGAGGGGGGGCTGCCCCCGGTTGGTGCGGCCCCCCGCTGCTTGCCTAGGCACCCGGCACGCCCCCCCACCTGTCTCCCCCGGTGAGCAGGCACCCTGAGGCCAGGGCAGCCGTGGAACAAAACGGGTGGGCAGCCAATTACGGCGAAGCCCCGCGTAAGTCCCTCCCAGCGTTCCGGGAGTTCATTTGCGGATGACGACGCTGCTCACGTCTGTATGTTGTCCTCTCTAACTCCAAGAGTGGTCCAAACATACTTTACGGTGTCCCTTGTGCTGGCCAACTTTGCTGGTTTAGCTTATGCGTGCCTAACTCAGTTTAGGATTGCACCCTGAGTTGCATAACATAATCTATGAAGCCTTCTAAGAAGTTGTATAGGAATATGTAACCGTACTATCCAAGAAAAGTATGTCCTAAGCAAAGTAAAAATTCACATCTTTAAAAACAAGGTTAATCTCCATGTTACAAAAATGTAACATATAGAATATGTTAACATTCCAATCCCATATACAATGCCTGAGATCCAAATATCCCATAAGCTCAAGTAGATCTATATGTATACCAGAGCTCTCCAAAATTCCCCTTTGAAATGCAAATCTTTCTGCAGATTAGTAGAAAAGGGTTACCAGATACAAATGCCACTTTTAAACTTTGTATAGAAGAGGAAATGTTGGTAGGTGCAGCTCACTGTGTAAATATTTAAAAATTTGCACCCACCAAAATTCATTCTCTCTCTCTTTATATCTATATCTATAGATAAACTTTCTCTTTCCACCATAGCTATATAAAGATGTGTGTGTGTGTGTGTGTGTGTGTGTGTGTGTGTGTACATCATACACATTATTATCACATAATTATATATTGTTAATGGTAGACTTTCTGCAACACACATATGCTTAATGTATTTCTGGTTTCCCATTTTAGCTTTAAACTGGAGCAATTACCCCACCACCACAAAAACAACAACCCAAGACTCACATTTCTCTGATGTTTTTCTAAACAATTCTCCATGGTGACAGTAGTACTACACCAGAGGTGAGCTATTTTAAAAAATCAGAGAACTTTAGAAATTTTCTATATACGAAGCCTGCCAATAGAGTGACAATGGTCAAATAATTCAAATATCAATAGAAGTTAGAGTTGCATCAAAGATAAAATTTTATTAAGCACAGATTCTAGGAAGCATTATGGTGGGGGGAAAAACTATGCCTTGTGAAACTATAACATTCTCATAATGCAATCTTATACATTGCAAAAGTAAGTAAGTATGACTGAGTATACATCTACTCAAAAGTAAGTACCACTGAATTCAATGGAACTTATTACCAGGTAACTGTATGGATCCCACTCTGAAAGTTACAGAAGCCTTCTTAGAGCCTGGACCTAACAAGTGCATTTATTATAGTCAGTGGTGTTATTCTACCGGAACGCTGGGCGGGACATCCGGGTGATCGACAGCCCGCCCGTCACGTTCTGCAGCGTTACGCCATTTGCATAATGTACGCAAGCGGTGTAATTGGTTACGCAAATGGTGTAACGCTGCGGAACGCGACGGGCGGGCTGTCGATCACCCGGATGTTCCACCCAGCGTTCCGGTAGAATAACACCGCTGATTATAGTCAACAAGTGCACACTTTATGTAACACTCCCCAACATGAAAATATTTATATTCTGATGGGGAGAGAAGTTTCCACCTTTTTTCTAGGACAGCAGTATGATACTCAGCTGGGGTATTCCCAGTAAGGAGATGGGAAAGCTGCACCAGCTGAATGTAGGCCTTTTGCATAAGAGCTGCGCCACAGAGAAACAACAGATAGCAATTTTACATGAACTTCATAACTCCAAACTCCAATATCAGTTTTCATATGTTGATTTGCCATTATGAGTTACCAGTCAAACTTCGTTCTAAATGTACAGTATTTCTTTTTAAATTATACATGATCTAGGACAGTGCTTCTCAAACATTCTAGACTGGGACCCACTTTTTAGAATGGCACTCATATCAGGGCTCTCTGGAAGTGATGTCATTAACTTGGACGTGATGTCATAGCAGGAAGTGCCATCATTGTGACATAATGACACTCCTGTAGTGCAAACTGGCATTATTGGACTGCAGCAATTGCACAACCATGAAACATCCCTGACAGAAAACAAGATTAGGACAAAATATTATGTAAAAGCACTGGATTAAACACAATTTTTTTTTTAAAAAAAAAACCCTCACTTGAAAATTCAAATTGTTAAAAGTTAAAAGGAATGGAGCAAGTAAGGTCTGCAGCTTTCAAGATGGCAGCTCCCAGCTTTTCCGACCCATCTGATATCAGATCACTACGCATCAAGTAGGTCCCGACCCACTGTTTGAGAAACACTGAACTAGGGAAACCAAAGTAGGTTTATTCTGAGATGTGCAGGATTACAGTTATCTTTTTAACCATCTGGGGTACATCCTTGAGCTTCAGTCATAAACACACGTCCAATAATTACTCTGATCAGTATCTAGAATAATGAAACCAACTAACAAACATTACATAAATATGTTTTAGAGAAGTTCAAAGTTTACCCTAGGGACTAGCAGTTCTATCCAGTAGTATTTCTGTTTGGCTTACATCCATTGATAAAGGAATTGGGAAACAAAACAGATTATTGTCAAAATGGAACCTGACTCATAAATTAACATCTACATTTATTTTATGAATTTATACCCACCTTTCCAGCACAAGGTGTCTTACAATACAATCAGGCATAATATCATTTACAAATTGAAATACAATCAACAGGCAAAAAATTATATATTGTTATCACATAGGAATAACATGAAACTACCCCCTTATAGTGCCTTTTCTCAACTCTGTAATGTCTAAGGCAGCTTGCCATATGATTCTTCTGCTGATGCAGTTTCTATGTCGGTGATGTTTATTCATTGCCTGCACACCTGCTGGCATCTCTGTACCAGATACTGATACGATACTAGTTACAGGGCTGCAGAGACTGTAGTACTTCAGGGCAACTACAATCCATTAACAAGTAATATGTGGTAAACCACCCTTAATGCATGTTCTTAATTTGTTGCCGGCAATTGCAGAAACTGGAGACAGGACAGCTGTCAAGCACCTTGCAGTCCAGTGAAGTCACACTGCAGAATCAAAAAACTAAATGAAATGTGTTACAACTTCTTTAGGTGTATGTTACATAGGTAAGACGGACTCGTGCACTGTTCCAAATGTGCCATATAAGGCACATTGCAGCAGTGTGGAGGATTCTGGAACAGGTAAAAAGGCCTGTGCTGGCCTGCTGGTGTAAGTCAGAGGACAGCACCCACCAGAACAGATAGGTGCTCCACGGATCAGCAGTGGGGTGGAACGGAGGAAGGTGGGGGAAGGTGAAGGGTGTAACAGGGTGGGGGGAGGATATGCCTTCCATGGTAAAAACATAAAAGATGCAAGCCTAAAATACAAACTTATTCAGAATAGTGAGTTCAATAAAAAAATTTCTATAATGAGTTCTTCTAAATCAGTATGTTTAGGACTGCAGCTATAAACAGGTTTTGTATGGTCAGTAACTACAGTTGTGTTTACAAACCAATATTTGACTGTTTCAAAAACCGCATGCAGCTTTATTCTATGCAGGTTTATTTGAAACTAGGTATCACTGCTGTCAATGGGACATGGAGCGCAATCCAACCCAGCGCTGGATTGGGAAGGCTGACCGGCCAGCGCCAAATCCAATGCTGGGTTGGTACGTTGGAGCCTCCCCGCAACAAGGGCACGTTTGCGCTCTTACTGTAGGGAACGCTCCAGCCTCCCCTATGTGCTCCTTGGATCTGCGCCTGCTAAAGAGCAGGCGCAGATCCGAGGAGATAGCACGGCCGGCATGGCCTCCCAGACGGGCTTCCCAAGCCTGCCCACATCCCGCCCGCCCCCCGCCCACAATCTCCCTCCCGCTGCCAATCCTGCTCCGGCCTCAGCTGGCTTTGGTCAACGCAAGAGAGGCTTGGTGCGGGCGCAACAAGACTGGCACTGTTACTACAAGATAAGTGTGCCAAAAAATGCATTGTATTTTTTCCTTCAGGCAGAAAACAGCAGCAGTTTTACTCACAAACAGTTCTATGCAATAATACATGCCTAAATTAAATAAATAAGTGGCCTACAAATGACTTCACAGATCAAGCTGTTTATTCCATTTCTTCTATTGAAGTAATTCCCGTGGTTCTATTTCAGTTCCAAACACCTGGCTTTTCTTTTTTTTTCTCTTCAAAGGACAACACTGAAAGATGCTTGAATAGGAAACATTTCTTTTTGTTGTTGTTATCAAAAGTGTATCAGTCTGGGGGTTTAAACACCAGAATTTTTAAGATAAGGAATTATTTTTCTACACAATTTTGCATCTTAACACCTCTCTTCTATCAGAATGCTACTTACTCTTCTCTGTAAATAATGACGTCCTCCAGTTGACAAAAAATGGAGACAGATTAAGGAAAAGGGCATGCAGGTGACAGGCAGAAACTGACTATAAAGTGAAAAATATGGACAGAAAATACATGATTAAAAAATGATAAGTTAAATCAGGGAAGTCATGTAGCTTAAAGCAGTTTGTCAGACAAGACATTAAGATATTGATAATGAATATGCTTTATACCTACATATTTTAGGTATCTCTCGTAGAAATTTGACTCATGCTAAACACCACTCAATCAGCTGAAGAGTCCTTAGATAATGGGAAACACTTTAATGTGAAAAACCCCTTGGCTCCACTATCAGAATGCGATGACATGTACATTTTATTACTGAGTGGGGCTTACTACAGCACTCACATGATGCAGGAATGGTACCAACAATTACCTGGGGATCAGAGCAACTTGTTTACTCCTGGTTGCCAGTTGTCAGCTGGAACATGGACAAACCTGACATCAGCTCATATGAGCAGCCAGAAGGAGCTCTTGGGGGGAAGAAGAACAAGATGAGAGAGATGGAGGAAAGACTAGCATGAAAGAAGAAAGAAAAGAGAAGCAAGAGGCTACCATGAGATAGGGGTAGAAAGGCAACAAGATACAAAAGATAAAATTTTATCCTCCCTATCCTCGGGAGGATAAAAGAAAGAAAAAATTCAAGTGCATGGGAGAGATTAAGGGGCTCAAGGGAGTTGACCCACCAACTCCGGTATTGGGCTAGGGGCAAGTCCATGGGCACCCTCAGAGGAATATGAAACCCTCCGAGATTGCTGAGGCCAATTAAATCTGTAGGCACAAGGTGTGGTCATTGCAGTATCCCTGAAGGCCTTATCCCAGTCCAACTCTAGGATGAAGGGTCTCTACCAAATAAATGGGTGAATGGTAAAATGGGTGAATCAGTAACCCTGTACGGACCTAGGTGCCGTGACATCCCAAGGTTAGAGGGGTGCAAAATGCTAAGTCTCTTACGTCACCCACCTGTGCCTTGTAAACAGCCCCTCACCACTGGAGTGGTGAAAACAATGCAGCAGTATCACCTCTGTGTTGTTTCCGCCACCCTAACTGCCTCCAACGGCAAATGGGAGAGGCCACTTACAAAGTTGGGCACTGTTAATGATTTAACGTCCAATCCTATCCAACTTTCTGGTGCTAATGCATCTGCAATGCAGCCCTAAGGTAAGTGTACAAATGTTCCCTTAACATGAGGAGGCCTTCATGACTGCCCCACCACCGCAGAATGTAGCACACACACCTTTGGGACT
Source organism: Lerista edwardsae (assembly GCA_029204185.1). Classification (NCBI taxonomy): domain Eukaryota; kingdom Metazoa; phylum Chordata; class Lepidosauria; order Squamata; family Scincidae; genus Lerista; species Lerista edwardsae. Next base: position 1,370,393 of record JAJKFI010000002.1, on the reverse strand, counting down.
GTTACACCAGGGCTGGAAAGTTAGATAGGATTGGCGCTTAAGTGTTTTTCACCCCTCTAGCGATGCCACTGTCTAGGTGACACAGCCCAAGGGACAGTGAAAGGGAGCCCCCTGGACATTTTGTACTGAATACATTAAAATGTTTTGAATGGCAGACTGCCTCAGGCAGGAATGGCCTTCCTGAATCCCCAGGATGTTTAACTACTCCGGAGGAAGGAAGGCCCAGCTATACAGACAAATCATGTTCCTCAGGTCAGGTGCTTTGCTGTCACTTAGGCTGAAATCCTATCCACATTTAAATGGGAGTAAGCCCCATTGACTATAATGGGACGTACTTCTGAGCAGACATGGTTAGGATTGGGCTCTTAGCCTCAGCAATTTGATCTTCTCTCAATACTTAGCCTTAGATATTGGAAGTGCCATGATGACTTTTGGGGCCCTTGGGCTGCCACCAAAATGACATGGAGTAACCTCCTTAAGCATCTATTTCTAGCTTTGTCTCTCAACGTGCATCTTAAAACTACTTTTGCGTTCTCACTCTCTGCTTTCCTTCATTGGCCTAGTCCTCAATTCGTCTTTTCTAGGACTTTTCTAGGAACTCTTGTCTTTGCTGGTTCGCATTTTGTACTTTATTATATCTCCATTTAAACTGGGTACTGTTGAGCCTGCTCCATTAGCCACACGCCCTTTCCCTCAGGATGGGGCCAATCAAATTCCTTTTTTCCCCTCTTTGCTTGTCCTGAAACTCGGAATTGCCAGCAGACTTCATGAGATCATAGACACCCCCGCCCCGCGACCTGACGACAATCTTCCTATCTGAGTTTTCTAACCACGTACAGTACTGCCTCCCATACAATCCAACTATCCTCTCTCGACTACATCAGCGGTCTACCGTTTTGCCAGTGGGCAAACCGACCATGCGCACTGACGCCTCGCTCTTCCACTACCCTCACAGCGTGCGCCAATTGGACAAAAGCGTTCCCCAGAACGTGCGCAGAAAAGGCCTCCTGACCATATACGAACACAAAAAAGGTTAGATAACAGGAGACGACATGACATCATTTTCTTGAAGCCATGGATATACTAATATGGCTGACTCAGATCTTTCCCGCCAAGGAGGATTGCCGCGAATTCAGAATAAAACTCTCCCTGCACGTGTGTAAAAGTTAATATCTACCTCTTTAATAATGCCTGCGTGTTCTGCATACGGGTGCATGAATCGCTGTACAAAAAATGGGATTTAATTTCCACGGAAAGATTGATGTATTCACATTACATCGGTTCAATAAAACTACTGTTCAGTGAGTGCATTATTTTTGAAGCTGTGTAATTTCTTGTTGTTCCTAGCAGTCTTATTCACCATTTTCTGACACCCACTGTTAGTGGTCTAGAAGGAAAAAAAAATATTTCCCCCCCTCCTTTTTTCCCCCTTCCCGTTTACACATTTTTTCCCACCTTCCATTTTCTACTGTAATATTTTCGAAAGTCTGAACATTAACAGAATTTGTTTTATGGGGAGGGGTGAGTGTAGAAGTTTAAAAAAATACTCTTAATAGTCTAGAAGTAAAAAAGAATTACTCTCATATTGACAACTACTTGTGTTATGTAGAGATTTTAATGAAATTTTCCTATATATTTATCTAATTTTTGCCCACCCTCCCCTTTTTTTTCTTTCCTTCCCGTTCACACTTTATTTTTGGTTGTGTAGATTTCAAAAAATGAGTCTGTGAAAACAGTGCAATCTGAGTTTAAATAGACAGCAAGTAGCATTTCGTCTGGTATGTTCAGTAATATAATTATGAGGAATTTAACCTTGCAATTGCATATTAAATCATAATAAGGTTACCAATAATGTTTCTACACAATCACACGTTTTTATTTTCATAAGTTTTTATTTCAGGAGTAAACTATTCAGCCCTAAACAGTACGAGCAAAGCAATCTGAAATGCTTGGAATAAGGATTGTTTTGAGTACACCAACATGGCTGCTAAGCCCGCCCCCTGGCCTCATTTGGCTCCTATTTCTTCTTAAGAGGTGTCCTCTTCCGTTATCTAACCTTCTTGACGAACACTGACTTCACTTCCCCCGCTGCGGCGAGAGGATGCACGTGACGGGTTTTGTCACGTGCTCCTGGAGCAGCTGGGCATGCGCGGTAATCCCCTCGTCTCGCGGAACTAGCCAGTTACGGAGCAAGCGCAGTGCAAAGACTATCGGGAAGGTTCCCTGTCGCTGGTTTTAGTCGCTTTTTTCTGGGAAGACAGTCGGACGGTACGAGCATCCCACGCTCCTAGCCGCCCGTGGCCCTTTCGCAGTCTGCTTTGGTGGTTTCTCAAGCCGTGGCTCGGTACCTTCTTGGCCCGAGAAATTCGAGGGGGAAGGAGACAGTTACACGTCCCCTCCCTCTTTGCTTATGGCGGACTGGCGCCATCCCGGGTGATGAGGCGCTTCCCCTCAGTGTTGTTCTCCGCGGAGGAGCCGGGGCTTCTGTGGAGTCCATTGCGTCGCATGTTTTTCGCGCCCGAATCTTGGGCTGTAGGCCTTCGTGGAAGCAGGAGCGGCCTCTCAGAGAATAGTTGGCGGGGAATCTCTTGCTCCAAGCTGCCAGAAAGACCCTCTTCTGTTGCTTCTTGAAGCCAAATGGAGAAGGGGATTCCTGCAGTTTCAGGGGCGGGTGGGATCGAGCTGTTCTCTACGCTTTGCAACAGCTAATTTACTCGCCAGCCGTTATTTATTTAATTGCCTTCATACCTATAGGGAACCCATTTATGTTGATGCGTCCTAACCGCTGTCGCCAGCACTTCCCAACCCCGTGATTGGATAAGACCAAACTAGGCGTGATGGGGACAGATGCACCCATTTGTTTAAATCCTGTTCTTCCTCGATGTCTTGATAGAAGTAGATTTGGGACCCTGATTTTTAGAACAAAAGGACATGTGGCTAGAAGGAATGGCCTTTCTCCATCCTGTGGCTTACCTCCCTGCAGTTCTCTCCTCCTATTCTCCTCAGATGAGCTCTGATATTGGAAGCAGGCTTGACTGAGAAGAACGTCTGTAAAGTGAGACTGTAGTAAGGGTTTGGCTCATACATGTACCTTCATAACTAAAGTCAGATGTTCCAGACCGTGCTTTGTGCAAGACTGGGGCAGACCTAGGTTTACACAAACAGGTTTCCTGTAGCAACATCTCCTTTGGCCCCCTAGGGACAGGCCTGTGAGAGTTGGAGAAAGAGATTGGCACCGTGTTAACTGCGCGGTTCTCTCTCATTTGCTGCAGTGCTGCCCATTTTCTCTGCTGCCTCCTGCTCTTGTCTGCTCCTGCTTTCAGCATGGTAAAGAAGAATACTATCCCTGATGGGTAAGTATCCCATAAGTATTTGGAGAAAGGAAGGGGCTCTCACAGCCCCACCTTTCTCTCTTGCTTCAGCACCATCTTTGCCATTCAGAGTAAGATAAGGTAAGTATTTGTAACAGCACAGGGAAGACACTGCTTACCATCTCCAGGGTGAGTATTTTATCCCACTCTGTTTATGAATGCTTCTCCACCAGCAGATGGCCCATGTTCCCTCCTCCTATTATCATTAGATTTGTTCAAAATGGAAGTAGGTTGGAACTAGTTGTCTCAATTATGTCACATAATTGACATGTGGCAGGTTGATACTGAGATTTCTTCAAAATAACATCCGTCATGCCATAGGAGTTTCTTCCGTGACTTGCCTAGATACACCAAAATTACCTAAAATACAGCACAAATTATCAACAGAAAAGGGATTTTCAACTGTACAGATTTGCCTGATTTTTATCTTGAAATGCAAGACTGTTAGTTAGAGATTGTAGAATATAGAAATAGTACTGTTAAGCAGTATCTCATGCTGATAATGAAACAGTAACAGGCAATAAATACAAAACTATTTTTTGAAAAGATGTTCCTAAATAAATTCTGTAGCAATTCTAAAGCAAAAGTCATAATTGCACAGACTTTTCAGAATATCTCAATTATTTCCTTTGATCTGTTATTTGATACTAAACTACCAATGTAACCTGGGCTGCATGTTCTGTTTACTCTGGTTTAAATTATTAATACAGAAATTAGGAAACTTGAAAAGGTAATAGTAAACTGCTCAATTTCTGCATTGCTTTATAGTTATAAAGTTTAGAAAATATATTTAGAATTTATAGCTACAACATGTATAAATTGAAATGGGTCAGCTCACTAACATTGGGATATTAGCATTGAAAGTAGTGAGTCAACATACAATTGGTAACAAAAAATATGAAGATAAATTACAGTAGACACGTAGAATGTGAGGCTAGAATGCAACGGACATACACATCTAGATGTACAAGAAGTTCTACAATGGATTGTAACATATATACATGATCTGTTGCATTAAAGATGTAACTGATAGATTAAAAGTGTAGTTGCCCAGCACTTGTTCCATTTCAGTTTTTTTATTTTGATTTTCTCTGCGTTCAGTTGCACAACCACTCCCTTCAAAGAGTTGCCAACTGAAAAGCTTTAGATAGTGTCATTCCAGTTCAGTAGTATATGATGACAAGGTGTTGCATGTCTTGCTATTGTGCATTGAATTGGTATGGGTGAGTTTTTAGATGCTTCGTAAAGACTCTTTGTGTAGGTCTCAGTCTGCTGGTGCTGATCATGTACAATAGTACATGATCTTAATTTTGTGACAGCAGCAGGGTCCTTTGGTCTATTTATTCCTTCCTAGATTGTTTTTTGTGCATTGATAGTATTTATGTGCAAATATCACCTTGAAGGTAAAAAGGATACTGTATACGCAGACTGTCGCTACATATGACAGTCTGTTTGCTCCTTGTCAACTTGATCTTCTTTCAGATAAAATACTTCAAATAGGACATTTTGTATTGGTAGATCTATGTGTGACAGAGTGCGCCATCTTGGTTTCTCCATTTCCTTCCTTTCTTGGGGAAGGTCCACTGCTTGGTGAAAGGGTATCTGATTTGCACACAAAAGGTCCCGGTTTCAATCCCCAGTATCTCCAGGTAGGGCAAAGAAGAACTTCTGCCTGAAACCTTGGAGAGTCACTGTCAGTCAGCTTCAACAATTCTGAAATAGAGAAACCTGTACTATAAGGCAGCTTCCTCTGTTAATGTTTCAAAAGCTGGTTTGCAGGGATATGGTTTCTTGTGCTAAGACATTCTAATGACCTGGACAGTCACCAAAAAGAACATTGAGGAAAAATGTTAGTACTTATTTTGTGATCTACTGATTGACTTGCCAATAACAAAACATGGATAGGATCCCTGTTTGTTTGTTTATTTAACAAATTTGTCTCGCCTTTCCATAATGTTGTCTTCAAGGTATCTTTGCAAACATGTTGAATAAAGTTGCTTACAATCTTGCTTACAACAGGGACATGTTTCTGCATCTGTGTTTTTCATCCTTGAATGAAGTAACAGATTCCCTCAACCTATACTTGATAGCTATTCAAATTCTTATTTTATGCTTGGGGAGGGAGTGATTCAGCCATCCTGAGAAGTTTGAATCATCCAGACCATATCTAGGCACAGAGCAGATGATATCCAGGTGAAGAGGACAAGGTTGTCACTGCACACAGCTCTTTTCACAGTGAGCTGGCTTCCTATAGACAGCCCTAATTATCATCTTGGGATACAACTTGAACAAAAATAGCTGGAATATTAAAGTATTTACATAATTTGAGGCTGTATCATTTATTACTGAACTGAAATGAACACTGTTCGAGCAAAATAAAATTGCTAAAAATGTTTTTAAAATGAGTACTGCATTTTTCATTAAATTGATATTATGATCAACGTTACTAGTTTGAAGAGTTCTATCCTTTTAGCAGAAATTTGCAAGTCAACAAAATTTATGTTCAGTATTTTATTTTAAAACAAATAAAATTGTCTATTGAAAGCATACAAGTAAAAATTGTCCTCACCTAGAGTAGGTACTAGTAGAAGCCTTTCAGGAATAGTATTGTACAAAAGGGTGCCAGTATGAAGAAGGTCCAACTTCATTTGCCATCTAAAGGCAACAGCATTTCTAAGGCAGATATTAAAGTAGTTGAGCAGAGTCACTCTGGAAGTCATTCACATAGACTTAGTCCTAAATATGAGTTTAAATAAAAACTAAGGGAAGAATAAAAAATGGTGAAAGTAGCCATATCTTCCTGTTATGCTTAGGAGCATCACAGGTCCACCATATAATAGAAGTAGAAAAATTGGGAATACTCATTATACATTTTATTACCCTTGGTCTAATTTACAGTTCACAAAAATATTGATGGCTATAAATAACTGTTGGTATGTCTTATTTGAAATAATCTATATTGGTGGTCTAATAAAATATTTGACAATTCAGATTGGTAAATATTATTTTATTAGGAAAATGAATTTAGCTAAAATAAGCAAACAATACATGTGCATATATAATTGAATAGTAAAATTTGTAAATGTTAAGCAAATAAATTTATCTCCCAAGTCTAGATTATTTTATTTATGTCACCAATGTTCATGGCATATAAAAGAGAGAATCTAGAGGCATGAGAAACTACACAGGAAAAGGAAGTAGATACATGAGAGACTGGAAAATATGTAATTATGTGCACATGCCGGCGTCACATTGCCACCTCCGGGCAGGGAGCTTACCGCCTTCACGGGACGTGCCTTAGGTTTGCAGCACCCGTGCAGGCGGTATGCTTGTACCACCCGTGCTGGAGGGCTCAGGATAGAGCCCTAAGGGCCCAATCCTATCCAGTTTTCCAGCTCGGATGCAGCCACAATGAAGCCCTGAGTAAAAGGAATAAATGTTCCCTTACTTTGAGGGTGCATCCATGACTGATCCACCACATCAGTGCTACATCAGAGTTGGCAGGTTGGCAAATTCTATAAAGATTTGCCTGTAAGGAGCCTGTAAGGATTGAGCAATGGGAATGTCTCCTTTAAGGATCTATACTTTTTTAAAAATACAAAACATTTTATGGTTTTTATACATAAGATACTCAAGCATGTAAATTACTTTTAAAAATGTCTGTTTTCATGAAACAGTTGTCTAATGTAGGTGTTGACATAATCACAGTCCTGATAGATTTTTTTTTCAGGTAGATCGGAAAGCAAATATATTTGCTCTCCTTTTTTGCATTTTAGTTTACTGTAACTAGAAGTTTTTACAGAATCTTTTTAGGGAAGATAGTTCTATATCCTAAAGTTAATATAAAATTTTGAATATTCTAAAATCTACACAGGTTTTTAACTGAGGGACAGCTTTAAGGAACAATTGAACTATTGTTTGTTTTGCATGGTTAACAAACCTTGAACTCTTAGCTTAAATGGGATTAGTTTCTATTTTTACAATTAGTCCTGAGTTATCCTTTTTCCTCTTATGACAATATATGTCATTCTGATCAGAGTTGTTCTGCCTAACTATTAAAGTTGTATTAGAGTGCCAAGTAGTAGCTTAGATCCAGACATCCTGCCGCATGAATGAAAAGCATTTTTGCCCACATGGTGGAGAGGGATGTTAAGCAATTCCTCTCCAGTCTTCCCCCGCCCCACAGCCTACAAAAAAAACAACCCACAACTTTGTGATCCTCAGCTTTAAACCTTTATCATCTCATGGCACACGGACAAGGCCCAACTAATAAGTACCCTTTACTTCCACAAATTCCTACAGCATACCTGTGGACCATTTACAGCACACCAGTGTGGTGCGGCACAGGAGTTGAAAATTGCTGCACTAGACAATTGTCAGTCTATATATGCTTTTGGAGCAGTATGAAAGTAATGAAAGTGCATATGTGTGTTCTGTTTGAACAATGGGATCTTGGGATTCAAGGCACTGAAAACTTGTCAACGCTTTAAATACACTAATTTACATTCATAAGTAACATACAGTAATTATACATAATGCACATATTTCTATAAAATCTGAATACATTTAATTTCAGCCATAATGTAGGCCAGTGGTCCCCAAATATACTGCCATTGTAGTGTCCTCCATTCTTTTCATCAAACTGACAAACTGGAATACGAAAATATGGATTGGCATTATGTCTGAATTGATAAACCATAGTTAACAACATGGAGATGAGATTAAACCCTCAACCCGTGAAAATGCCCATCTCTGAGATGTTTGTACTATAAAATGATTTTCCATAGAAAATCAGAGGGAAAAAATAATGCTTATCCACAATTCTGTCTTTGAGATAATGGCTTCATCTTGAGAAGACTTTTTAATGGACAAGTATAGAATAAAATTTCATTGGTTTCATGCACAACTTAGGCAGTCATACACTTTTTAAAGCTATTAAGTACTATTGCAACCCGTTAACAAGACTGAAGTTTTGTACACAGTTTCTTAATCCTGAAACAAATGCACGCCTTTTTAGCACTATTAAATATACATAGCTGGAACTGCTAGGACTTTGATTTTTCTGAAAGAAACTCTTCCTCCTTTATTAAAATAAAGGAGGATTTTCTGTGTTTTGCCAAACTGGCAAGCTTCCTGACCTTTTGAAATGTGCATTTCAGCCTTCGAAGATGCTAAAAGCACTGATTAGGTGTTTGCAAAGATCTCCTGAGGCTTAGAAATCCAGATCACTGGTTTAGAAATGTGGACTGTCTCTTGTGGATAATTGACATTCTCAGGGTCACTTTAGAGTGCCCACTAGCACCAAACAATGCATTATTGAAAATATAGCTGAGGAAAATTTTCTTTACTTTGCATGTAATGCATTTTTTTTGTTGACATGGGAAGAAATTCGACCAAGAATATATTTTATTTGGAGGAATGAAATGGTACATGGTATTTTGCTAAATTTTGGTTGTTTTGTTATCCTTTCCTTTTACCTGTTTGCAACAAATGTACCTCTAGGGTTAAAAAAAGAAACACTCCAGAGAGAGCCCTTGGTTTGAGAAGTTCTGCGAGAGAAAGTAAAAGCAAACAAGCGGCTCTAAACTTCCCATTGTGTTTGGATGCTCAAACAATAGTTTGGATTATAAACTATGGTTAACAAACTATGGTTTGGGTGATGCTTAAACCATACTTAAGACTTTTTCTTATTGAAACAATTAAGATTTTTGAAGCGATTTCTCCTTTATCTTCAGTGTGATATCAAAGCTAGTTTTGAGCAAGATAGTGAGACAAAAGTAATGAAGATCGGGAACCTTTCTTAAGAATTAATGGATTTCCTGAAATAAAGCTTACTTGCTTTTTTAAAAAAAAGATGTTTAAAAGCAGACAATATTAACCCTAGTATTGGAGAAAAGGAATAAACTGTTCGGGGCACAATCCTAACCTGGAGTTAGACTGGCACAAGTCACATGCTGTAAAGCGCGTTTGCAATATTCTTGGAGTCGAGGGTGGCCTCCCTGAGCCCGAGAGTGGTCAAATGTGCTTTCCAACACTCCTGGATTAGGATTACGCCCTAACAGTGAAACACTGTTAAAAATAAAACTGATATTTTAAGTGGGGTGGGGTAGTGATGGCAACTGCCTTTTGGCTATTTTTTCAGATTCTCACATATGAATTTGTCTGAATCTTTGAGTAAACGCAATACTTTGAATTAGCCTGAAGCAAGTTTTTTAACTCCAAACTACACTTAATTTTTCTTTCTGGCAAGCTCATCCAATAAAAATACTTCATTTCAGTCTCTTCTATGTCTCTTTGTTTCATCAATTTGCTGTAACTGTCTTTTTGTTGAGTGTGTTTTTGTGTAGGCAACTTATTTTGGGAGTGAAGACTTAAGGCCACATACTTTTTATCAAGTTAGAGTATGTGTACCATTTATCTATTTGCTTTTTTATTGCAGATAGCTAGTATTCTGTGGAAAGAATGTGCATTTTCAAATGAGTACATCATGTCACTAGTTTTTGTTTGGCCACGTCTACATCATCGGAGTTGTTCCTGCCTCTGTTTAAAGTAGCTGTGTTTTAGATTGGGCTTGCCACCAGCAGTCAGTGAGTGAATCACGGAAACATTCTACTAAAGAATGTGGCATATTGTATATGCTAGATATTTGCAAGCAGCTCTGTGTGTGTGTAGTGAGTGGGAATAGAGATTTAAACGTTAGATGGAAGGAGAAAAACTGGAAATGTAAAAAGGTTTCCTTTCTACCTTACGAGTTACACTTGAACTAAATATTACATTCCCTTTTAAAGTGAATGCTTCTGATAGACGAGTACAGGCATTCCCCTGTATCCATGGATCCTGTATTCATGGATCCTGTATTCCTGTTTCAGTTATCTGCTGGTGTTTTCAGCCTTGCTGGCTTTTTGGTGACTACAAAATAGAAGCAGGAATAACTCACAGGAAGCAAGGCAGAAGACTGAAAAAAATGTGACATCATAGAATTAAAAGAGCTTAGCCACATGTTCTTTTCAGTCCTCTGCCTCGCTTGCTGTGACTACTTGTGTTTTCTGCTTCCATTTTGTAGTCAGCAAAGAGGCAGCAAGACCCAGAAAGACTGCAAACACCAGCAGGTAAGTAATTGGAACAATGGGGATCTTTGATCCTTTCTTTTGGGGGGTGTTTCCTTTTATCTGCTGTTTCCATATCTAGGGGGTTTGGGGGATGTGGATAGATGCCTATATAATCAACTTGTGTCCAAAGACAGAGATCCCCCAGGAGAGAATTCCACAATTGTGGAGCTTCATCCTTGTACCTCTGGAATCCTCTTCAGTTAACAACAAACCAGGAAGCAGGGATTATGATGCAGATCTTAATATTCTGGTAGTTACATATAGGCAAAATCAGTCCTTGAAATAGCTTGGTTCCATAATCATTGAGAGCACAATCCTAACTGCTCCTTCGGCTGGCACAACAGTTTTACCAGCCAAAGGTGTTGCAAATGTGCTACAAGGCATATCGCAACAGCCTGCACCCCCTGCAAGCACCCCATTTGCAGCTCCTAGCTGCCAGCGCAAGTAAGGTGCTAAGCAGCTCACGGACTTGGGAAGGGGCATTTGGGGGTGAGGAAGGGCAGAATGGGGATGGGATTGTTGTAGGCCACCATATCCTAATCCCCTTCTTAGGTCACTTAGCCCTATATAGTTCAGACTTCCACCAGCTAAATAGCTAGCAGAAGATCCAAATAGCCCCATAGGGCTGGCTGGAGAAATATCCCCTTTCCCCAATACAAGGAGACCGCCAACCAACTCCAAACTAGTGCTGGATTCTGCGCAGGCCAGTTGTCCTGACTGTGCCAGGTTTGGGCTGCATCTTATTAACAGTGTTGTGGTTCAGATCTTAATTTGAAGCTCCTTTGTTACAATCAAGTTACAAAGTATTGATCAGCCCTGTTATTTAGATGTGAATATGCCCAGAGGTAGTGAGGCAAAATCCTGCTGGTAAGGAGCCTAATGCTCTTACTCTATGAGATCACAACTTTAGTTGCTATCTAAGGACTTCGTAGTACAAGAGCTCTGGCAAGCAGAAAGATGGTTTAGCAATAGAAGCCTTGTGGTAGTTTTGGGTATCTCTTCCTTGTTTTCTCAGCTTCTGAACACCATCACTTGTGTGGCTTCTGTCAACAAAGGCATTGCTGATCACTGTGGCCCTGGGCCTAATACTGTTGTCATTATTCCCGCCCCGTCCCCGGGCTACATTGGATGTTTCTTTTCTGCTTTAGCAGTAGAATGTCTAGGGCAATATTTCTCAACCAGCAGCACTGGTGGTACTTAAAGTGGCATCATTCCTACAGCCATCCCCTCCAGAGACATTTGTGGCTCTGAGAGCAAAGCCTCCAAACTAGCTCTGCAAGCTGCAAATGGCTCTGGAGGCAAGGGGGAGTTGTGTTACACAGGAGCTCAGGCTCCTGTAAAACATAGCATCTCCCCCGTAGGAATGCCACTGTTATCTGGTAGTACAAGTATGACCCCAGACCTCCACCACCTGCCCTTGAGACCAGCAATGCAACATGACAAGCAGCAGTAGGAGGCTTTGGTGGTCAGAGCTCCAGCATGCCACATTTACATTCCCAAAAAAGCCATCCCCTCCACCCTGAGCTTCTTAATAGTATTTGTCTTATTGTGCCTGGCCTCCTAATCCAGAAGTAACTGGTGATGATATCACCAGTTACTTCTGGTGGTACTTCCAGTAGGTGGGCCATGCAGAGTGGTACAGCGAGGGACAAATGCTGAGAAACACCAGTCTAAGGCAGCCATTCTCAGCGGAGGGCGTATGACCCCCTGGGGAGCCCTGGCACATTTGAAGGAAACCATAGACTGAAAAGGGGAACCCCAGAATTTCTAGGGGGGCCCTAGTAACAACCAATAAAATACTCAAGCAGCATCTTATGGTCGTATCACACGTTTGAAGCTGTTGCAATGGAATGAAATGTTCCATTCCATACCTGGCTTCCCTCTCTTCAACCTTCCTAGGCGGTGTTGCTGCAAACACACCCTATGCAACTCAGAAAATACAAGTTGTATGTGTAATTATGTATATGTGTGGAGGGAATGGAGGGAGTCAGAAAGCTCGTAGTAGAGTATGGTGGGACAAGCAGCAGGGGTGAAATGTGGGGCCCAGTTGCATGCACTTGCTCTCTCTCATGTCCCCACTCTGTCTATCTTGACTTTAAGGGGCAATATAATAGGTCCATTAGGCTCCTTGCTTTGTCACTTTAAGAGCAGGTTTGTAACCATATATACCATATAAAGGTAAAGGTTTCCCCACGACCGAATGGTCTAGTTGTGACCGACTGTAGAGGGCAGTGCTCATCTCCGTTTCAAAACCTGTAGAGCCGGCATTTTGTCCGAGGAAAATGATCATGTGGCCGGCATGACTATATGCCGTAGCGCACGGAACGCCGTTGCCTTCCCACCAAAGTGGTCCCTATTGATCTACTTGCATTTAGGTGCTTTCGAACTGCTAGGTTGGCAGGAGCTGGGACAAGCAACGGGAGCTCACTCCGTTGCACAGTCTTGAACTCCCAACCTTCCGGTTGGAAAGCCCAGCAGCAGCAGTTTAACTCGCTGCGCCGCCACGTCCCTGGTATATACCATACATGGTATATACCATATACACTCGTGTATTAGTTGACCCAGGTTTTTTAGATAAATTTTAAGACTTAAATTTATTGACTTATACACAAGTATATTTAGTATTGGTTCATTATTTTCTTAATTTTCCTATTTTATTATTTTTAAAATTAGTTTCAAAAATAATTCTAACCATGGGTTCCTTGGCAAAAAAATTATGAGCAATATTCTGTGTGATACTTATAGCATGGTTTCATCACATACAAAACCTATCTTTGCCTATGTGCTTGAACTGCGTGACTACATTTTCAAACGAAAGCCTAAGGCCAATACAAGCAAATTTGAAACAAACATTTGAATACCTTGCATCCAGAGAAGAAAGATAAACGTTTGGATTTCTTAAAGAACCTTCATTTTGAGAGAAGGCCAATGCTGACGCAAATGCTTATTCACAAAAACTAGACAAGGGTCTTGTTGAATCTTTAAAAAACTAGTAAACTGATAGTTAAAACTGGCAATGCTCACAAACATTATGGGTTACAGGGGATCACTCTGGGAATCTTCTGTGATTGTGGCTGTTGTGTAGGAGTGTACATGCTGTTTGCATTCCTGATGCTCAACTGGTATACTTTAAATAAACCAAACATAGCCCGAAATAGACCAAAGATACCAAAATTCTCCAGTGATCACTCTTCCAAAGGAAGCTCTCCAAAGAAAGCTCTGCCCTTTGCATTTTTCACCACTTGGGGTAGTGAGGAATGTACAACAGCATATACCCCCATAGTCAGACTAAAACAACATAGAACAGCAGAACAAACTTGGATTGAATTTTGAATCCATTTGAAATGCAACCAGCCCAAATTGAGGCAGAAATTCAAGAGAGCTTGATTGATCTTCGGAGTGATATAACTGCAAGTCCTCAGTTCAGCTGGTTTCAAAAAGATTTTTGGATCAAGAGTGATTTGCGAAATAAATTTCCGACACTGTGGGGTAAAAGCCCCCCTTTTTAATTGTTTTTCTTTCAACATACGGTGTGGATTCAGTAGGGTAGTTTCCTTGACAAAGTCCAGCAACAAAATTTATATTATGAAAGAGGTGATCTCTGTCATTTGGAGCCTGATATGAAACTTGCAAAAAAGCCTCACGCTCAAGGAGCACATTAGACCTAATAGATGTTTAATTTCATACAGTCTTTTAAAAAGTTTTGTCCAGTATGTTGGAATGTTCACATTTTCTTGGTGTTCAATAATAAATGATTTTATTTTTATCTGTTTTTGTTGTATCATTATTTGACAGGGGGGGGGCTGGAACCTGAGAAGAGCTCTTAGAGGACCATAGGCCCCCCAAACATTTGAGAATGGCTAGTATAGAGGAGAAATCAGGATGTAGAAGTGATAATACAAACTTAAAACTAAGAAGGAACTCAATATTTTAATGGAAATATCCTTTAAAGTAAATGGTTTTGAGGACATTTACTAGTGGGGTAAAGAGATGATCATGTTCACAAAAGCATCACACATACAGGAAATGTTTAAAAAAAACTGAAAAAGGAAAAAAATGAGAAAGATAAGCCCAACAGATATTGGCTCTCATGCTGAATTGTGATCTTTGCGTATGCATATACTAAGGTCATGTGTGCTCTACTTCTGACTAGTGACAAAGTCTTAGAATACAAACAATTCAGTGAAGTTTTATAGACTTCCACTTATTCTTGAATGCTTTGTTTTCATCTGCATTGTCATCCAACTGTTCCTTTGGTTACTTATAGTGTTGCCTATTCTATTTGGCCGAAGAGTAAAAAGTTTGCAAGTGGATATTGGAAGAGGTCTACCAACTTTATACAGTTATCCCCTCAATATCCACAGGTGTTCTGTTCTTGGAACTCCCGCAAATACCCAAACCCAAGGATAATGAAATCTGCGGGTTGGGCAGCCTGTTTCCTTTGAACATGATCCGGTCATGTCCGGAGGGTATTCTGAGGGCTGGAGAAGCAGCATGCAGTTGTGCTCGGCTTCTCTGGCTCTTAAAATGCCTTCTTAGGCCAAAAATGTCACTTCCGGTTTTCAGTCAAAAACAAAATTTTTCAGGATTTTGAAATCCGCGGATAACAAATTTGTGGATCTCATATTTACAGTACTGTAGACTATTAGGAACTTACACAAAATGTTGCATCACTTCAACCCATCTCCAGTTGTTAAATTCAACTTCATCTCCAGTTGTTAAATTCCCAAGCATGTGGATACTCTCCCCTACTGCTGGGTTGCTGTTAGGATTTTCCTCTCCAACTCCATCCTCAATATTCTGTGAGTTCCAGGGGACGCTCAGCATGCTAGGTCTGCATCCGGCTGTTTTGGGGAAAGTATTACCTGGAGTTTTCCTTTCAATTTACAAATATAGTGACTTGTATTCAAGTATAGTCCAAATACGAAGAAACCACTATCTTATTTTGAGGTGACCCCATTTTACTTCCAATCTTGATGAGTACTGAACCACATGCGTTTTCTATTATTGTGCGCAAGAGGAACTTGCAGCAATCTGTTGCATCTTTCCAATCCTAATGTCCAGCTTCAGGTCACAGGAGAAGCTGTTAAAACCTCAAGCAGACCGGTTTCCTCTCCTATAACTCATGAGTGGTGTTCTGCTTCTGTTGTTTTTCCAACGGGGAAAAAAAAATTGAATGGCTCCCAGGGGACCACTGAGTACAGATCCAACCTTTTTATACATGGATCTATCTCAACACTGATGGCTACTACAAATAAAGCTGATCTCTGGAGAAGGTGAAAAAATAATGACCCTGTTTTAAAAGCAAGTTTTCTACGAGTCAGACAGAACTGCTATTTTCAGGATTGCAAAAGTGACCAATCACTTTCACATTCCATTCTTCAGGGCGCAATCCTAAAAAGCGCCAGACTGGTGAGGCCAATGGGCCAGCGCCATATCTGACACTGTTTAGGAGAGGCTGGAGGCTCCCCGTGGCAAGGGAGCCACCTTCCGAGCCTGCCCACGTCCCGCCCAAGTCCCACCCCGCCTCCCTCCCTCCCACCAATTCCCGTGCCGCCTTGGCACAGAGACTCCCTTGCATCAACCGGCTTTGGTCAGCGCAGGGAAGGCTCTCTGTCGGCACTGTGAAGCCGACGCTACAAGTAGTGTCGGCTTCAGAGCTTTAGTGCCGACGCAGGGGTGCTGCTTGGTGCTCCCACATCGGCACTAAGCACATAGCGCTGATGCAATGACATTGCATCAGTGCTATGTACCTTCTAGGATTGCGCTGTCAGTGAGATAAGGCGAAGGGAGAGGTCAGAGTGAATTCAAAACAGCAGTTCTAATCAACAGACTGATTCGTGTTTTAACAGCTTTTATTTAACACAATTTTTTGTAGCAGCAGGGAGTTCCCAGAACCAAACCCCAGTGGATACTGAGACACGACTGTATGTGCAACCTGTGTCAAGCTGGGATTGACGGAGGGGTGGTGGTGGTTTCTTTACAAATGTTTTATCTGTATATAGGGAACCCTTTCTCCCCTGAATATATAAGAATTTCTAGCTTATTTGTGGATTGCCTGTTTCACATACAAACTCACAGTGTTGGGGAAAAAAGACTTGTGACCTGAAATATTTCACAAATGTTTTGACATTTTTGCCTGACCATCAATCTTGTGATGCATGTCATTAACTCTGACTCGCAAATTTGGCCACCGCCGGAACATTAACGTTAAATATGAAACAACAACTCCGACTGCAACCTTCTGCACCTCCCATTTCTATTGTTTGTAGTCGCACGTGCACCTGATCTGCCCCACAGCTTGCCATGAAAAAACTCTTAACTCGTGTGAAAATGACTCGTGACATTCCAGGATGAAGTCACCAAAGGCAAGCACTAGGACTCATGCATGAATCAATTCCAAGGGGGCGGAGACTCCTGCATTGACTCAACTTGAATTTCCAGACTTGTTCACAACACTACAAACGGATAGGTACTCAAAATCTGAATCTGTTACTAGTATTTTGATGAGGGGTTGCACCATAAAATATTACTATATGCACATATACCAAGGATCACATATGACAAAGATTTCCACTGGATTCGCTGGGGCTTACCTGAAAATTAGGATGTGCTGCATCACGTTCTGAGGTTGCACTGGCTTGGTGAGAATTTTCAGCATTGAACAGGCAACTTTCCTTGCTCTCATCATCTCTCTCCTTGGTTCACATCTTCACAGTTTGCTTGCTCATTCTGTTTCTAATCTTTCCCGTCTCGCTCTCGCACTAATCCTTAAATGCCAGCTCAAATGCTGCTTTGCAGCAGAATTTTTTTTCTTTCCCTACCCTAGGCAGGACAGGGAATAGTACTCATTAGACTCCCCAAGAAACAAAGCATGGTTGGGGTTCCCCTCTTTTTTAATGTTTCAGACCCCTGCAATCTTGTGAATTCATTTGAGTTCCCAAAAACCTCTATCATTGTTGTTGGTTCCTATTTTGTATACGAACCTATTAGCGTGGATAAATAAAGGGAGTGATCGTGATTCACCTATTTCTCATGGCTTCCATTTGTTCTTTTAAACATACCTTATGTTCTCTAGTTAACATGTGTGTGAGCCTGTCATGTCAAAGACCAAATAAAACCGACCAGTGATCCTGTGGTTGTGTTATGCTTTAACATAACATAACATAACATAACATACGGATTACTCAAGAGACCCCATATGCGGGTTTCTGGAACCAGCAAGGGAACCACTGTAGTATGGCTATAATTACTGGTGCTCTTAGGAAGTTCATAGGAAGTGCTAATAGGTGAGGTTGGTGCCATGGTTATGTCTCATACGTTTAACAATAAAGCAGATGTAATCATTTTGCTGACCCAGCCCACAATAGCTTCTTTCAGACATTACCAGCAGCTGCCTGAGACCACCCATGTTAATGGTGATTCCATTTTTTACTGCAAGATATAATGTGGAACACCCATGATAAGTATTTGTATAGCACCTTTTGAGTGTGCAAAGTGACATGTTTCATGTCATCCTTACAACAACCATGTAATGTAAGGAAACTATTATTTCCATATTTTCTTTGGGGGCGCAGTCCTAAACAGCACCGGACTGGCGAGGCCAATGGGTCAGCGCCATACCCTAGTGCTGCTTAGGAGAGACTGCAGCCTCCCTGCGTCAAGGGAGCTAAATAGCAGGCGCAGATCCGAGGAGACTGCGCGACCTGAATCGGGCAGCGCAGCCTCCTGGACGGGCTTAGGATGCGGCCGTATGGCTGCCTCCCAAGCCCGCCCTCGTCCCGCCGACAGTCCCCGTCCCCCC
>JAJKFI010000002.1:1273184-1347109 GCA_029204185.1 Lerista edwardsae | reverse complement strand
GATTGATTGATTGATTGATTGATTGATTGATTGATTGATTGATTGATGTTAGTGTCAGAGAGCTGTTGCAGAAGACAGAACATAAGTGGAACAAAGAAGGGCTTGCCCAAGCGTTTGGGTGTTCTTAACATAGTTCTTTGGAACCTAGTCCACATATTAGAAAAGGATTAGTAAGGATTATAAAAATGAAAAATGTTTCCTTGGCAAACTTACTGTGTCATTTTCCTTACTTAGGAGCAATAACAACATTTAACTTTCTGTCTCAAAGTTCAGTGATGAAGCTGTACTAGCAAAAGTGTTGAGTGACATTATGACCTTTGGAAGAATGACTTATTTGGGGAAGGCTTGTGGCTCAGGGAGAGCATCTGCTTTGCATAGTCACGGTCTCAGGTTCAATTCTTCACATTTCTGGGTAGGATGGAAAAAAATTCCTGAAATCTTGGAGAGTCATTGCCACTCTGTCTTGACAGTGCTGACCTAAGTAGACCAATGGTCTGATCCATTATAAGGTGGTTTCCTATGGCCTGACAATCTTGCACCTCATTGCTGCCAAAAATAAACCTTATTTTGAGCTTGCGTTTATAATTTTTAAAATATAAGAAAAGAATTTTAGATGATGTTACAATTAATTTTAATTAGAATATTAATTAAAATTAATTATTTTACCAATAATTATCAAGTGTGATTTTTGTAATAATTATATAGCTATGGAATAGATTAATAACTAATGTTTGCTATAATTTTGTTTACCTTCTCATTGTTAGGATTTACCTAAAAGTATGGAGTATAAGAAACTTTATACTATTGGACTTGAAGTTCCAGATAATCCTACTATTCTACAATTCAAAAAATGGGTCAGAAAGTTCCTGTGGGAGAATGCAGAGAATGGTAATTAGCAACAACTTTAATTTTTGTCCATGACAGAAACATTGTTTACACATAAATGTATGATTTCAGAATAGCAGTTGGCGTTTGCTACTATGGGTTCAGGGTTCTAAATGTTGCTAATCAATAATTTTGTAACTTTTTCAAATTTAAATTCCGGTGTAAGAGTGATAGTGCATGAATCTTGAGGTGCTTTCTTTACAGCTGTGTGATTGGCATATTTGAGAGGATTAGAGCAAGACCTATTCCTTGGGGCAAAAAAATAAAAGAAACCCCTACTGTGCATGGAAGCTACGTCATGCATCTAAAGGGGCTCTTTGGATTGTGGCCATTGACTATGATCCAAATACTTATTTTAGACAAGCTCCAGGGATTGGATACACCGTGGGATTTTTTAAAAAATTATTTGAATGGCAGGCTCCAACACTTCCAAGAACTGCTTTTCAAAGATCCCTCAGTTTGAACAGACGTTTGCTGTGTGTGCTGCGGCTATTCAAAAAATGCAAATCCAGCTTCTTCATGTACATACAAAACCATTTGTGCAGTGTCATTATGGAAATAAATAGCTTTAAGATTTTATATATTCTGGATAAGTTCCACTATCAGTGTAAGAAACAGCTGCTGTGGGGAATAGGGAAAAGAAACCTCACATTCAGACCTGGCCTTATGATCTCTGACAGAATCAATCACCAATTAAGTAGGAAAAAGGGGGGAGACACCAACCTGAGACTGAGAGCGCAATCCTATATTATGCCGACCTAGTAAGGCCGACATAGCAGGGCAATATCCTAAGGCCCATTAGGAGGCAGCAGCAGCAACGTGCAGGACAAGGGGAGGTTTTCCTCTTGCACCCGTGTGAACCCCAGTCACCCCTATGGGCCTGCTTGGTTCTGTGCCAGCAAAATAGCAAGTGCAAAGGAACGTGGACAGGAGCAGCCCGAATCGGGGCTGCCCTGGCCAGGTACGGGCATTAGGATATGGCACTACGGCTGTTCAGCGTCACAACCACCATTTCCGCCCAACGCGCTGCCCAGTTACACCTCAGGAATGCCCTTGTGGAAGCCCTGCGCCGACCAAGTGACACCGGCGCTTGACTGGCGCACAGCCGGTGCTGCTGACGGTCACACCCGCGCCCAAGCGCTGGCGCTGCTGTATGAGCCAGCCCAGCGCCACCACAGACGTGCTTTACGGCATGTTTGTGACAGTGTTCGGCCGGCGCAAGAGCGCAGCGCCGGCGCAAGAATGATATAGGATTGCGCTGTTAGTCTAACAGGTATCATCAGTGGTGGGATTCAGGGGGTTCGCCCAGGTTCTCTAGAACCTGTTGTTAAATGGCTGGGCCCCGCCCACTCACTTACCTCGGCTGGCTTTGGTTTGTTTTTTTTGGCTCCGGCTAGGACGTCATAGAACCAGTTGTTAATTTATTTGAATCCCACCACTGGGTATCATCCTTGTCAGCTTTCACAAGGCTTGATCACATCATAGTGTTCGTTCTGCAAGTGCAGAGGAGGGCAGGCAACCTTCTGATGAATATATGTTTCTCTGTATGAGACTTTCGGGCAAAACCAGAAGTGGATCGTAATTGTGTTTGGGGGCCATTTTTGAGGTCCAGGGAGGTCCACATAAGTTTAAAAACTCCTTTTTTATGGCAGCAGCATGATCCCAGGATTGTCACTGCCATGAAGTCACCACGCCCCTTAAGGGGCAGGGACCCAGCATCCCTGGCTGGGGCGTCACAACACCCAGTTTGGAAATTTCTGGACTTGTCTGTTTCAGAGACATACTGATCTGTAAGCATCAAGTGTACTTTCCAAACCCTTTTCTGTTCATTAACTTTAGTCACTGTTTCAATATTCACGTCACTGAATATTCATTTTTCTTTTTAAAAAGGGAAACTCATTGGAGTACATTGTACAAATGGAATTAATAGAACAGGCTACCTAATATGTAGGTAAGTTTTACATCAAAAGTCAAATAATTATTCTCACAATAATATTTGATGATCCACACCTATGTTTATTTTATTTTAGGTATCTTATTGATGTTGAAGGATGGGATCCAGAAACAGCAATCCAAGGTATCTGTGCCACTTCAACGTTATCCAGGGTTCTATATCGTGTATACTACAATTTTGTAGCAGCTGTATTAGCAGTGATCTAAAGGGTTACTTACAGAATATCACATACACACTCTGAAGTTTTTCCTGCCTAGCCTTCCAGGCTGAAGTTCCTTGTACTTGCACTCAAAACGCTGCTCTTGAAAACTGGGGAAATTACAGGATTCATCACTAGAAGTGGCAATTTTCCAGCCTCCCCATGTATATTCAGAAGTGCTTTCTGCTTTTACTTATGGACGAGGCTGTGGAATTTACCTAGGTCCATGTAATTTATGGACTGATTAATGCACTGGTTCTCAAACTGTGAGCTCCCTGGGAGCTATAAATGGCTCCCTTGGGAGCTGCAGAAACCAGCCAGGGGAGCTGGAGAATCCTCACAACACATACCACCCTAGCCATAATGGGGAGCTGCAGCCAATGGCCCAGTTGGTCAAGGGAGCCACCAGTTGAAAAACTTTGGAACCACTGCCTTAATGTGTTTTTCTTAATAACTCCGTTCTGACACTGCCTATAAATACTTTTACAAGTTGATGTTTTGGAATTGGCTGTATAAGCATCTCTAGCATGTGTACTAGTAGCTCCCAGATTTCAAATACAACAACTTCTATAATTTTGGACATAAACATATAGTCATTCCTTGGCTTAGACATCGTGGACTTGTGCAAAGTCAACTATATGTGCTTGGCAAACAAAAAAAATGCACCCAAAGAAAAAACATTTTAATACATGTTCCAGAGTGACTGAAGAATGAATGAATCAATGAAGCTGCTGTTGCCTCAGTCAGTCTACGTTCCTGCCTCCATCTTGTAACTTTTAACGACTTATTTTCCAAATGTAAGGGATTTTCACTGTAATTTGGAGTACACAAAACTTTAGCTTTATGCACTAACTATGGAATGTAAGATGAGGGTCTAGTATACTGTGTATTGATTTACTTATGGACCTAAGGGATTTTCAATGTAATTCGGAGTAAACAAAAGTTTAGCTTTATGCACTAACTATGGAATGTAAGATGAGGGTCTAGTATACCATGTATTGATTTATTTATGTACCTAAGAGTAGTTCCTGTCAGGTTGTTCATACAGATAACTCTTATAAAGGGGAAAAAAGCATTCTTAGTGTAATGTATGAATCACCTCTTTGAATGCTACGAGAGAAACTGACAGAAAATGTTTTACTTTTTAAAGAACCATGTGATGTAGAATGTTTTCCTTATAATAGCAGTTGCAAGTAGCATCCACAGGGCTAGTGAAATCATACCACTGGCTTAATCATGCTTAACCCTCCCCTCCCTCAAGCAAATATCCAACCTTAACCATGGTTTCAAATCCTGATTAAAAGGGAACCAGTTAGGCTTTTAAGCCAAACTTCTTTTCCATGATTGAGGTAGGGAGGGATATATTTGTTTCAGATAAGAGGCTATTGACAGGGAGCTTGTATTCCCATGATTCAATAATCACAATTGATAGGAAATTGGTGCTATGTTGGCATCAGCCCACTGTTGTTACAGTTTTAAACTGATATTTTTAGACATCAGTCTCATGTACAATTTAATGTTAGATTAGAAAAAAATGAAAAGCTTGCTTGTAGCATGTTGTAGTTGAAGCCTCCATCAGCAGGCACAGTCACCCATTCCCATTTTACAAAGCTACTTTTCATATCCACTAATGTTCTCAAAATCTGTTTAGTTTTTGGGGAGGCTCGTGGCCACCACATGGATCGTAGTATATATCTGACAGATCTCAAAACTCAACCAATGAGAAGGTAAGAAAAGAGCTATTTTTAACATTTGTCAAGTATGTTCTATTTCTGTGATTTCAGGTTTTGTACAAATTCACTGCTTGTTTTTGTCATATTTTTGTTGTGGTGCATATAATAAGTAATTTACTTTTGGTTTTATTTTGCTTTTGGTTTTATTTTGCATGTATACCTAATCCAGATTTTGATTTTTGAAAAACTAGTAACTGATTAACACAGAGATAAGTCTTAGAATGAATTGTGAGTGCCAAGAATCCTAACTGAGCATACCTATTGATCACTCTCAAAAGCCCAACCAAGTCTCTTCGGCTCTTTGAAAGCATCCAAACGTTTATTCATGAAAAAGATACAAAACAAGCCCATAGTATAGTTGGGAAACTCTTACTTTCTTGATTAGAATTAGCATTGTCACATTGTTTTGACTTTTTTCTTCAGCAATAACTTAGGGCGCAACCTAAACCGAAGTTAGGCTGGCATAAGCTAAGCCAGCTCACATCAGTGTGCTGGCCTTTCTGACTCTGAGAGTGGTCCAAACATACTTTACGATGTCCCTTGTGCTGGCCAAATTTTGCTGGCTTAGCTTATGCCGGCCTAACTCAGTTTAGGATTGTGCCGTTAAGCAAAGAACATTTGTCTTATCCTGTTCTTAAATTTTCTAGCAATCTTGGAATGAACATGTGGGATAGCGATGGAGATATTATGCCACCGCCACATGATATGGCTGGACATGTTGATAGATTCCCAAATGAAGACTTTCCCAGGTAATTGACAGAAATTAATTTTTCTTCAGCTGAGTGTTGTAGAAAAGTATTTGTTAGAATGGTTATATTTGTATAGTTCATTCTATTTTCAGTTCCTAGATTTTAAATTAAATGCAAATAATTTTTTTTAACATGTCACTATTCAAAAGTCAAGTTCATTCATTGTGCCTAAGAATGTATTCTGTGATTAAAGCTGGTATGCCAACATAAGACTATGACTAATGAATGCTTACAGCCCCATCCCACTTCAGCAGTGCCACTTGCATGCGCACTGCCCAGGCGATGGCTGTCGCAAATGTGCTGTAAGGCACATTTCAGCAGTTGGGATGGGAAATGCACCAGCAGGGAAACTTGCACCACTCAGCGTTGGGCCTCTGCGCTGGCAGATGGAACAACTCAAGCACCTGATCGTAAGTGTCCCACCGAGCTACAGAAAAGCATTTTTAGGTGGGGGAAGGCAAGGGGGGTTAAAACGGGGGGGGTATGGGTGGGCTGGAGGGCAGTAGAGGCTGCTGCCTAATCCTATCTTCAGTTCTACACCAGTGAAATAGCTGGTGCAGATCTGAGTAGACCCATAACTCGGGGGACACTATATAAGGTAAGGGAACCAATGTTCCCTTACCCTAAGACGACCTCTGGCTGCTTTTCCTGCCCCGCAGAATACAGCAGTGGCCATTTTGGCACCACTGTACCATGGGGCAGGCAAGCAGCATAGGGTTGAGCTATTAATGATTGTTTTTTCCACCCTAAAGGGTGAGAGCATTTTCATTAAGGTACATTTAATCTCTAAAATAATTTTACAATTTTGTTACCTAATAATCTCTTCTTAAAGAGATCTTTTAAATTTTTTTAACAGACCCGGAAAAAGATTAAGAGTTTATCAAGATGGCCACCCCCATTGTGACTTACCAGGTCAGATGCAACTTAGAGAATTTGATTTTATTAACAAAGGTCCTGGGCAACGACGAAAACGATATAATGACCACCAGTTTCAAGATGATATCCAGCCACTACTGCAAATGAGACAAAGGCCATATTCTGATGATCAGTTTTATGATGAGTGCCAAGAAGAAATGCATCTGAGGGATTTAGACTTTGCTGCCAGGGAATCAGGCCAGAGACCTTTCCATGATCATCAGTTTTCTGACAACTTCCTAGGAAATGCGCCAGCAGGAGAATATGTTAACAGGGACCATGGACAAAGACAGAGACTTTTTCCTGAAATCCCGCCTTATCATGATCGGCTGACAGACATGGAATTTAATAGGGGCTGTGGACAAAAACGAAGACCATTTTATGACCCACAATGTAATGATGAATTTCGACCAGATGTGCAATTAAGGGATCCTCCTTTCCGCAACAAGGGACCTGGACAAAGAATGAGAAATTTTCATGATGATATGGAACCACCAGTAGATGACATTGAGTTTTTCAACAGAGGGCGTGGACAAAGGATGATGCCTTTCATTGACGACCAGCATTACAATGATCTACGAAGAGAGATGCCATTTGAAAATTTTGATAATAGAGATGCTGGATCAAGATGCAGGCCATTTCATGACCATCAGTCATATGATGATTTCAGTGAGGAGATGCATTCAGATGGTTTTGTAAATAGGGGACCTGGACAAAGAATGAGACCTTTTAATGATGATTCACTTCATAATAATTTACCATATGAAGGGTATTTAGAAAGGTGAGAATCATTGTCTTACTAGTTCAGGCCAAATGTCTACCTTTTCCTCTCTTTGATAGCACTGATATTTATTACCTGTTATAACTGAAGAATAGTACACATAATTGTTTGTGGATAATAAAATTACAAATACATAAGCTTTGCTCTATAAAGCCAAAGGCCATCTAGTCCAGCTGCAAGGGAATGAACTCATACTTAAGAACCAGGAGCTCATTACACTGAGGACACACCCACCATTTATGGTAACATGCAGGTAATTATATACATGGTACTCTGTGCATCAACTGGCAAGCATTAATCCGCCTCACTAGTTTTCTGCCATTTTTCTTTAGACACCATATATCTTTGGACAGTCAATAAAATTTAGGCTGTACTGTCCTTATATGCTTAAAGAATTTTAAACACTGTTGTTGTTTTTTAAATCAAATATATCTGATTTATTTGTTTTGCTCCTTTCAGAGATCAGCCTTATCCTTCCCATGAGCAGTTTCCAGGGTCTCCCTTACATCACAGAGATTATAGCTCAGATACAGAGGATTATAATAGAAATTGCAGGTAAAGTTCTCATGACATTTATGAATGTGTTGATTCCCTTGCAAATATTAATATAAAGGTACAGGCTTCCCCATGACCAAATGGTCTAGTCGTGACCGACTGTAGGGGGCGGTGCTCATCTCCGTTTCAAAGCCTGTAGAGCCGGCCTTTTGTCCGAGGACAAGCTTCCGTGGTCACGTGGCCGGCATAACTATACGCTGTAGCGCATGGAACGCCGTTCCCTTCCCACTGAAGTGGTCCCTATTTATCTACTTGCATTTAGGTGCTTTCGAACTGCTAGGTTGGCAGGAGAAATATTAATATACCTGTATTATTGTGTAATCTAATATAAATATTAATATACCTGTATATAAATAATAGATTACACAATAATACAGGTTAAGCCTCATTGTCGTATATTTTAGATTTGGTCCCCCAACCTGTGTTGAGCTACTTTAGGCTTAACGTGAAGCCTCTGAAGAAGGCAACTGCAACTGGCCTCCAGTCGCCTCCAGAGGCTCTTTGGAGGCCTGCGAAGGTTGCGCACGGACGCGGCAATTCTCAGTATGGCTGTTTCAGGCAAAAAAAAGTTACTTCTGTTTTTCAGAAGGCCAGAGGGCTTTCCTGGGCCTCGTAATGCCTTAAAACATCACTTCACCGGAAGTATCTTTTTTTTTTTTTTTTTTTTTTTTTGCTGAAATCGCCATTCTGAGGCCTGCCATGGGCAATATAGAATTAGAATGCTCTTCCTCTGCCAGAGAATATAGAATTTTCTGTAAGGAATGCTGAAAAAATAACACTTAGACTCCCTTCTATCTGAGCAGGCTATTGAATCACAGGCTATGTCTCCACTTTACTTCATCCTGACCCTTAACTGTCATGAAGGGATACGTCTGTAACAACCATGGTTTCATTTTCTGGTTTAAACTGCACTATGCCCCGCCCCAGGGAAACACCAAGGAGGAGGAGGAGGAGGAAGAAAAAGAAAAGCAGCAGCCCGAGAGACATACTTTGCCTGCATCTTTACTTTTGTATTCTGTGAATTGTATTTCTAAGTTTTAGACATTTTGGCAGCTTTGCAAACACCTAATCAATGTTATTAGAATGTATGATACCCATAGCCTATTCCTATGCTTCTCCTCCTCACCGATGTAGGCATGCCACAAACTACATCCTGCAGGTGGGGGCAATCCTGGAGGTCTAAGTAAGGGAATATGTGTTCCCTTACCCTTGGGTAAGTGTGGAGGGGTTACTTGGCACCATGCAAGCAAAATCTGTGACACAAATCCACATATACCTGGCTATGGGCTTCAGTCCAGGAGGGGGGGTGTATTTGGTGGCCACCACTGCCTCCAAACCTGTCCCCTTTCCAGAACCAATCCACCCACCCCCATCCCTCCTCCTCCTCTGTTGAGTTACTGTCATCTGCATGCAGGGCTGCTACAGCCTTGCTGCCAGCAGGCCATTTGTGATAGCCATTCGTGAAGCTTTATTCCCCGCTGTCAGAACACTAGTTCTAGTAATAGAGAGCTAGGGATTAGTCTCCCATGTTTTCAAAGTCTGGAAGCTAGCAGTCAACACTGCAAAAATATAAACTGAATTTTCCAATACAGCAAGGAGCCAGAGTGTCCCTGCAAAAAGAGAAAACTAAGGCCTAGCAGCTCTAGCTGGCTTGCTCTTTGGCAGAAAATTTGGTGTTGGTTTCAAAATTAACATGCTATTTCTGTATAAAATATATGCAGTTTGTTTACTGATGGTCAACAATACTTACAGCCCAATTGTATGGGCCTGCTATGCCACTGGAATTCGCATTTGATGGCACAGCATGCTTTCTGATGGTTGCAAAAGGCAACCCACTATTACAAGCAGCTGGGCCACACCCATGTACCAGCAGCCTCCTAAAAATTCCTGTTGCGGATAAATCAGCACAGAGGGTGTGGACTGGGCTGGGTGAAATGGGTGTGGACTGGGCTGGGTGAAATGGGAGAGGAATAGGGTGGAGACCAGGGCTAGACGGGGCAGTGTGTCAAGGCTAGGAACGGGGTGGTATCAGCAACAGCTAAATTCTGCAAAGAGATTGAGATACACTGGGAGCATAACATATATAAAGTTTCCTGCTCTCCTCAGTCATGAAAAATACTGTGCATACGGTGATTGTCTCATTGTATGCATAGAGCACTTCCCATTCCCTTCTCCTGTGAAGACTGAGCACTGTGTGCATCAAGGTCCCTCCATTCATTGGAATCTACATTGATAATCTTTTTACACTAAAATGTGTTGAAAGAATATGCTTCATCTGTTGAAGACCTTTCTCAGTGGTGCCATCATGCACACCCTACAATAAACATAATTTGGAGGACACCTTTTACAAGCTTTCATTTGATATGCTTTCTTTTCAAACAGGTGGATATTAAAAAGAGTAATGTAATGTTGATTAATCTTTTTCACACTGTTTTTGGAAACTATCCATAATTTCTTTTAAGTGCAATCTTTTCACTTAATCTTTTCACGAATCTATAAGTATTCATCTGTCTTCCTGTAATTAATCACCCATCCCTTGAAAACATCTCATTTTCAATTCATATTTGTTTTTATATTATAGGCCTGATTGTCCTGAAGGTTACAGGAGAATCCGCTCTTCAAATGAAACTAATAGAGGAGGGAAAACTAGGTTTGTACCATATCCCGCACACTCAATACCTCACCCTTCGCCTGCACACCAGAAAGGTAGCTCAGTTTCAACGGACTATGGAAGGAGACCTCAGTGTGAAATTCCAAGAGAGATGGATCAAGGGAAGAAATTGCAAGTTGTAACAATTGATTACAACTATGGATTGCCTTTAGACTGTGCATCAGAAAAGGAAGATAGAGCACATTACAATTTACCACCAAGAGAATACTGTTCTTGGAAATGAATTAAATATTTGCATGCATATTTCACCCATATTCCTTTTTTGTGTGGACCAAAACTTTTCACCAACTGGAGAAGTATACCTTTCAAAATTACAAAACCAATATCTGTGTTAAGATTAGTTTCTACAAATATTTGTGGGTTTTTTTTACATTTAGGTTGTGTGTACATTTGTTAAGTGTATGTGAAGATAAGTGTTAAACATATGTGAAACAAAAATAATGGCAGCTTTCAGTGAAATTGGAGGGCCATAGCACAAGACACAAAAGAAACTGTTCTCCCCCATTTGGAAGTGTATATAAGTATTTCATGTTACAAAGCTTGTAATAAAAGAATGTAAAGACCACTTTCGACAGACTTTCACTGTGGGTAGGGTTTGAAAGGAATAGAAAATCTGTAAATATAAAAATAAAATGCATAGTTATGTAGCTTAAGTAATTCATATGATTGTAGCAATTTGGATTTGTTTATATTTCCTGCTCTGAAATATTAATTTCAAAAAATGTGAAGTTGAGAATTTGTTTATGTTCATCTTCCACTTGCATGATGTCAGCAAAAGTTTCTCTTTATTCTTTACTAGCTTTTTGTTACCCGGCGTTGCCCGGGGGACAAAGTATCCCCAGCTTGTATTAGGAGAAGGAATGAATACAGGGACAGAATCAAGAAAAGGAGCGTACTGAAATTGTCACAGTCACTGATCAATGTCTGCAGGTCCCGTGGCAGTGTGAGACACTCACAGTAATGTTAATTTAACCCAAAACCTGTTTGTAACCCACATTTTTAGTTTCACCTCCAGGAGCAGGAATAACAATGAGGAGACAGGGACACAATCAAGTACAAGGGCAAGATGAAGCAGGCATACTCACTGATCAATGTCTGCAGGTCGTGTGGTAGGATAGCACTGAAGTATGAGAAAGTGGAAGAGGTGGCCAGCTAGCTCTCTGGAAATAGGTCCCTCTCAGATCCGACTGGGTGCTGGAACTCTCTGGATCATTTGCAACTCTTTGCAACTCCAGCAGTGCAAAGTGCTTTCAGTTTCGCTTTCCCTGTGTATCACATACCCTGCAGAATCGTCTGTGACCACAGGGTGGCAGCAGACCTGTAGCCCAGTGCAATCCCTTTGGTTCCTGACGATCTGGCCCCCCACCCCAAAAAACGGGGGGCTGTAGGGGGGTCTGACCCCCGCAGTTATTCTTTCCAGGCTGCAAGGTACCTGTGTGCCAAGTTTCGTGGCCGTGGGTCAAGGCACGGAGATGTGTATAAATAACATACATACATACACACATACATACGTCCATTTTTATATATATAGATTATACAGGACTTTCTAATCGGTCCTGCAATCTTATACTCTAATTTAGCCCAGTGTCCCAGTTACCCAGTTACACTATAGGATCTCAACTACCTAATGTAGTTGAGATCCTATACTAGTCCAGCACTAGATAAGAGGAGAAAAGAAGAGCTGAAAAAAAGATCCAGAGGGGTGCAAACCCACCCATGAATCCCCTGACATCTGTAGCCACACACTCACCAATCATGACATGGCATCACGGTGATAACAGTCCTGTGCAGGCCAGGCATGAGGGAAACTACTGTCTACACCAGGGGTTGTCTTCCTAATATTGGCATACCATATCAAAAAATACACAAACCATTGAACACAAGGATGCCAGAGCACCTTCTGTTGCGTGAGTTACTGTGGAACAGGCAGCAAAGGGGTAGAAACAGCTGATAGGAACCCCAGCACATAGTTCAAATTCCCTTGTGCCATGCACAGACACACTGCCAATTATCACCTTTTAAACTGTATTAGACAAAGCAAAGGTGCACATTTCCTTTTGGAAGGGGGGAAACAGGAGTCAATGTATTTATAAGGATGATTCTTGTTTAAGAAGCTATTAAGTATGTAACTGGTGCAATTATTGGGTTGATGCTGAAATCTAAGAGGAAAAATCCTTTCTCAGTGTTATACATGGAATTATATAAGACGGCACAGAACTTTTGGGACAATCTGAGGGGCAAAACATGGGTTCACCAGGGGCAAGTTTCCCCCTCCAAACTGGTATTTCTCCTCCTCCCTGCCTTTTAGAAAAATAAGTGAATGGCACTCACTTCTGTGGGGGGGGAAAAGGAAAGCACTGCAATTGTAGTTTCCTGCGTGGAAGGTAAAGCTACCTTTCACCCCATACTACAGATCCATAGAGGAGGTGCAAACCATTTGCTTGAGCATCCAAAAGTTCATCAGGCTGTCCTTGGAACACTCACTAGTATTTTATAAACCTAGTACAGTGGGCCCTCGGTATCCACAGGCTCAGCATCCACTGATTCCACCGTCCATAGATCCCAAGCCCGTGCCTCAGAGGGCCTCCGGGGTGCAACCAGCAGGTGTTTTGAGGCATGAGGAGGCCCACAACACACTCCATGGGGCTTTCCTTAACCTCAGAACACTTTTCAGATGTAGGTGCGAATGGGAGTCAAGGATATGAATCAGAAGTGGCTTCTGGAGCACCCTGAAGTCTTTTGAGGAGGCAAGGAGGCCCCGGGAGAGGGCCACAGGCCTGGTGCAGCCTCCATGTGGCCTGGTACTACCCCAATGTGAGTAATTGCAGTGGCACAACCCTCTCCCACCACGGACTCCAGCATCCACAGATTTCTATATTCATGGTCAGCCTGGAATGGATCCCTGAGGACCAGATCCCCAAGTATATAATGATGTTTCCATTTTCATACATCTATATCAGTGGTTCCCAACCTTTAGTAGCCCACAGACAACTGAGGCAAAAATTGGAATTGTCATGGACCACATGCAACCCCCCTACCCTCCTTCCCTGCACATAAAAATACAATTAAATTTGTCATAATCAGAAAATATTTATTTGAAATTTATTAGATTTGTCATTTATAGAGAAGATTTGTGCGTTGCTGCTTTTGTTGCCAGCTACAGCTATGGTCCGTTCTCTACCCTCTCTGGTTGTCCATGAGGAGAGTGCTCACTTGGCGAGATGCTGGAAGTGATCAAAGGTCTTTTCCTGAGACCTCGTGAACCACTTCTCACAGCACAATCCTAAACTGCATGGAGCAGGCAGGCCGGTAGGCCTGCGCTGCATCCAACTCAGCTTCTGAGGCAACTGGAGCTTCGCTGGTGCAAGTGCACATTCTGATCCAAGGAAGCCATGTGGCCCGAATCAGAGCTGCCCGGCCTGAGGTTGAGGCCTTAGATGCGGCCTACCCCCTTCCCCGGGCCAGCCTGCCCACTTTCTGCCCAGAACTGTCCTCCCAGAACAGCCCCTGCATCAGCCATGTTTGGCTGGCACATGGCAGTTCTCCGCCCACACTCCCAGGCCGATGCTACGGCTAGCGCTGGTATGGGAGCATTAGCGCTAATGTGAGGGTGCCAGTGGGAACCAGTGATCTATATCATAAACCCTGTAAAATAGACAAATAGTTATACTTGGGCCTGAAAAGGAGAAACATATTCTCTAAGACCATATAGGAGGAGTGCAATTGTTTTATTAACTGATCCTATTTGTATTCCACTTTGACTTCAAAGAGTTCAGGGAATTCTTTACATGCACTTATCCCAATTTATCTTCACAAGAACTATGAGGTAAATTGGGCTGAGAGAGCACACGGCTTGTTTAAGATTATGCTATGAGCTTCATAGCTGTGCGAGGCTTAAATGTGTATCTCAAATTCAACATTCTGTTCACCACAGCACACTCCTGCATCATGGCCAGGGTCCCCCACAATAAGGAAAAGGAAAGTAATATTAACACAAATAGATTACCACAATGGTTAAGAGAATACAAGCCCAGGAGAGGATGGAACCATTCACGTCAACATTGGAAGTTGCACAGAAGTAGAGAAGCCAACTGCCTCTGACCTGCCATAGCAATGATAAGGAAAAGACAGAAGCATTAGTCATGCAGACAGGCACCTACTAGAAAGGAGGCATTCACTAACATACCAGTTAAAGGAAAAGCCATCCAACATGTAAAAGAGAATGCGGCCTCAGCTTTTCCATTCCACTCAGTTTTGTCACCAACTCCCTTCTTCCCACTGTTGGAGCAAGAAGGACTCTCATGTTAAGAACATAAGAAGAGCCCTGCTGGATCAGGCCAAAGGCCCATCTAGTCCAGCTTCCTGTATCTCACAGCGGCCCACCAGGTGCCCCAGGGAGGCACGAGACAACAAGATGTTTGCATCCTGTTGCCACTCCCTTGCACCTGGTACTCTGAAGTAGCCTACTATTAATGTAAGGAGGTTGCCTATAGCCCATGATGGACTTTTCTTCCAGAAATCTGTCCAATCCCCTCTTAAAGGCATCTAGGCCAGATGCCATCACCACCTCCTGTGGCAAAGAGGAGATTAACTACCCGCTAGGTAAAAAAAAAATTTCATTTTATTTGTTTTAACTCTCCCAACCCTCAGTTTTAGTGGATGTCCCCTGGTTCTGGTGTTTTGTGAGAGGCAAAAGAACATCCCTCTATTGACTCTATCCCTTCCATGCATAATTTTGTATATCTCAATCATGTTCCCCCTCAGGTGCCTTTTTTCTAGGCTAAAGAGCCCCAAACGCTGCAGTCTTTCTTCAGTCTTTCTTCATAAGGGAGGTGCCCCAGCCCCGTAATCATTTTTGTTGCTCTCTTCTGCACCTTTTCCAGCTCCACTATGTCCTTTTTGAGGTACGGCGACCAGAACTGTACACAATATTCCAGGTGTGGCCTTACCATCGATTTGTACAATGGCATGATAATATTGGCTGTTTTATTCTCAACCCCTTTTCTAATTACCCCAAGCATGGAATTGGCCTTCTTAATTGACCAAGCATGGAATGTTGCTCCACAGCAGGGAAAAAGAGCTCAATGAAGGCTCTGAGTGAATGGCCAAGAACCAGCAAAAATAAATAAAAACCAGCATTTGGATGCAAAACTCACATAAGTTCCCTAATCTGTGAGGTTTTTTTCCCCATGGAATAAACCTTTTTCACCTCTTAATCTGTGAATTCAGAATCTTCCATGAAGGTTTTGAGTATCCAGTTGGAAAATTCATGTGGTCTGATATCCATGAGTTTTGAGTCCCCAGAGGAAGTGAGATAGGATCCCAGACTGTCTCCAGAGAAGGTTTGCAGGAGATGGAAGCATACTGGCTTCCGTCTGGATGAAAAGCCCCTGCTTTTGGTAGGCGAGTGCTGCTGGGATACATGTGGTCATAAGAAGATAGCTGAAGGATGATCGACCACTCTGGAGGAGGAACTAGCATGGCTTTTCCCAGATGGCTTTTCCCACCAAAACTGAATGAATATATAGTTGAAAATCCCACTTAGGCAGAAACTCACGGATATACTCACAGAAGTAATTTCCTTCAGACAGGGCCGGCTCCAGAAGCAGCAGGGCCCAATGTGGGATATTTCCATGGGGCCCCCCTTTCACCAAGAAGAGCACTTGTGGTATTGCATACAAAGTGTGGTATGTGGAAATGTCACCACCAACTGTTTCCAGGAGGCCCATTTTGCGCTGTTTTGAAGCAGGGGGCAGGTGAGAGAGCTCAAGGTAAAGCTACTCTGCTCACCCCACTGACTTACAGCCAGTGATGGGATCAGCTAACAACTCAGGGGAACGCTGGGCGGGCAGCAGGAAGGCTGGGCGAGACTTCCGGGTGATTGACAGCCCATCCGTCCGGGTCTACCGCCTGCCCGCCCGCCGCACGGGCTGCCCTGGCCTCGGAGGGGGCGCCTGCTCACCAGGGGGGGACAGATGGGGGCTCCTGGGTGCCAGGGCGTGCAGCGGCGGGGTGCACCACCCGGGGGCAGCCAATGCATAGGGATGGAACAAAGAGACACAGTACATACCAGCAAACTCTCTCCTCAAGCTGGTTCCCCTTATATAGGCCGTTGTCTGAAGCTTCTAGAACAATTATCTAATGTCAGTAGGGTTTCTTGCCTACCTCAGCCTGACAGTCATCACTCAGGTCCTGCATAGTTAACTCTATAATTACACATATCTTTAAAGATCCTTCTCACAACCAGCCTGCTCTCCTAGTACCATAGTAAACAGCTATCAGCCTGCCACTCACACATCGTTCTGTCTCCCAGTCTGTCAATCCCTATACAAGATTACACTAGGCTCACCAAAATATGGGGCTGATAAATTGCCCACCACCCTGGAAGAGACTGATTTCCAATGCAGCAAGTCACAATACAACCTGCAAAACAAGGTCAATAATTGGTGGAAAAGATGGTTGGGCGGAGTTTGTTAGCCTATTAATTGTAAGTCCTAATCATTATATTAAGGGAGAGGTTGTAGGGTGGGCATGGCGGGAATCCATGTTACTAGCCTTCAGTTTGGCAGGACTGATATTTAAGGGTATGTTGGAGTTTTAAAGGCTCTTTTAGTTATGATACCCAACTACCTAGTGGATTTTTTTTTGTTAAACTATAATCTAGTTGTCTTTCCTTCCAAAACTCAAAATTGCATCTATATTCAGATTTTGAAAAGTATGTAATCAACAATGGCTTTATGCAACCATTGGTTTCTTAGTAGGGTAATAAGTCATAGAAATCAAATCTTCCTGGTTGTTACTGTGAAAGGGGGAGGGGAGAGAGAAATGGCTCAGAATACATTGAATGCAGGTGTGGCAAAGGGGAAAATACAGTGGTGAAGCAAGCCTAGACTCTTACAGAAAGCTGAGCCAGTAAGGATGTACTTTGCAGAGTAAGTGTCATTGAACACAATAGGTTAGGTGTGACTTGGTGTGACTCTTTAGTGACTTGGCTATTTTAGTTTTTTTAACAAGTAAATAAAGATGTTTTCTGTGCAACAGAGCCTATGTATCTTGTCTTGGCTCTCTCACTGAGTTCAATGGAACTTATTTCCAGTAAGTATGCATGGGGTTGTAGCCCTCATTGCAATACTTTGGTTCTATAATCATAAATAGTAGTTGTTACATGGTGTTTTGGGTTACTTGGCCTGTTGGAAATTGCTCAGACATTGTAAGGACTAGGCTTTTCTTTTGGATATTGAAGTCCTAGGCATACTTGTTTTAAGTTCAGTGGGATAGAGTGATTTATTTACTTGAGTTTGCTGCAAGTTTAACAAGTGCAGGTGTTGAGAATTTGCATCTCTAGTGACCACTGCAAGCAATTCTGGCGATTTCAAAAGGGCCTCTAGGAATGTTCAATCTTGTTAGTAAAATCAATGTAGGACTAGCTTCAGTCATACAATAGGTGGGAAACTTAGCATGGTCTCTTCAGTTGTGGCTCTAATCAGAAATTCATGGCTAACAGGTGACCTGAATTGGAATCTGTCAGCTATGGGGTAAGCAGTATAGAATTTTTCTTATCAGCCTCCAAGTCGACTATTAACATGATTTTAGTTACTCAGTTTCACTGTTTTGTAACTGAACTTTAATTCTATGTTCACTCAAACTTCTAACAAGATGAATAGTGTACTTCTCAGTCTCGCCCTTTAGTATTTCAAAATGGAAGAAATAAGATGGAAAGGATGCGGAGGGGACTGACATGCCTGTATCCTGATGACGCCGGTCCCACAGAACAATCCCCGAGGCCGAGCGACAGTCACCCTCTTTCTATACCGGTAGAAGACAATTGCGACCACTAGCTAACTCCCTGGCGCAATGAACACTGGACTTTGTAGTCTTACTACCGGAAACAATGCGTAGCAAGCCCTATTGCCAGCGGCTACAAATGAAGGCTCATTCCATTGCATCAGTTTGCGGGGGTGGTCCATGGAAACATTTGTCTTTTTCAGTTAACGCAATCCGCTTTGCTTTACAAACTAAGGGATTCGAATGCGTGAGAGGGGGAAACTAATAACTTTTCTCCTTGTGAGCTGTACAACCACTGAGTTTTCCCTCCCTCCCTCCCTCCAGTTTGGAGAATGGTGCTGCCCTCCGCCACCGTTGTTCCCTCCTCCCAGCCACCCTCGGCGGACTCAATGGCAGACTCCGATTTAGCCCCTGTTTGTCCCCTCCCTCGCGCTTCTCATCAAAGGATGCGCTCTATTGGCTGCGGTCTAGCGTTCATGCCAATCAGGAAGCGGCTTCCATGGAGGAAGGGAATAAATACAAGATGGCTGCTCATATAAAGCCAGGCATCGGGCTTCTCCCTGGTGATGAAGGAATAGAGAGTTTAATCCGCGCGGCCACTATTTCGTGTCGCCACCTCCCGCACAGGCGCCCGGAGGGGGGAGGGGGGGCTCGAGCTGCCGCGGGCTGCAACCCCGCTCAGCCGCCGTCCCGTTTGTAGGCCGCGGTGCGCTTCGCGGGGGCCAGGCCAGGGCCCTGCCCCCCTCCTTCCTGCCAGAACCGTGGCGGCTCTCTCCCCTCCCGGCCAGGCCCTAGTTCCGTCTCTCACTCGCGATGGCCGTCTCCAGGTCAGTGTGAGGGGGTGGGGAGGCGGGCTGGGGACACAGGCGGCTTTTAGGAGCCTATTCCTGTAAGTTGGTCGTCGTCGTCGTGTTGGCAGCTTCCTCTGCACCCGGCTTTCTCCTGAGTGAGATAGGCCTCGTGGGGCGGCGGTGGGGAGGCTGCTCATTTGAGTCCTGAGAAGGCAAGCATCCCTTTCGCCGATAGAAGTACCGAAAAGTGCAAGCGACTGGTCGCTCTGTCCCTAATTTAGAGGCTTGCTTGCTTGCTTCTCCCTAAGTGTAAGTGGGCCTATGTGTGTAAATGACCAGTCTCTGCCCCCTCCTCTTTCTGGTCTTCGGGATCATCTTTATCATTAACTGATTTGAATGACCCAGCCACCGAAAGTTGGCTGAGCCAGAGGTATTTTTCATTCTTTAATTTTTGGTGTTACATTTTGGCTCTGCAGGAATGAATGGGAAGTCCTTAAGGCAGTCGGGGGGGTTGCCTGTTTGTATTTGTATGCCTGTCCAATATAAAGTGTGCACATAAGACTTCTATTTTAATAAAGAAGCACTTGGCATCACTCTGCTCCTTGCCTTTCTATGCGCATGCTTAAGCTGGTGTGTTGAATGAATTGAAATCTTATTCTGTATTTCTGAACTAAGAGAAATTGCTGTGCATTTCTCTTAGCTTTTCAGGAATTTTAGTACATGCTGCTCACTTGTTTGCTTTCATATTTTGTAGTCCATCTATCAGAATTGCATTTACGAGTATGATTTTTCCTGTTTGTTGACTGTCAAAGTTCTTTACATAATTTTCATTGTAGTCTTTGTGCTGCTAGGTGCCAGCTAGGAAACAGAATTTAGAATTGTTTTAAAGTGGACCTTTTATCATGATGTGCAACTTGCTCTCTGACACAATTTGCAATATACTAATTCTTTTTGAGGGTGCCTCAAAAGCTTGGTGCCTGCCAGACAACTGCAGTATAAGTTAATAAGCTGTGTCCAGACTTATAAAAGAAATCTTGTGAAAGATTCCATTAAAACGCCTTTTTGTAGTGTTTAATATGTGTATTGTACATTACAGTACTTTTGATGAAAGACTGACGGAACATTAGTAATAGAGATGCTCGTTTGTTTTGAAATACTGTGTGTAAGATCTCTTAAGGTTTTAGTCTAACTGTATATAAGAGTGTCCGGGGCGGGGAGGGCTCACACGCTGCCCCGGTTGGGCTTCCTCCTGGTGAGCCTGCCAGCAAATGTCTTGCCAACCTTCTTGGCTAAAGGTTGGCCTCAGTGAATCAGCTTTGGGGGCATGGGGTTGCTCCATGCTTACCCTGCTCCCCGAAGGGGTCCCCAGATCATTGGTGCTGGCTTAGCCTCCAGCCAGTTGCTTGGAGCACTCTGCTTGGCCAGCCAAGATTTAAATGCCTGAGGCCCCAGGCCCTTTGCTTCAAGACCCGCCCTTTCCCATGGAGGGACCCCTGGCTGTACCAGTTGGACCCGCTCTCCAGCGTGCTCCTTCCCTGACCTCTCCCTCCCCCAGCTGCAGCCCTTTGCTTGGAGGGCCAGCCTGTCAATGGACCTGGTGTTCTGGCCTCATCCCCGAGCTGGTGTGTCAGGCAGCCTCCTGGTCTGGGCCAGAGCCAGGCCAGCAGGATGATTGGCCAATCGCCCGCGGGGGGGGGGGGCGTGCTTATTACCATGCTTATTAGAGTAAATTTCAGCTATCATGTCTGAGTAGACATACTGAAGAGTGTGCCATTTGAAAGTGCATTGGTCCAGTTGAAATGCTACATAGAATTATGGTCTAGCATAGATTGTGAGCCTTGAGTTTGTATGCTCTTTCATATGCAAGAGGAGGAACATCTCAACAAGAGATTCATCATTTCAAACAAGCCAGGATTTGCTGTCTTTGGGCATCACAACAATCTTGTCATGTTCTAAACTACAAATGAAAATTGAAAATTTCCCTCCCCTGCAGTTAAAATGAGAGCATGTAGTCCAGAGAGTCGTAATTGTAATGCCAACCCAGGGGTGGCCAACCTATAGCATACTATGTGCCACATTTTATGTAGAGAATTTTGAATGTGCCACTCCACCTTTAATAATTTTTGCCACTTTTGGCAATTACCACGATAGCTAAATAGAGCCTCCAAGATCAAGGGCAGTATATCTCAAGAGTGCCAGAAGGTACTGAGCAAGAAACTTGGGAGTGCTGTTGTATATTTGAGGCTTTCCAAAAACATTTGGCTTACTGCTGATGAGTCCAGAAAGGTGGCCTGCATGGTCCTTTAGTCTGGCCTTGAAGTCCATAACCAAAGTCCATATATCCAGAGCAAATCAAGCAGATGTGGCTACCCTGAGTGTACCAACATTAGAAACTTGAGGATGTGCTGTGCAAGGAATAGTAATAAAATCAAGCAACCCATAAACTGTTGTGGTGCTCTTTTTTTATTATTATTTTTATTATTATTATTATGTTTTTCAAAAATATATGGCAACTTTGAGTGTGCCACTCAGAAAGTGTTCATGTGCCACTAATGGCATAGTTTTGCCACCCCCATGCTAACCCATGGTTTTGCATGACATTTAAACTGAGCCAGTGGATCATGAAAAGTTTATAAACTAGCTGTAGGTTAGAACTTTCTGTCTTGGGAGTTCTATTTGATTTAGTTTCTTTTCTGTTAATCAGCATTGCTGAGTAGAAAATACTTTCCTTTCAACTACCACTCATCACCAAGTAGGATAGTTTTTGAAAGATTGAGGGATTGCTGTGTTAGTTGGATGCTGGTTCATCAAAGATAAACTGCAGTCCAGCAGTGCTGGAATGTTTATCAAACACTGAAATAACCAATACAGTAGTCCCTTGTTATCCAGGGGGGATCCATTCCATGACTTGCCATGGATATCAAAATCCACAGATCCTGGAGTCCGTGTTTAAAATGTTTTTAGAAGTTTTTTTAAGTGTTGCTTATGTTAGTGCAGCAAAAGCACCTGCTGCAGGGCAGTCTCTGGTGCTCCCGGATGCTATGACCTTTTCCCTTGGCCCCGGTGCACCTCAGAAAGAATTGTGGAACTATTTTCCAAATGCTTCTGAGATGCGGTCTGGGATGAGCCAGGGCCAAGGAAAGGGGTTGCGGGCCTTAGCGTGACCCAATAGTGGCTTCCAAGAGACCTGTGCCATCCCAGGATTATCAGGTTACAGATGCTGAAACCTTGGATGGTGAGGGAACATTTGTATATGTTGATCACAACTTACAGTGAAATAGAACTTTTTTCTTCCAATTAAGATTATATATTTCAATATATATTCTTCTGTTAAGAATTTTATAGCATTTTATAATGTGACTGTTCAGTGCACACAAAGGTGTCTTGGCACACAGGTGTACCGAGACAAGTTTTGTCTCTGTACACCTTTGTAAAGTTAAATCATGAGTAGTACTCCTTTTTTTTTAATGGAGAAATGAAGCTAAGAGATAGTAACACCCAAAATTACCCAACAAGTCTATGCCTGTTATGTGTTAAAGATTGGAAACAAGTCTAGTTCTATAACCACTGCCCTGCATTGGCTCATGGTGAGTGATTTCTACAGTATTAGATCATGCTTCAAAAATCCAGTTCTGTTTAAATGTGTGCTCCCAGATATTAGGAATCAGTAATACTTAAATGTAGCAGGCATGGTTAAGACAAATAATTTGGTTGAGATTCTCAGTTCACTTGTCAAGCATTAATTGTATGTAAGCATTATAGAAGTTGACAGTCACCTTAATATAAACTAGATTTTATTTCATAGATAAGACTATTTCATATGAATCTTGTAGTATTTTGTCTTATAAGAAACTGTCACACACCCTTTACCTTTGTGGATCTGCAGATAAATAAAATATTTTTGGAAGTGGGTAGGGTTGAATTGCATATCATTGCAAAGTTAAAACACCTTTACACTGAATTCATATTTTGGGATTATTCAGAATAAGTATTCTGAATAAAGATAAGATGACTTCACTGATGTGTTAATATTTTCAAATAGAAGCAGAATTTGGAATTGGAACCCAGTCTTGGAACTGCATAGATTTCCCAATCTATCAGATTGGGGAAAAAAGCAATGGAAGAACCTTAACACTTGTAGTAAAGGCCATAATAATGGAACCATGCCTGAGTCTGAGGAAATGAGCATCTTAACAGTTGGGGAAGAAAGGCAGGAAACTGAAGTTTTAAATGCCTTGTGGTCAAACTGAAAAAGGAGGAAATTCGTAAATGAGGTTGAGGCATTTGCCAAACAAAAATCTGAGCGGTTGGAGACATGTTAGAGCTGAAGTATTCATTTTGGTGTTCTTAAGTTTTTGTGGGTGTTTCAGTTTCATTTTGTTGGTTGTAAGTACAGTACTGGGGAAAGATCTTCATGTAATGGTACTTATTGATGGTGCATGGAGGATGGACACTCCTTGCTGATGCTATCGAAAGTAATCAATGCAACATAAATTACAAAACAACTGAAATACATAAACTTAGTTAATAATGGATCTATTGCTTTCCCCCAACAATTTATGAAAAGGCCATTTTACACTTCATGAAGGAGTAAACCTGAGTTTGTAACAGGATCATTTCTCAACAATGTGCAGCCAGCCACAAGTCTCTGATGGAAGTTAGTATTCTTATGTTGCATTTTGGGGGCCCAATCCTATCCAACTTTCCAGCACCGGTGTAGCCACAATGCATCATTAAGGTAGGGGAACAAATTTTCACTGACTTTGAGGGCTCCCTGACTGTACCCCCACTGCAGGATGTGGTGCACACCTCGTTGGCATGGCTACATCAGTGCTGGGAAATTGGATAGGATTGGGCTCTCAGTCATAACAAGTACCCGAATATCAGTCTGTCATCATCTTTCTGACTTGGCTTGTTCCAACATGGGGAGGAATTATGCCAGGACATCCATTATGCCTGCGAATACTGCTACAGCAGTCTCGGACATCCTGTGCGCAGTCTGGAAGCGCTCTTGGATTCTCAGCTCTCTCTGGAGAGCCAGGTGACAGTGGTAGCTAGGAGTGCATTTGCCCAGCTTCAACGGGTATGCCAACTGGCAACCATACTTGAGCTGATCTGACCTGGCCATGTTGGTCTATGCATTAGAGCAGTGGTATTCAAACTTTTTAGACCAGGACCCACTTTCTATAATGGCACTTGTGTCGGGACCCACCGGAAGTGATATAATTAACCTGGAAGTGATGTTGTGGCAGGAAGTGGCATCATCAAGCTGGAAGTACTGTCATTGTACCATAATAAAATGACTCTCCTGAAATGCAAATTGGCATTCTTGGACTGCCGCAATTGTACAACCATGACACATCCCTGACAGGAAGCAAGATTAGAACAAAATATGATGTAAAAGCACTGAACTAAAAACAAAATTTTAAAGAACCCGCACTTGAAAATTCAAACTGTTAACACTCACTAAAGGAATATAACAAGAGTAAGGTCTGCAGTTTCCAAGATGGCTACTGCCAGCTTTCTGCAACCCACCTGGTCTCAGGTCATGACCGACCAAGTGGGTCCCGAGCCTAGACTACTGCAACTCCTTGTATATGACGATATCCTCAACAACGTTTTAGGGTCCTTCCGTGTCAAATCAACACACCGTTTCTGGTTGACCTTGTTAGATTTTTATGAAATTTGGGGTACTTATTTGTCCTATGATGTGATGCAAAAACACCAATTTTTAGCCTATGTGAAATTTTACAACTATGTAAATTTTCAAAATTTTATCAAAAAATGGCATGCTAGTGATATTTTAACTAGTTCTACATTGAAGTACTCTTAATGTGTAAAACTTCATTGTATGTTCTATGCTCCAGACCAGAGGTTTTCAAACTGGGATGTCATGATGACCCAGCCAGAGCATCTCTGTCACTGTGCCTTTAAGGGGTGGGGAGGAGTTAAGGCAGCAGTGCGACCCCCAGGATCTCCCTGCTGCCTGGGGCGATAGGGGCTTCAATCTACTTACCCATTGAAGTGCTGTCATCCTGGGGGTGCAGAGAGCCCCATGGAGACTTCTGCAAGCTCCCCAAGCCTTGAAAAATGTAAAAATAAAGATAGTGACACATTTCAGGGTTGACTGTGTGTCACAGTCTTTAATTTTTCAAGGCTTGGGGAGACCTGCAGCGGCATCCCAGGACAACAGTGCTTCAGTTGGTAAGTAGATCGAAGCTCCTTTCACCCCAGACAGCAGCGCTATCCTGGCAATTGCGCTGCTGCCTTAACTCCTCC
This sequence comes from Lerista edwardsae, assembly GCA_029204185.1. Classification (NCBI taxonomy): domain Eukaryota; kingdom Metazoa; phylum Chordata; class Lepidosauria; order Squamata; family Scincidae; genus Lerista; species Lerista edwardsae. The sequence goes on along the minus strand of JAJKFI010000002.1, from coordinate 1,321,812 downwards.
CCCGCAAGCACTTGCCGTGCTTTTCCAACTCGGGGAGTTTGCAAACCACTACTCTAGACCAGTGTTTCTCATACTGTGGGTTGGGGTTGCGTAGCACATAGGACAGCCATCATTGAAAATATAGGAAGATGGAACACTGGAAATGGGGAGGGCTCTGTGTGATTATTTTCCTTGTGTGGTGTGGAACGGAAATGGTTTCTGGTCACATCTGAGAAGCTTTCTGAGGCATGGGGAGGCTGTGCATGGCATCCACACACCTCAGAATACCTCCTCGCCCCAACAGTTGTGTCCAGGAGACTCTATGCAGAGCAGAACAGGTGCTCACATCCATGGCTGACCAGCCTGCAAATAAGGAGGGCCCACTGTACTAAACACTATAGATTATATTATGCAGGTTGGACTGCAGTTTGCTGGTGCACCACTGGCCAAGTTCTGATTGCCACCTGCTGGTTTCTGGGATTCCTGTTCAGAATTCTGCATGAGGTAGATCTTCTTGTGATCCAGCAAGGCACTTTTCAGGTTCTTACACATTAACAAGAGTATGGATGTGCAATCGCTTAATACAGGTTAAGTACAGCAATACCTTGCACTTTCGTCTGGTTAGTGACCAGAGCATGGATGAATGTCAAAGCATAGCCTTATTTAGCTTGCACGTTTATTTTGGCCAGCAAAAAAGTAAATAAATATATAATGCATGCAAAACCAAAACAGAAATAAGAAAAATAAACACAAAACTGTCAACAAGTATTGTGGAATGTTGAGTGAAATCAGATGAAAGAGAACATTTGAAATGTGATTATAATGGAAAACTGTTGAAAGAGCAAAGCGATGAATGTCAAGTGGGTGAAAGTCACGGTCCAGCTGTATGGTTATGCTTCTCAAATACCTGAGAGCATGCACCTTTTATCAATTTAAACATGTTGGTGGACTATGGGGTTTTTAATTAACACAAATCATGCAAGATTGAAGTCAATCCCTTTCCCATGTAAAGCTATAGTGGGGTTGGAAACTTTCACCAATATGTGGTATTCTCAGAGATTATTAAAGCTACAAGTCTATGATGATTTCGGTATTCTTTACATACGACTGACATATCTTCAGACAAATTCCAGGAAACATGCTATCATCAGTTTGAGGGGGCTGAGTGCTATGTATTCTGGGTGATCTCACTACAGGGATCACATTTTGACACGAAAAATCAAGGAGCCCCCACCCCACCCCACCTCATACTGTTATAAGTAACAATGAATTCTTGAACTGTTGCTGCAAGAACAATTTGGTATTGGGACCAAATTCACTGGTTTGAAGACTTGCCTCCCATAATCACCTTGGCTGCATCACTTCCAGCTGCCCATTCTTTGCCTTGCCCTCAATTTTTTCTATTGGTGAAACCCTGAAATTATGGTGATGCCAGAAATGCCTTGTGTGGGAGGTGAGAACTAAAGCAAGGCGGGATGGTGTTGTGCTTGGGGTGCAGGAAGAGCCATGGAAGTATGCACTGCAAGCATTGCCTTCTATGACTGCTGGGAAGATCCTGCAACCTTAGGGAAATGATGTGAAGAAACTGGAACAGAAGTGAGGCTGGGAAAATAAAGTAGTGCCGATATCAGTTCTAACCCATGAATGACTTTAACTGCAGGTTGAAGCGGCAAACTTTAGCCCTATATAGAAAGTATGAAATACCATGTTCATATCAACTAAAGCTGCACTCCTAAGTGCACCCACTAGAGAGTAAACCCCATTGAATGTGATAGGAGTTATGTCTGAATATCCATCAATCACTAGTATTTATATACCGCTTTTCAACACAAAGTTCACAAAGCGGTTTACAAGCAAATAATAACATTAAAGTTAAATGGCTCTGTGTCCCAAAACGGCTCACAATCTAAAAGAATGGAGACCACCACCAGCAACAGCCACGAGGAATATGTTTAGGATTGTGCTGTAATCATCCTTTCAGTATCCTTTTCCGTATTCTGCTCTCTATTAACATGATGGCTTTTGTTTGATCTTGGAACTATCTAGTGTTGAGTGGGTTATATGGATATATGTGTTAAAACACCATCATACAGTTGTTGGATTTGGCCCATTATTCAGGTCTGTTTTCGCAGAGAGAAAAAGTGACCTTTTTGTTACTTATACTGGACATTTAAAACATTTAAAAACATTCTACTTTAATTGAATCTAACTTGGCTCTGGCATAGTAAATTGGCTCTGGCATAGTTATCATCAGTTGAATATGAATAAAGCATGTCTACCATGACTTGGCCTTGTGATATTTGTATGGCATATAAAAAATATGAGAATCAGTCTAATTCCTCTAATGCAGTTAGAGGAATTGCAACAAACTTGAGGAAAACTTTCTCTGCTTAGTAATATACTGGCTGGCTGGTTTTGTCCAGATGTTGTATTTTTGCATATTTCAGTTAAATGATAAAGCTAGAATAGCTTTCTTTCCAAAGTATATTTGACCAAAGAAATCCACACCAAGATGAAATGCCATATTCAAGTCAATCTACATAAATGGATGCTCATGCGATTGTGCCTTCCCTATTGCAGCATTAGAGAAACAATTACTCAGTTATTGATGTTTCATAGTAGTTTCCCAAGGAAACTACTACATTTACCTTATGTTAAATGTAGTCAGTGCAAGGCATTGTGATGAGCAAGTCAGATATGCAGAGCTACAGTAGCCATTGGCTAGTCTTGTGAAATTTTGAATTTTGTTATAAGTGGATTTCAACTATGTAGAGTTCTCATTATCTTAATTTTGTTATCCAAACTAGGCTTGATCGTCTCTTTATCTTACTGGATACTGGTACAACACCAGTAACTAGGAAAGCAGCTGCGCAACAACTTGGGGAGGTTGTGAAACTTCATCCACATGAACTAAACAATCTCTTGGCTAAAGTAAGCATTTTGTTGAGTACAACTAAGTAATGTGATCTTGTAGCTCATAATAATGACTTCAAAGTGAATTTTCACAACATTCTGTCTGAAATGATGGTGTTTATTAGAGCTCCACTTGAATAATCCTTAATTCCATATCTTGATTATCTGCATAGGGGCTACTCACCATGATACCAGTCCAAAAACTCTTGGGGGAGGTACTTTTGAAATAAAGTGGCTGACTGCCTAAATCTTTGAGGCATAGTAAAGTGGTTCTGGTGTTATGCCATACCGTGGTTTAAATTACATGAATGAGCTTGTGTGAAAATCAGATCCATGTGGTTCCTCTCTGTCTTCTCTGGGGTGGTACCTTCATCCTTTCTTAGTTGGAGGCAAACCATATTTTGATACTTCATCTGATTTGGCAAATCAGAAGCAAAATCAGGATTCTGCTTTAATTGAATTGGACCACCTAACTGGTCTCCTTTGTGGCTTTCTTGTGCTACAAATGGTTGGCAGGGCGCATTTGTGGACTTACGGCAAGGAATGTTGTTTAACTTAATAATGTGATCGTGAACAACAGTAAAAAGGCAGCCAATGTACAGTAAGCAGTTGCATAGATGAGTTATGTTACTGAGAATACTTCAGGCTGCTTTCAACACATTTTACAAAGGTGACCTGCGCTTGGTGTTCCCATTTTTCAGCTACTAGTTTTTAACATCATACTTTATAAGATTGAGTATTGTCCAGATAGAATAAAATGTCAACTCTTTAAGATATGGCACATAACAAATTGAACTTCTTGCAGGTATTGATACATTTGAGGAGTACAAATTGGGATACCCGGATTGCAGCTGGGCAAGCTGTGGAAGCAATAGTAAAAAATGTACCAGAATGGAATCCAACTCCACGACCAAAACAAGGTGCTTCAAAAAAAACTACTATATATAGAATTATGTGAAGTGTACTTCCTTTGCAGCCATTTTTCCAACCCTGTTCTGCAACATCCTTTGCATTGTAGTGTATTTGTAGTGTATGTGTAGATTAACCAAAATCTATAAAAGATTCCATCAGTTGTGCTAAAGTTGGCTCTTACCTATTTTTTAACTTTGCTCCAAAGTAAGATGTGTGAATGGCAAATAACTTTGTGAGATTTTCTTCAGTTTAATACAATCTCATTCTAGTTAAGTTTTTTGTTGTTGTTAGAAGGTGGCTGTGAAAGTCCAGTGGAAGAGTTACCTGTCTCTGATAGGTTGCGTTTTGACCGATTTGATATCTGCAGACTTTTAAAAAATGGTGCTTCTCTTCTTGGATCAGCTGGTGCAGAATTTGAGGTCCAAGATGACACATCAGGTACATGTTCCTTTAATAGTTGCAACTTTGTTGCATATTCTTTAAGCAATATGTTTTCATCTTTTTAGAATTTTGAATAATTAAACTACCACTTCAGTCTTTCAGTTTTTGTTGGTATTTGTACTTAAAAGGTGGTATTTTCTTTTCTTTGTGTTGTATACCTGATTGAATAATTAGTTTGAGTTTTCATAATTCAGGTATGTTGAACCACATTTGCGATTATCCTTCCCCACTGAGTAAGATGGAATGATTCACATACAGCATTCACACAAACAGATTCACATACAGCATAATTGTAAACTGTATTCTTATGGTTATTTGCATGTACTCCAAAGGTGCACATATGCATAACTCTCAAGCAGTTCTTCTGTTCCTAAACTTGGTCTCCAAGCCTTCTCATATCTATTAATAGTTCATTGGATATGATGTTGAAAGCCAAGAAAATCCTTAGCGTCTAACTCCTCAGATGCTTTACAGAAACAGTCCAACCTGTTTGCTAAACGATGCCAGTTTTTCTATTTCAAATCAATTTTTTACCTGACTTAAATTTAAAATGTGTTCAGTGCTTTGATATTAGCAAAGGATAAACAGGGTTTTAAAAACTCGATTCCATTTTTAAAGGGGAAGTTGATCCCAAAGAGAGGATAGCACGACAGAGGAAATTGCTTCAAAAGAAACTTGGCCTTGATATGGGAGCTGCAATTGGAATGAATACAGAAGACCTGTTCAATGATGAGGATTTGGACTATACTCCTGCTTCATCGTTCCTTGTGCACAAACAACCTGTAGGTAAAATGCCAGACTGTTTGGCTTAAAACTCATTTCTTTGTGCTTCTGCCATTGTAAAGCTTTGAGCCTTAAAGATTGTGTCTGCCCTATAACTTCAGTTATGAAAACAAGTAATGTGTCACAATCTTATGTTATGAAAATCACTGCTCTGACTTCAAGTTGAAGATGATATTGCAAGTTTTTACCAACTCTTAAATTGCAGGCATGGGATAGGATCCAGACAGCCCATGGCACAAACAGAAGGTACTCCTGCTTGTTCAAGGGGTCTGGTGTCCCTAATTTCCCCTTCTAGCTGTAGCACCCCCCATGCCACTTCCCACTGTCTTTTAGTAGTTCCCTTGGCTCTTGTACAGCTTTTTAGTAAGGAGTGAAACAAAAAGATCACACTGAGGCAAAAGTGGCAGGAAGCCTCAATATGTGACAGAAGTCTGTTTGTGGTTCTTTGGATCACAGTAGCACTGAACCTTTTAATCTTTTCAGGCTCTTCAAGCTGCTGAGTTGATTGATTCAGAATTTCGTGCGGGTATGAGTAGCAGACAAAAGAATAAAGCTAAAAGAATGGCCAAGCTGTTTGCAAAGCAGAGATCAAGAGATGCAGTAGAAACAAATGAGAAGAGGTATTATCCTAGTTACGTGTAATGGAAAATTTATTCAAATATGTAGTAGAGCTAATTTTTCACATCACTGAGATTAACATTAAGAGTTAACATGATGTGAATATGCAAGTGCATCAAGTACTGTTTCGTTGTCATGGTTACCAAAAGTGTCCTCTCTGTGCAAAGGGATATGTAGTCTGTGTGTGCTGCCCATTCATATTTTGTAGTAGCTATTAGAACAGAATAATATATAATACCAACACTATTTCCAGTATTCTTGTGTGTGCCTATGCCTTTTGTACGTATTTCTATACATTTTTATTTTTCCCTGGCACTGAGTTATACTCTGAGGCACTGGTTTCCAAATCTTCATAGCATCGGGACCCCCCCCCCCAAAAAGAAAACCACCTAAAAAGTTTCAATTTACTAGCCGCTAAAGCCTTTGTGGCTATAATGGTGATGGGGTAGCAGGATTCCCCTCAAGTGGCAGGTTATTTAACCCTTGATGCACAAACTGCTGTGTCAATTTCACAACTCACCAAAAATTGGGTTGTGACCTCACTGGTGGGCCACGGACCCACTATTTGGGAACCACTGCCCTATAGAACGTAAATGGAAGCAACCCCTCCCTTCTTAACTCAATGGCTCTCTCTTCCATTCTGAAAAACCATTATGGAGGCCTAGGAGATCTCCAGAGCAGTATTCTGAGAGTGCAAGGGCTCTGGGGTTATGGAGACATTGGCAATAATTGCTTGCATTCCACTTGCAGAAGAAAAGGTTAGGAAGGATACAGCCCACGCAACATATTGTAATCTGGTAGCTAATACATGATCCTTTGAAATGACTCACATGTTAGTTTTATTCGTATTTTGAATATAAATGTGTACAGTAGATTGTGTGGAAAATAGTTATTCTGTTAAATTGTGTGACACTTTGCAAACATGAATATGTTTCGGTGATCCTTTTCAGCAATGATAGCACTGATGGTGAACCAGAAGAAAAGAGAAGAAAAATCACAAATGTCATCATCAATCAACCTACAACTGACTCCAAACTATTGGTTGATAATATACCAGAAGAGGTACAATATGCTGTTTTAGCAAATTAAATTAATGGCACAGTCCAGCCTAATTTGGCTCCAACCTTTCCAAAATGTGAACCTGGGCTTGTATTACCTTGTATTGGAGTTACCAGGCACTATTGAGCCACCAGCCTTTCCTTTTGATGGGACAGCAGCCATTGCAAGTTCTCTGTTCCCTCCTTTCTGTTGGTGCCCATACTCTCCTGCAGTGCCTATAGTTTGGCAAAGCAGTATTTTAGCTGCAAAAAGCACTGCTAAACCTAGTCCTTTAAGGATCCTGAGTCAAGGAGCCCTGGAGAAACTATATTTCCAGAGTTCTTTATGCATAGAATGCTTCTGTTGCATAAGATTGTAACTTTCATACTGTATGCAGAATTCCCAAGCAATTATTGTAGAATGTGGCAGCCCAAGTGGTCTAGGGTTCAAGAAAGAGTTCAAACCCTATTTAAATATTTGTAAGGAAGTAGAAGTATGATACACCTCTAATATGATTTAATACTATGAAAATTACTATGAAATACTTAATACTATGAAAATACAAAGAAATGGATGCCAAAGAAGGAGAAATGTGAACAAAAAACGAATGTTAAAACCCCCCAACCCATTTGTGTTTAATGGAGGGAATAGAGTGAATTTGAGAGCGGGGCAAGCTGGAATGGTGGAAATCCACATCATAATTTTCCTATAGATAAATTGCCTGAAACTTCTAATATTTAAAAGCGTGAAGATTAAATGTTTTGCTTATTTGTGAGAGGAAAACTAATCTAATATTCTTTAGTATTCCCATAGTATTTCATAATTTAAATCCGCATTAAGGTCCAACTTTATGTATAATATTGAGAATTTTGGTGTTTGTATGTTGAGTGTTTAACACATTATTTGTTTACTTTTAGAACAATGAATGGCCTTTGGAAAGCTTTTGTGAAGAGGTGTGCAATGATCTGTTTAACCCATCCTGGGAGGTAATGTTTTCTTATCTTTGATGATATTGGTTTGAAAGGAATTCAGATAAAGCATGACTTGGTCATTGGATATGTGCTGCTGGCTTCCAGGCTCTCTCTTTAGCAATACCCACAGTTCACCCACATCAGACATCATAGCAAGTTTTCAGTTGTCCTAAACCAGACAGTGGAGGGAATTTGTGGGGGGGGGGGGTTTGAGCTGTGGGTGGGTGGTGGTGGGGAAGGCAGCATGAAAGTCTACTCTACACCATGTTCCCAAATAAAAGGCTAAACTAATGATTTGGCTGTGTCATCTGTTCTAGTATTGATGTGTGTGTCTGTGAGCAGGATGCAAGGAAATAGTCTAATGAAGATTAGAAAAATTATGTATTAATCTTAAAAGGATCCACAGATTCTAGTCAACCTTTCTCCAATATATTTTGGTACTCTGGAATATCTGCCTTTCTAGGAATTGGTTATCCTTTCTTTGGAATTGCATAAACAATGATTGCTATCCAAAACGGTTTGGATTGCTATCCAAAACGGTTCTTATTGAAAGTACTGGTGCTTTGGTTCCTGGATTATTTAAGAAATGGTTCCTGAGCCATTTATAATTCCTTGCCCTGTAAAGGGCTCAAGTAGCCTCAGCACCATATATTGTTAACATTTATTGAAAAACTGTGGTGCAATCCTATGCACAAAAGTCCCACTGTTTTAAAATGGTCTTCCTTTTACAGAACTGCTACATCAGTAGCCATGTTTAAGAATACAACCCTCACTAGTAATCTTTCAGCAGAGTCTTAAGACTTTTCTATTTAAGGAGGCATTTTATTAAGTTGCTGGCATTTTAACGTAATTTAAAATCTTTAATTTTTAGTCTTTAATTTTGATGATTGTAAAATTCATTGGGGCCTGCTGTTCTTAATTGTTCATCTTTGTTTTTTATCCTGTATTCTTTTTACTTATTGTAAGCCACCTTGGATAATAAAATTGGTATAGGATTGTATCCTTAAACATGGCTAATCATGTAGCAGTTTTATAAACTACTTGGCTGTTACTCCTAAATTATCTACCAGCAATGCAGAGCATGATCAAACATCATTTTAAATTTTGTTCTATAACCTGTTCATATGTTGAGAAATGGCTATAGGTGGGCCCCGTGATACCTGCAGTTTTAGGCCCTGGGGGTTCCACACTCTGTGGATTCCAAACCCACAGGGGAAGGCCAACCTGGACCCTCTGAAAGTAATCGGACTGTCCTCTGGTTGTCTCTGGAGGGTTTTCTGAGGCCTGCAGAGGCTGCATGCTATCTCAGGCTTCTGCTGGCCTCACAATTCCTCCTGGAGGAGCTAAAAGGTAACTTGTGGTTTTCAGCGAAAACTGGAAGTCACCTTTTAAACTCATCCAGGCAGTTTTGTGAAGCCCACAGAGGTCCCAGGTGGTCGATGCAGCTTCTGCAAATCTCAAAAAGCCTCCGGACATGACCAGTCTTATTCAGAGGCTCCAGGTGGTCCAAATCTGCCAATTTAGGCATCTGCGTAATCTTGTATTGTGGCTTCCATTCTCTAGAATGTCAACCTGCTTTGCTCTTGCAACTTTTCAGATCCGACATGGTGCAGGTGTTGGATTGAGAGAAGTACTTAAAGCTCATGGTAGAAGTGGAGGTAAAATTGGAGACAGCACTGTAGAAGAGGTAGGCAAGAGTGATATGCAAACCAAGATAATACATGGTCATCATTTGTGTATTCAATTGTACTTCCGCTTTTCTTTCATTAAAATGTTTCCAATAGTCAAAGCAGTGCATGTTCATCCTGCTTTTTATGAAGGAAAGTAGAATAGCTGTATGCACCATTTCCATCTCAGTGCAAGTTTTGAACATACAAAGCAGACCATTAGTCCATCTAGGCCAGTATTGTCTATTCTGGTGGGCAGTTGCTCTTCAGGTTTCCAAACAGGAGTTTTCCTCATGTGATGGAGACTTTTATTGCTTTTCAAAACTTTTGAGATGAGAGTAATGGTGTTAAAAGTAGTGGTGTTTAGAGTTAGTCATTGGTTCTATTAAAGCAACTGAGGAGATTGGATGGAGTGTACCAGTTAGAACAGCGGGAATTGCATTTTTAATGCGGGTGGTGTCTTAAGACCCTGGGCAAATAAATAATAGTGTATCCTGCATAAAAACCCTTCCTGCAGACAGAAACTACCACAGCAGCCAGAGACCTGGACCAGTATCTTTTCCCTGGCTTTGCTATTATTTATTTGCACAAGTTATATGAAGGAAGTGTCAACCCCCATCTGCATCTACAGTCTAGTCCAGGGGTCGGGAACCTTTTTGGCTGAGAGAGCCATGAAAGCCTCATATTTTAAAATGTATTTCCATAAGAGTCTGAAGATGGCCGATGTCAGTGCAATGAGTGGGTAGAGCCAGAAAAAAATGGCCACCGGGGTAAAAAAATGCAAAAAAAGGGGTAAAAAAAAAATGCCTGTAGCTGCCTGTAGCTACGAGAGCCAGATGCAATCCTCAAAAGAGCCACATATGGCTCCCGAGCCATAGGTTCCCTACCTCTGGTCTAGTCCATTCTACATTTCATTTTGTTGCATGTACAGACCAAACCAACTCTCTGGTTAAGTAGCATTGTTCATGAATGGAATTGTATTCGTGTGTAATTTTATAAAAAGTAAAGGTTTCCCAACGAGCAAATGGTCTAGTCGTGACCAACTGAAGGGGGTGGTGTTCATCTCCGTTTCTAAGCCTGTAGAGCCAGGCTTAGGTGTTTGTCTGAGAACAAGCTTCCGTGGTCATTACATGTGGCCAGCATGACTATACGCCTTAGCGCACGGAATGCCGTTACCTTCCCACCGAAGGGGTACCTATTTATCTATTAGGTGCTTTTGAACTGCTAGGTTGGCAGGAGCTGGGACAAGCAATGGGAGCTCACTCCGTCACACAGTCTTGAACTCCCAACCTTCTGGTTAGAAAGCCCAAGAACAGTGGTTTTATAATCCATTTATAAGCATACTTGAAAACATTTTAAAGATTTGCATGTGGTCAAATCTCTCCTGTGAGTCAGGACCAAACGGCTGAGGCTGATAAGGTACAGGTTTGCCCCCCCCAAATTCCGGTGGGACAAGCTAACCCAGACAAAATTGGCTCTCCTGTTGGAGGAGCCCAACTTTCTTGCACTTCGTTCCTCCATACTTTTGGAGAATTCTCCATCGGAAGTGGTAAGGTTGTACAACCAATTAATAGAGGTTATTACTTCTACTCTAGCGCTGCCTGTAAATGCCTTGCGATCTGATCCACGTCAGGGCAACCCGAGTTGGTTTGACTATGAATGCCAGCAATTTAAAAGGGCTGCTAGAAGCTGTTTTAAAAAGTTTAGGCAATTAAATTCTCGGCAGGCGCTTAAAGAATATTTTTCCCTGAATCTCCATCTGAACATGCTAGCCAAATGCAAGAAGAATAAATATGAGAAAGTGCTATGGGATAAACTTTATCAGGCCACGATTCACTTTAACCCTCGCTCTTTTTGGGCGTTGGTGAATGGGTCCTTTAAAGCTAAAGGACATGATCCCAAGGCAGTCCCTGCCTATAACTGGAAATTGCATTTCTCGAACCTCTTTTTTGACAACATGGCCTTTTCGCCTGATGAGGCTTCTGAATCATTTGCCACTCCGAATTGGCCGCCTGTGTCAACATCGGAAATTAAAGTCTTAATTGCCTCACTTAAGACTGGCAAAGCGGCCGGACCTGACATGATTATGGGGGAATGGTTAAAATCTAACTCTGACTTCTGGGCCCCTATTCTGGCAGGACTTTTCTCAACGGCAATTGCCAGTGGAACTCTTCCGGAATCCTGGAAGCAAGCCATTGTTGCCCCTATCTACAAAAAAGGGGATCCCTGTCTTCCAGAGAACTACAGGCCAATTAGCCTTCTTTCGATAGTAGGCAAGTTGTATGCCAACTATCTCTTGATTCATCTTAATATTTGGCTCACCCAGAACAAAATCTTAGGCATTGAACAAATCGGGTTCAGATCAGGCCACTCCACCTTGGACCACTGTGCTGTCCTGTCCCATCTTGCTTACAAATACTCCATTAAAGTCAACTCAAAATTATTTGTAGCCTTTCTCGATTTAAAAGCGGCTTTTGACAGCGTCGACAGGCAGTTGCTCTGGTCCAAGCTGGAGAGAGCCGGAATTCCTTCTAATCTGATTAACCCCATCAGGCAATTGTACTCTGCCACCTCATGCAGAATAAGATGTTCTTGGGATGGCCTCCTTACTGAAGAAATTCCTACGAACAAGGGAGTCAAGCAAGGATGCCCACTGGCCCCGACTCTATTTAACCTGTTCTTAAACGACTTGGCTCCAGAACTATTAACTGTTGATGGCCATTTTCCAACGCTTGGAGATCGTAAGATTCCGGTTCTTTTATATGCCGACGATGCTGTACTTATTTCGCGGTCTCGGCTGGGCTTAAAAAGACTAATAAATAAATGTCTGGACTACTTGTCCACCAATAAACTTCAATTAAATTATCAGAAATCGAAAATTTTAGTCTTTTCTAAGTCCCGAAAAACATATAACTGGGTCTTCAATGGACGTTTAATTGAACAGGTGAGGACCTTCAAATACTTGGGATTACTATTCTCAGCCAATAGCTCTTGGGCTGGCCATCGTCGTATGGCACAAACGACAGCCAAAATATCCTCATTGGCAATTTCCAGATTCTTCTATAACAAAGGGGGCCGCCTAATTCCGGCTGCCCTCAAAATATTCAATTCCAAATCTATTTCCCAAGCCCTCTACGGAATCCCTATCTGGATCAATGCATATCATAAATCATTAGAAATTTTTCAATCAGTCTTTTTGAGAAGAATCATGGCCATGCCAAACTGCGTCCCCTATGAGGCTTTATGTCTCGAGACGGGACAACTCCCAGTCGAGAATGTTGCTTGGTACAGAACTTGTAAATACTGGCTAAGAGTGTATTTCGATACCTCTCAAACAAGCCTACTATATTACCTAAAAAAAGATCGCTGCCCCCCTGCTGATGGTTGGCTTAGGAAGATCAAACAGATCGGCCTAGATCCGGACATCCTAGGGACTCTCCCGTTCCAGGCTGCCCTAAGAACTGTTAGACAAAGGCTGGCTGACATCAACTCACAAGACCTATTAAGAGCCGCTAATAGATCTTGCTCACCTTTGTTCTGGAATCTTCCTTTGGTAGTAGGCAGGCCACCGGTTTACATTTCTCTATTGTATAATCCTGAAGTTAGAAGGGCGATTTCTTTGGCCCGCTGTAATTCAATCCCCTCGGCGGTGCTAACGGGCCGATTCAACAATATTCCCTTTAATGACAGATTATGTCCTTGCCCGATGAATGCTGTAGAGACGCTACCCCATATCTTTTTCCACTGCCCATTCCATTCGGCCGCGAGGGATAAATTTTTTGCCTCTCTCCCACAACAAAAGCCCTGGCTTTTCGATGAAGCCTATCTTAGTTCTATTTTACAGTGGACGGATGAGATTTCTTTGACTGCTCTTGGCAAATTTTTGTTGGATATAATTAAGATTAATACAGCCCGAGAGTCCAATTTAAAGTTTTAGTGTTTTAGGGGACGTTCCTAAAATTGTATTTTGCACCTTGTGTATGTTTGTTTGTGTTTGTTATGCCAATAAAGGTATCTATTTATTTATGTGGTCAAATCAGTAAGGTTGGCTAACTCATCTTTGTATCTCTTACATTTAGTTGGAAAACATTAATCCATCTTTTTTGACAGATCCTTCATTCACAGCTTGACAGTTGGTTTTCTGTAACTGTCCCAGGGCAATGTTAAGAGCTGTATGCTGCTGCTGCTGCTATTATAAACATTTATATTTAAAGTTAGTTTAAAGACCAGTGGATCCCAACCTTCATTCGGGACGGTACCCCATTAAGGAGGATTGCAACCTGACCGCGGAATCATTGGTGCTGTTAGTACAACACTTTGGTATTTCACTGCCACCACAAAATTCAAGTTTTTGTTTTTTTGTTTTTTAAAAAAAAAAAACCGTTTCACTTGCTTGCATTCAGTGGCAGCAGTGAAGTATGGAAGGTTGGAAACCACTGGTCTGCTATATTAATTTTAAATATATAAATATAAAAAATGATTTGCGCAATTTGGGCAGGGGTTTTGCAAACCACTTCTTGTAGGGTTCATTCTTATCTACAATTTCTAGAATTTACAGGGGCAGGAACATATCCCTTGCAAATGGGGAGGGAGACGCCTGTATATTTATAGCCTACTGGCAGCAAAATATATAATATACAAGAATAACGTTGTGCTTATTCCCCATATCAATGGCATGTATGTACTTTTATTCCACATATCAATGGCATGTATGTACTTTTATGACAGCCTCTAAAAGGCAAGATGCTGAGTGGTTTTTAACATTTTACCTATTTAATATTTATTTGAACAGATGACTCAACAACACCAAGACTGGCTGGAAGACTTGGCCATTAGACTTCTTTGTGTGTTTGCATTAGACAGATTTGGTGATTTTGTTTCAGATGAAGTAAGTGCCATATTGAAAGTTTTCCTCATTTCACAATTTAGGCTAATATTTAAAAATGTCTGTACTACTGATCGTGTTTTTTCTTAAATCTTAGGTTGTGGCACCAGTACGAGAGACTTGTGCTCAGACATTGGGAGTAGTGCTGAAACATATGAATGAGAGTGGAGTTCATAAAACTGTGAATATCCTTCTAAAGTTACTTACTCAGGAACAGTGGGAAGTAAGGCATGGCGGCCTCCTAGGGATAAAGTACGCTTTGGCAGTTCGTCAGGTAATTGCCTTTAAGAGTCTTCAAAGTGATGTTGCTTGTTTAATGGTTCCCAAAGTCGGGGGAGCAGCTTACATGTGGTGGTACATGACTGTGTGTGTGACCATTTCAACCAAGCAGACCTGCCCAGTTGAAGGAACAGTTGCATCTGATCAGTGCCCCTTGGACAGAAGGGTTTGTTCTAGTTTGTCTTGGAAGGGGAAAAAATAGAAGATTTGCAGGTAGCCATGGGAAGTGTTCTAAGAGAATGAGACTTGGGGCTCAGTCCTATCCAACACTCCAAGACCGATGTAGCTGCAATGCAGCCCTGAGGTAAGGAAATAAACATTCCCTTACTTTGAGGAGGCCTCTGTCACTGTCCCCCCATCACAGGATACAGTGCATGCCCTGTTGGCATGGCTGCATCGATGCTGGAAAGTTGGGTAGGATCAGGCCCTCACTCATATTTTGTTTAACCATAAAGTTCCTAAAGAGAACATGACAAGGGCCATAGTCCTGATTATAGGTGTACAGTCTGCTTTATCCTTTGATTTTAATCCTATTCTTGCATTTGCAGGACTTAATTGACACCTTATTGCCTAAAGTTTTGCCGGCAATAACTGAAGGTCTGCAGGATCTGGATGATGATGTCAGAGCTGTTGCTGCAGCATCCTTGGTTCCCGTAGTAGAAAGTCTTGTCCGCCTTCAGCCGCAGGAAGTAAGTAGGGAAGCTGATGCTTTTAATCTCCCACCCCCCTTCTCAAAAAAGAAAAAATCAAAGAATTAGGGTTCCGTGTTTTGGTGAATCAGCTTGCCTCACGTACCTTATCTTGCTTCATATTTGTAACAAAGATGTTGTACCTTAAGGATTAACCAATTATTTCTGCATAAGCTTTCATGAACTGAAGTCCTTGGTTTTCTTGGGAGTTCCGTTCCAGGGACCCCCATGGATAATGAAGTCCGAGGATATTTGAATCTGCAGATTTTGGCTCACTAACCCTCTGAACCTGATTGAAGCACAGCTCCTGTTGGGTATGGAGGATTTTCTCCCACCCTCTGATCCTGACTGGATGATCTTCTGAGGCCCGCTGAAGCAGCCCACTGCTGCACGTGACCTTGGCGGACCTCAGAAGGGCAAAAGACCCACCCTGCAACTTTGGATTTTCAGGTCAAACTGGAAGTTGCATTTTTAATCCCTTATAAAGAGGTCTGGAGAAGTCCTTTGGGCACAGCTCTAGTTGACCTCGGAGGCTTCAGGTTGAGTCTTCAGGAGGGCCTGTGTTGACCAAATCTGTGGATTAAAAATCCATGGATAATTAGGCTCAACCTGTACTAGAACTTTCGTTCTGTTGTATGAATACCATCACTGATTTTTTTTGTTGGTTACTAATTTGCTAGTTGAACCTGACATCCTGGAGTGTGAAGTCAAGTGGGCTTTAGAAAGCATCACTAACAACAAAGCTAGTGGAGGTGACAGCATTCCAGCGGAATTACTCAAGATCTTAAAAGATGATGCTGTCAAAGTGCTGCACTCCATATGCCAGCAAATCTGGAAAACCCAACAGTGGCCACAAGACTAGAAAAGATCAGTTTACATTCCAGTCCCAAAGAAGGGCAATGCCAAAGATTGCTCGAACTACCGCACCATTGCACTCATTTCACATGCTAGCAAGGTGATGCTCAAAATCCTACAAGCTAGGCTTCAGCAGTATGTGAATCGAGAACTACCAGATGTACAAGCTGGTTTCCGAAGAGGCAGAGGAACTGGAGACCAAATTGCCAACATTCGCTGGATCATGGAGAAAGCAAGAGAGTTCCAGAAAAACATCTACCTCTGCTTCATCAACTATGCTAAAGCCTTTGATTGTGTGGATCACAACAAACTGTGGCAAGTTCTTGAAGAGATGGGAGTTCCAGACCACCTGATCTGCCTTCTGAGAAACCTGTATGCGGATCAGGAAGCAACAGTTAGAACTGGACATGGAACAACCGACTGGTTTCAAATTGGGAAAGGAGTACGACAAGGCTGTATACTGTCACCCTGCTTATTTAACTTATATGCAGAGTACATCATGAGGCAGGGCTGGATGATTCTCAAGCTGGAATCAAGATCGCTGGGAGAAATATAAACAACCTCAGATATGCAGACAATACCACTCTAATGGCAGAAAGTGAGGAAGACCTAAAGAACCTTCTGATGAGGGTGAAAGAGGAAAGTGCCAAAATTTGCTTGAAGCTCAACATTAAAAAAACTAAGATCATGGCAACCACTCCCATCACTTCCTGGCAAATAGAAGGGGAAGAAATGGAAGCAGTGACAGACTTTATTTTCCTGGGCTCCAAGATCACCGCAGATGGTGACTGCAGCCATGAAATTAAAAGACGTTTACTTCTTGGGAGAAAAGCTATGGCGAACCTAGACAACTTAATAAAAAGCCGAGACATCATGCTGCCAACAAAGGTTCGCATAGTCAAAGCGATGGTTTTCCCAGTAGCAATGTATGGCTGTGAGAGCTGGACCATACGAAAGGCAGAGCGCCGAAGAATAGATGCTTTTGAATTATGGTGTTGGAGAAGACTCTTGAGAGTCCCGTGGACTGCAAGGAGATCCAATCGGTCAATCCTCCAGGAAGTCAAGCCTGATTGCTCCCTGGAAGGACAAATCCCGAAGCTGACGCTCAAGTACTTTGGCCACCTCATGAGAAGAGAGGACTCTTTAGAAAAGACCCTCATGCTGGGAAAGATGGAAGGCAAAAGGAGAAGGGGGCGGCAGAGGATGAGATGGGTAGATAGATAGTGTCACGGAAGCGATGAACATGAAATTGGGCGAACTCCGGAAGCTAGTGGAGGACAGGGAGGCCTGGTGTGCTGGGGTTCATGGGGTCGCGAAGAGTCAGACACGACTTAGCGACTGAACAACAACAATTTGCTAGTTGATCTGTATTGTTATATATTTATATTTAAAGTAAAATTAATGGGGGGTTTCAGATGTATTGATAGGGGCTCAATTTCAGTCCTTGCCATGGGTGCCATTTTCCCTACATATGCCTCATTGACATCTAGAGTAGAAGGTGGTTCCATTTCTCCTTATCTTTACAACTTTGCTT
This sequence comes from Lerista edwardsae, assembly GCA_029204185.1. Lineage (NCBI taxonomy): Eukaryota > Metazoa > Chordata > Lepidosauria > Squamata > Scincidae > Lerista > Lerista edwardsae. Next base: position 1,304,248 of record JAJKFI010000002.1, on the reverse strand, counting down.
CTTGCCAAAACGATATCCTGCTTGAGAGTACAGGTCCAACCTTTTTATACACTGATTTTTTTTATACCCTGTTTTGACTCAACACTAATGGTCACTGCAGATATGAAGGACCCTGCTGATCTCCGGAAAATGGGGAAAAACATGCCCTCATTCTAAACACAGCTTTTCTAGGGAGTCAGTCAGGGAGTCTATTAGAACTGCTATTTTCAGCTTGCTCTGAAACCCCTCTTGCTGAAAAATGGAATATGAAAGTGACCAATCACTTTTGCATTCCATTCTGTAGTGAAAGACGGCAAAAAGGGGTCACTTTTCTCAGAGCGAGTTGAAAGTAGCAGTTCTAATTTGCCTGACTGATGCATGTGGTGTTTTGTTTAATAATTTATTTTGCTTTTATTTAACATGGTTTTTGGTATTAGCAGGGGTCCCAGAACCAAACTCTAGTGGATACTGAGACATGACTGTACTTTTTCTCTCGAACTCTTTCATCTTTCTGCCTTTTAGTTGTTTAGATCTTATTCCAAGTTTGGTACTAAATTCTTGCCCTTTGAAAACATGGATTGACCATTGCTCAAAAGTTTTATGAAAACATCTGAGATTAACACCTTTCAGGATTTTTTTAGTTTGCAAAGGACAGAGAGAACAAGTTTGGGGGGGACTTTATATACCTTAAATGCTTACAAATATCTTAGTGGCTCCTAAACTGAGTTTGTTGCAGCAAACTCAGAGGTGCTACAGGATGTCCCCAGTGACCTCTTCTTCAGCTCCCCCAGGCACTGCCATCTTGGATCGCATGAGATCTCGTGATATTGAAGATGGCAGCACATGGGAGAGCTGGGAAGGCTGCCACAAAGAAGGGCACCGTGACCCCAGTAAGTTTGAGATCCGCTGTGTTATATGAATGTCAGTTGTGATTAGGATACATTTCTCTGTAATATATTTTTGTTCACAGAAGATAAATTGTGTCTACTGTATATTTTGGATATTGTGTAACAATGGTGGTGGTGATAGAGTTGCAGGATCTCTGGTATGGAAGTTATTCCTAAAGAGATGCCTCTGGGATAGCAAACTGTTCCAGAACAGAAGATTCAAGTTAATGTGCCACAAGTAGAGATTTTTTTTCCAGTGAGTAAAATAGGATTTCAGCCTGACAGCCCAATCCCCTATGCATGTCTACTCAGAAGTAAGTCCCACTTACTCCCAGATGTGTGTGGATAAGATTGCAGTCTTAGATAAAACCATGTAATCTCATGAATTATGTAAAAGATATTAATTGCATAAATAAGGCAAGGCCAATCTTGTGAGTCTTACTGAGCAGAATGGGCTTATCTCTGAGTAAAATAAATGTTTTCAAACACTTCTTGTCACAAGGCTTTTTGTTGCGTTTGCTATAACACATTAACATGGCTGCATTTCTGGAACATATTTTTAGGTACCCTTTATTTTAAACATATTGTGGGATGCACTCTTGGAATTGGATGACCTGACGGCTTCCACAAACAGTATCATGACCCTTCTTTCATCCCTTCTGACGTATTCTCAGGTCCGAAAATGCAGGTAATCAATAGAGTAGATCTTGTTCTGCTTCTCAGAATGTCACTGTGTGTATTTGTTGTTATGAGAAATCATGGCACATTATCTTGGAACACACTTTAAGAGGGCTCTTTTTGTAATTCGAATTAAACTTGGAACATGCTGGGATTCATACAATCACTCCCAATGGTGCAGCCACTCCAAAGGCAGTTATGCTATTTTCAATGGGAGGCTTTGGAGGCAAAAGGATATTTAAATCCTCTTCTACTTCTATAAGCATTACACACTGCAGTGGATCTTTCTGAACCTGTGCTAGCAATTTTGCTAGCTCGGAGGAGAGAAAATGGGTGGGTGGGGGCCTTCAGAAAAGGGAGATTTGATCTGGTGCTCACCATCATGGCCAGATCCACTGCCTTCCCACCCTGCCCAGTTTTGCTCCTCCCCACCCCATTATGCCCTCTACCTACCTCTGCCCCATCTCGCCTTCCTCGTCAGGCGGCTGTAGATCTGCTGGCATGGGCAGTTACTCTGGATGGAGCACCTTTTACAAATAGTGTTATACCATAGTTAGAAGCAATGGAATACAAGTTCAGCTGCCACTTGGACCCAATAGGATTGGGCCATAAGGGTACTGTAAAGTGACAGAGGCTGGGATTGTTAAGCTGTTGAGGTTGGCTGTTTGGTATCAGTATCCTAACAGTGATATGGAATATGCATTCTGCTTCTTGGTGTGAACATGTATTTAATTTACTTTAGACTTCAGCTTGTAATTCAGCTTCACGCTTCAGGGTTTGACTTCTTGCTTTTTTTTTCATCCACCCATCTTCAGTATTGAGCAATCCCTCACAGTTCTGGTACCACGTGTGTGGCCATTTCTACACCATACAATATCATCTGTCCGAAAAGCAGCGTTGGAAACCCTGTTCACTCTACTGTTGACACAAGATCAGGTAAGAGCATATTCTCTTCTACTTACTCCAGGTGAATGGGAATGGAAGATAATTTTGTGCACTGATACTTGTCATATATTAAATTTTCTACTGCTTTTTCTTTGAAATAAATCCAATGTTCCAATCCAATGTTCACAAAATATTACAGCTGTAAAATTAAAAAAAATTAAAAGCAAATAGAACTTAACATCTTGAAACTTTACTGTTCTGTATGTTACCTTCCCTGCTTCATTCATTTGTTTGTTTGTTTTTGTTTCTAGAGCTCTGCAGCTTGGCTTACTCCCATTTTGCAAGACATGTTAAGACACATCTTTCAGTTCTGTATTTTAGAAAGTAATCAAGAAATTTTGGAACTAATTCATAAGGTACATGCCACTTGTAAATTAAATTTGCTGTGCCCTATGGTTGTGAATCATTTTTTGTTTTGTAGTGCCCTGTGTGTAAGTGTTGAGTAATCGTATTTTAATTTGGCATATATTATGCTCTGTCAGATGCTGGATTCTGTAAAATTTGTAGGTGAGAATTATAAGATTGTGGAAGACATCATCTAAAAGGAATTAAGAATGGCAATTGTCAAAAAGATTGAATATCTTTTAAATTGTGTATAAATCATTTTTTTTCCTTTGTAGGTGTGGCTGGAATTGTTAAGCAAGGCATCGCTACAGTATGTGGTAGCAGCTGCTTGTCCATGGATGGGAGCCTGGCTCTGCTTGATGATGCAGCCTTCTCATTTGCCTATTGATTTAAATATGTTGCTAGAAGTGAAAGCCAGATCAAAGGTCTGTGATATAATTTGAGGAAACAAAATACCATTTTGACCACACCTTGCCAGTTAGAATGCTTGTAACACTTGAAAAAGAGTGAACAGCCTGTACTCAATTCATGATTCACAGTGTACTCTGAATGCTAAGCGTTCGCTTGGCCAGAACAGCAAATGCTACACCAGCCAAGGGTGTTGCAAACTTGCTATAAAGCACATTCACGGCACCCAGAGAGTAGGCTGTACTCCAAGCCCCTGACTGTACTCCAAGCCCCTGACTGCTAGCAATGTGCCAAGCAAGATGGACATAGACAGGGAAGTTGGAAAGAGTGTTTCTGGGCATGGGGGAGGCAGATCAGGCTCAAGAGGGGGTGGGATCAGTGGAGCCTTCTGTATCCTAATCCCCTTCCCAGGTCAGGCTGTTCCACCACCCAAATAGCTAGTGGAGATCTGAGTAGCTCCATAGGGCAAGCTGTGGTGTTGCTCAGGGGAAGGGGAAAAATGCCCTCCAGCCACTTCCTAAACTGTGTAGTGCAGGATGCAGCACAGGTCATGCAGTCATGCTGTTTCAATCTTGCTAAATGCTAAATTTACTTGAAATCAAGTAAATCAGAGTTCTCTAGCTTCATCCTAGTGTATCTGCCTGAGTCAAGAAATAATTTATAACTCTAAGATGCTTAAGGCAAAAATAAGTCCAATTCTCATCTAACAAAGTTAGGGTGGGGTAGTACACGCTCTAAGATCTTCAAAAGAAGATAGTGAAAGGCATCAAGACTCATTAAAGAGAAAGGGATTTCCCGTTTGGCATTGGATGCATAAATGCATCCAGCTGGAGAATAAAACTTTGTTATAATTAGAAAGTGGAAGAGCAGTATAGCTTTAGACTGTTCATACACAGATTCAGAACTCTTGGTTTTAATTAACCATGGATTCCAAACCTGCGATGCAGGCTGAACCTGTACTCTCTAGATAGAATCGGAACTGGACTGCAGTCGTGTCCAGAGAGTGTTCTGAGGGGAGGCTGTGTGAAGCATCCCTAGATCTCAGAAAACCCTCCAGACATGATGGGAGCACAGCTCCTGTTGCGTTTGGAGAGTTGGGAGTCCTGACCCATGAATTAGTTTATTGGGAATGGAACCACCATGGATGCCAAGACTGGAGCTATAGTGCCTCATTTTCTTAGAACAATGTTTGCACAAATGGAGCAATGTTGAGACGCTTTGTGTCTTGTAATTGATGCTTACACCTTGTAGCAAAAGTGACAACACACCATCATTTGAAGACATGTATTGGAGTAAGAAGTGAAAGAAGAGTATATTGTTGTAGAGATAATAGCTATGAAAATCTACCTCCTTTAAAAAAATTTCTAAATACTATGCGAGTTCGACATAATGATGATTGCTTATCAATTTAATAAGGGAAGGAATTACATTCTACTAAAAGATTAATGTATTCTTTATGTCACATAAAATATTGTGTAAGGGAAAGGTTTCCCCCTGACCAAATGGTCTAGTCGTGACCGACTGTAGGGGGCGGTGCTCATCTCCGTTTCTAAGCCTATAGAGCCGGCGTTTTGTCCGAGGACAAGCTTCCATGGTCATGTGGCCAGCATGACTATACACCGTAGCGCACGGAATGCCGTTCGCTTCCCACCGAAGTTGTCCCTATTTATCTACTTACATTTTTACGTGCTTTCAAACTGCTAGGTTGGCAGGAAAATATTGTGTACTGAAGCGCAAATTATTTCATATCTTATTGATAGGAAAAAGTAGGCAGCAAGGTGCGGCAAGGTCAAACCCAGACTAAGGAAGTGATACAAGAGTACATTGCTGGTGCAGAAAGCATTTCTGAAGATTCAGCAACTAGAGATTATGTTGTTATGAGAGCCCGGATGATGGCGGCTAAGTAAGTTTATTGAAAACAATTTTTTTAAGCAATGTGAATTTTTGGGAAAGGCACTTGCAGCCCAGCTGAAATTAGAATGTATAGAACATTACGTTACTCAAAACATAACAAATGTAAACTGGATTGTTGGTTTTTGTTTCAGATTGCTTGGAGCACTTTGCTGCTGTATTTGTGATCAAAGTGTGAATGCCATTTCTCAAGAAATAAAGCCAGCTGAATCACTAGCCCAGCTATTGCTTTTCCATTTGAATTCCAAGTCGGCTTTGCAAAGGTTTACTGTTGCATTAGTAATCTGTGAGTGGGCTGCTTTGCAGAAGGTAGGACACTTACTGCAATAAAAAATTATGGTTTTCAAAGTAAAACCATTTTTGCCTCCATACCATTAGATAATTGAAAAGTAGTAATTTTGTAACATGAAAACTTGCTTTAGGCTGTCAACACTTGACAGTGTAAGAGTAATTATTTTTAAATTGAAAAGATGTAACTGACAAAAGCTACTTAAGCACCTAGTAGAATTGATGTTGGAAAAGTGAACCTGTATGCTACAGCAAAAGCTGCTGAGGGCCTTCATAACTCAAATGAATCAATCTTTGGATATTAATGTTCATGGAAATGTATGGAATATTTGATTTTTTTTTTTAAAAAAAGAGAATAAAGTCTTTGAATTGCAATAGAGATTAGCTGTATCTTTTAGAAATATGTCCATGTTCTTGTGATATCAATGTCAACCTTAATAAAAGCTGAAGACTGCCTGCATTTGGAGCCAAATTATGTATTGTGTTAAGACAATGTGCTTAAGATTGGCAGCATCTCTTTTTAACCAAAAAGCAGTCACAGGCCAGATCAGGTGGGTTGGTGCAGTTTTCCCTCCTCCCTTTGCAAATAGCCACTTGAGGAGGGGTGATGATTTCTGGTAGGATAACAGTAGTGGGTCAATTCTCCTCCCGCCACTGCCAACATTCCAATTTTGATCACAGGCTCCTGTGGTTGCTTTTTGCTTAAGAGGCTTGCCCATATATTTTAATGATGCATTCTACATAATGTGCAGTTTGGTCTTCAATGTATAAAAATAGCTCTGTATGAAAATGTATTACAAATTGACCTATAAATGACTGAACATTATATTTGTTTTCAGGAAAACAAAGCTGTGGCGCTTGCTGTCCAGTCACGCTTGCTTGGAGTCCTTTCTGAGCATCTTTATTATGATGAAATTGCTGTTCCCTTCACACGAATGCAGAATGAATGTAAACAGCTCATCTCTGCATTCACTGATGCAAACATTGACATTGGCAGTAGAGTAAACTGTAGTGTGTTTACAATAGATCAAGCTAATGAATTGGTGAGTGAATTAATAAAAGAGTTATTCTCTAATTTTATGGTGAAGTGTAAGAAGTGAGACCTGTGCTGCTGTACAAAGGGACCCCCCCATCACCAATTTCTTTTTAACTAGTACTTTATTTTAAATCAATACTTTGTTATATCAAATGGCTTATAATAAATAAAACAATATACACATTTATATAAAGTTCTAAACTAGGGACCCACTTCCTTATAGCATATTAAAGGAAACATTTATATCACAGGATATAGGAGGCTTATTCTTCAACTTTTAACAAAGGAGATTAGTTTTCCTTAAATGTATTTACATTTTGTGGACCCTCTCTTACTTATATCTAACTACTGTAGTAATCTTTGACAGTAATTCAAACACTCTCTTCTTCCCAGTCATCTCATTATGGTGTTCTTAATGCCACACATGGCCTTTGTAGGCCTCAGAATGGCCGTCTTGGGTGGGGGACAACGACTGGAAGTGACATTTTTGAGGCTGTTGAATCTGCGGCTAATGCAGGCCCACTTGTACAATGTTTCAAAATCTATACCATCTACATAAAAAGAGCCCCTCTAGATAAGGCCAAAGACCCATCTAGTCCAACTTCCTGTATCTTGCAGTAGTCCACCAAATGCCTCAGAGCACACAAGACAGGATACCTGCATCCTGCTGCCAGTTCCTTGTATCTGGCATTTTAAGGAAGACTACATCTAAAACAAGGCGGTTGCACAATCCCATTACGCATTGTAACCTGTGATGGACTTTTCATCTAGAAATCTGTCCAGTCCCTTTTTTAAAGGCACCTATGCCAGATGCCATCACCACATCCTATGGCACTCAATTTTAGTGGGCACCCCCTGGCTCTGGTTTTGTGTAAGAGGAAAAAGAACATCCTATCCACTTTGTCCATCCCCTACGTAATTGTGTACATCTCAATCATGTTCCCTCTCAGGCATCGTTTTTCTAAAGAGCTCCAAATGCTGTAGCCTTTCATAATAAGGGAGGTGCCCCAGCCCAGTAATCATGTTGGTCACTCTTATGCATGCGCTATGAGTGTATATCACTAATTGGAATACTGTGTGAAGAGGTCCCCTTCCAATTCCAACTCTTCATGCAGTATTCCAATTCCACAATATTCCAGTTAGTGCTAGTGTTAGTTTCCATTCATGGTGATGAAACTCTATGCATGGAACTGTGAATAGATCTGAGTGCTTCAGAAAATGTGGTCTAGTGTACTGTACTCTATTCCCATTTGTTCTGTCAACTTTCTGACCTCTGACCCTTTGTTTAGAACAGTATTGAGATAAGTATATGGCGTGTCTTAACTTACTGGCTTTGTGTATTCACTAAGTGGAGTCTTATTTTGAACTTGGCTATACTCTTGGATGTCTCAGAACGTCAGATGCAAGGGAGTGACAACAGGATCCAGGTGTCTCATGTGCTCCCTGAAGCATCGGATGGGTCACTGTGAATTACAGGAAGCTGGACTAGATGGGCCTTTGGCCTGATCCAACAGGGCTCTTATGTTCTTGGCTACCTCAACCACTTTGAAGATGAGAATTCAAAATCAACTATGTAAAAATCTACTCTGTGCCAATCTCTAGTACTTTGTTTTTTAAATGCTTTAACTTTTATTTATTTATTTATTTTAAAGATTTTTACCCCGCCTTTCTGCCTAAAAAGGCATTCACTACTTCCTGTAGTTATTTGAACAATTTGCCTTTTGGTAGAAGCGCACAAGTTGACCAGTTTCAATTTTGATTTTCTTAGGTCACTACAGTGTTCAATGAAGTTGCATCCTCACTTAATTTAAATCCTAAAGTTTTACAGCAATTGGAAAGCAAACGACAACAAGTCTTAATGACAGTGACAGAAACAAACCAGGAATGGCAAACATTGCAGCTGAGAGTACACACATTTACTGCTTGTGCAGTTGTGAACCTGGAACAACTTCCAGATAAATTAAACCCCATAATAAAGCCGCTGATGGAGGCTGTGAAGAAGGAAGAGAATATGCTGGTGCAAAATCATGCAGCTTTGTGCATAGCTAAATTACTTCGACAGTGTACAACAAGGTCTCCATGTCCCAATTCAAAGATTATAAAAAATCTGTGCAACTCGCTTTGTGTGGACCCACGTCTTACTCCTTTATCATCATGTCCTGCACAACCTCAGAATAGTCATGAAAACTCAAAAGGTATGTTTCAGTTCACCTACATTATGGGGATTTGAGAAGGCCCTGTCCCAGGCCCCTTGCACAACGAACAAGCCTCCCATTTCTGAAACAGAAGCAGTAGGGGAAGCCAGCAGTATCAGCCCAATTGCTGCCTAGTTTTCAAAATGTTTTACCACCTTTTATTTATTGTAGGTTCCAATTCTGAAAGGGATGGGATGCATCACACAGTCACCAAACATAGGGGTATAATCACATTATATAGACATCAAAAAGCTGCATTTGCCATCACAAGCAGACGAGGTCCAACACCCAAAAACCCCAAAAACCCAGTTGGAGATTTGCCTGCAAGCAGTAGTGGAAGCATGACCACAGAGCTTGATGAAGTGGGTATAAACCTATTTAATTTTCAGTTTTGTAAATAGGATTGTGTTACATAGCCGTAGTTCTCGATCTCCTATGAGGGAGTTGAGAGACGTGCAAGCCTTTGCTGGAGCAGGGCAAAGGTAAAGAAAAAGCAGCAACTGCTGCCGCCCTGGGCGAAGGGGCTTGTTTTAGACTCGACTCTCTCAGCACTGCAGTCCGGGGTGGGGGCTGCGTGGAGCCCCCCGCAGGACTCCCCAAGCTGCAGAATAAGGTTAAAATGGGATCGCATCCACTTCCGATTTTGCAGTTGCACCAGTTTAGTGATAACACTGCATTTAGGTTGTGCATATGATACTGTAATTTATTCTGTATGGAAGGAGGTTAATCATGGCACTCACAAAGCAGCCCCCACTGGCGTGTGCTACAGACCTACTGGCAGGAAGGCTGAAGAGACCTGCTTTCTGCCAGCAGATGATCAAAGATCCCCTGGTCTAGGTCAGGCCAGGGGGGTTGAGGCAAGTGGGGATGGTGTCAAATTGGGTGGAGGTGGGTGGAATACATCAGAGAGGAGGGCATTAAGGTAGGATTGGGCTGTAAGCATTGTGCTGGGTTTGTTGGTTGGTTTCCTTTTTAAACATATCTACTTTTGCTACCAAGTGAGTTCCCTAAATATATAAAAAACACTACTTTTTGAGGTACCCCATTTGGGGTACAAATCAGTATACAGTTGTACTTTGTTGTCCACTGGGGTTCTGTTCCAGAACCCCTAGTAGTTACCAAAATCCCTGGAAAAATAGCTTTAAAGACCTACTTCTAGATTTTTGCTCCTCCATTGTCACCCTAGAATGCATTGGTGTAGACCAGTGGTTCCCAAACTGTGGGTTGGAACCTACCACGAGCAAATTTCAGGTGGGTTGCAAAGCACCTAGAGCAGCCATATTGAAAATATAGGAAGATGGGATCTTGGAAAGGGGGAGGTTTGTGTAGTTATTTTGCTTGTATCAAGCTTGTAAATAACCCTTTTTTCTTTTCTGATTCACTTTGCTATTGGAAAATGGCTGAGAAATAACCTAACTTATTGCTGCACTCTCAGGAAAGCAGCAGGCGCTGGTGTAACAATAACGGCACTTCCAGCCTTGACATCATTTCTGGTGGGTCCCAGGCAGATTGTCATTATAAAAGTGGGTCCCAGTGTGAAAAAGTTTGAGAACCACTGGTATAAATGCTGCACTGCATTAAGCCACTATATGGAGTGAAAAATGGAATATATTGAAATGTAGGAAGGTAGGAAATGAGATTTTGGCCCTTTTTTAATCGTTCCAAGACATCTAAAGGTGGACCCTAATATCACTGGTGTGTCAAATGACTGGATACTAAGGCCCAACTTGTATAATGTATTAGATAGAAATATACTTCATTTTGCTTCATAACTCGTCTCCTTAATTAATCTTTCTATTCTAGGCTCAGAAGCCCTACATTGTTCAAAGAAGAGGAGCAGAATTTGCTTTATCTACTATTGCTAAACATTTTGGTGGTGAAATGGCAGTGGGTTTGCCACATCTGTGGGATGCTATGGTTGGTTCCTTAAGGAACAATATAGATATGAACAATTTTGGTATGTATAATTTTTCCAATATGACTTATTTTACAAGTTGAAATATACATGTTCTTTCATAAGAGATATGTTTCCTGATAGATCAAAAGTTGCTCTTGGAAAAGGGAGATGGCCCAGCCCAGGAACTGGTGAACTCTCTTCAAGTTTTTGAAACTACAGCAGCTTCTATGGATGTTCAGCTTCATCCTTTGGTAATTAGACTATTTAGGAATTCAAACACATCTGATGTGGAATTTCAAAGTGGGAGACATTGGTATTGACATTCAAGATGATTTTTGACTTTTTGCATTTCTAGAATAATTTCTATAATTCGTTCACGTCAAGCTGTTGCAAAAGAATATATTAGTACCCTTGTGTTGAAATAAGTGATATTTTTAGTTGTGTTTTAAAAACAGAACAGAATCCTCATGCAGCTCTCTCCATTGCCATAAAATTGTGATGTAAAAGCTGCTAATACAGGCAAGCCCTGGTATCCGCTGCGATTCTGTTACTTACACACACACACACACACACACACACACACACACACACACACACACACGAAATCATGGATATTGGGGCACCTTTTTAAAGATAGAGGAACATCAGTGGTTTGGCTGCAACAAGGTAAAAAAAAAGATTTGTTTCATATTCCCTCATCTTTTTAATAGGTGTCCTAATATCCATGGTATCTGTGGATACCGAATCAGTGGATACTGGGACACACCTGTGTTACTTTCTGTAGCCACATTCAAAAAGTGACTTTCAGTGGGATGAGGGCTGCTTAATACAAATACTTTGGCTGTATTTTACCTGACGATCTAGGTAGGATGTTCCTAGTGGAACTGTGGCAATGCCTTTAGAAATAAAACCCAATCATTCAACTGCTGAGCACCAAATACGCAAAAATAAGGATTTCATTTGGTTTCTCATTATTGTTTCCTATCTTTATCTCCTCCTATTGGTACACTATCTTTACTCATTCTTCTCTGGTGTTAAAGAATACATGTTCTAGATTAGAAGTTCCCAAACTTCTTAGCATTAAGACTCACCTTAAAAAATGTTTCACAGTATCAGCCACTCAAGCCTTTGTGGCTACAATGGTGATTGTGCAGCAGTGCTCCCCACCCCCAGGTAGCAGGTTATTTAACGCTTGATGCACATAGCTTAATCTGCCTTGTCAGTTTTGCAACCCATCAAAAATTGGATTGTGAACCTACTGGAGGGCTATAAATCCAAATTTTGGAGTTGTTCTAGACAAAGATTGTGTTAAGACTGACACTGTGTGTGTTTTCTGCTGTAATAAAGGACATTATGTGAATTAATATATATTAATATAATATAACTTCAAAATATTTTAAAGAAGTTGAATAGCCTCTTTTAAATCTGCGACAACTGCAATTTTATTTCTTGTTACAGCTGATACAGCACTTGCCTTATCTTTGTATGTGCCTTCAACATCCCAACACTGCAGTAAGACACATGGCTGCTCGTTGTGTAGGAGTAATGAGCAAAATAGCTACCATAGAAACCATGCACATTTTTTTGGAAAAGGTTCTTCCTTGGCTGGGAGCAATAGATGATAGTACAAAGCAAGAGGGTGCAATTGAAGCTCTTGCTTGTATCCTTTCCTGATTTAATGCATGAGTAATTTTGCCTTAACTACCTAATATTACCTAACTGTAGGAATAGTAGCAAAACTTCATAAGCATTAGCTACCCTAGGTGTGTGGGGGAAAAAAGTTAAATGCTTCCCTAGAGACTTAGCAGAGCAGAGTTCTTTTCTTCTAACTAGCATGATTTGTGTGATCACTGTGATTCCAGGCTTTATATGATATGGGTAAAAACTGTTCTGGCTCGAGTCCATTGCATTGTTACCAGTAGTGTCATCTTACCGGTACGCTGGGCGGGTCTTCTGGGTGATCGGCAGCGCGCTCACTGCGTTCCATTGTGTAATGGCGAAAGCCCACCCGCTGCAGCTTTTGCCATTACGCAACGGAACGCAGCGAGCGCGCTGCCGATCACCCAGAAGACCCGCCCAGCGTACCGGTAAGATGACACTACTGATTGTTACTGCCCAGAATTCTGTGTGTGCTCCTTGGGTCATGCTATGTACATTTGCTCTCTGCCACTTTCTGTGATTATTTAGAAGGTTAATCGGAGCAAAGTATACATGTCTGTTGCTAAATGTGAATATTGAGAGCCAGTATGATATAGTGGATAAAATAAAGCAGGGGAGAGACATGCACATATGCAGACCCAAATTCCTCAGAGAAAGGATGGAATAAAAATGTAATAAAGAGCTATATGGTACAAGAGAAGATAAATCGATTGCAATACCCACTCATGCTTATAGGGAAGGGAGGTAAGAAAGAAGAACTCTGTAGATGAGGGAGAAGCACAGTAGCAAAGAACCTTTTCCTAATGCCCTGTTATAAAAGATGTCTCTGAGATAGGACAGTAGACTTAAGGTAATCAGTAAACTGAATAGCCAAGTGGGAATTTCCTTGATGCCATTTGAACTCTTCGACTACATCATATAGGTGTGATGAAAATGGGTATTTCATGACAAAGTCAAAGTAACTTTTATTTAGTTCCTGGGCAGTGTGATCCTAACCCCTTACCTGGGCTGGCACAAGTCCCTTGTGCTGGCCCAGGTAGATTGCAAACGCACCATCACTACCCCCTTTGCCCAGGTCCGAAGTTAAGGCCAGATTGCTAGGCTGCCACAAGAGTTCGGGGAAAGTGGTGGGGAAGGGCAGAACAGAGCAGGGGAGGCAGGGAGCAGGTGGACCTGTGGGCGGCCCAGCCTGGGGAGGGGAGAAGAACCATGATCCAGCCTTTGGGTTGGATCCTAAACCCCAGACCTGATTCAGCCACTCAAAGTTGCACCACCGATTGCGTCTTATTTAGTGGAATCTTTGGTTTAAGATCCTCTTGGAATAAGGTGATGGCAAGACATAAGACTTAATGGTATAAATCCAAAAATATGCCAGCATTATTGTTGGAGTAGAAATGACTTCAAAACTGGTGCAAAAGAAGTTCCTTAATTATGAATCCAGCTGTAATGGAGCAACTAGATGTTGGAATCATCCCCTATATAGTACTCCTTGTGGTCCCAGTTCTGGGCAGAATGAGTGATCAGACAGACTGTGTGCGTTTCATGGCCACTCAGTGCTTTGCAACGTTGATTCGGTTAATGCCTCTTGAGGTAAGTTGGTTTAAATTCAAAATATGTATATTATGTTTTCTGCCAGTCCTGCAACCTCAAATTGTTGGACTCTTGCTTATGAAGATTTGAGCAATCTGCTGTGCTGAAACCATTAATGTATGGGAGGGAGGCTGTTCATTTTGTCTCAGAGGCATGTTGGCTCACAGCAAAGGAGGGAAATGTATGAGCAGAAACTCTACAAGCAGCAATGGGAAGAAAGATACTGAGTTTCTGTCCTTTGGGCCAATGCCTCTCCCTTCTACCTTGGACCTGCATAGCTTCATCTGGGTCAGAGTAGTTGTCTAGTACTGGGTTCAGCGGGTGCTTGGTGTGACTTGTACCCAGCTGAGAGAATATGGGGAATTGAGGGAAACCTTCTGCTAGAATTTCTTTAGCATTTCTTTGCTAAATATATCTATACACAGCAGCCGACTGCACATAGTTGCATGCAAGGGCCCTGGCATTTAGCTACCCAAGATGGTGGTTGTTGGACTACTCGTAACTGCTGTGTCCAGAAAAGCTGCCCTATTCACAGCAGCGCTTACTGTTCTGCTGTGCTGCTCACAAGACACCCTCTCGATCTCAGCAGAGTGATGCTCTGGGAAGTCGCGTCTGTATCCCACAGCTGGCTTTGTGCCTGGATTTCCGAGCAGACTGACTGTGCAAAGTGTCGCTTTGGGTGGGCCTTATGTGTGCAGCATGGTGAAATAGTAAGCACTGCTCACAGGAAGGCTACAGTATTGCACCAGATCCAGTCCACCAGCCATGGTCTGATGAATGCTGGGCTAGAGGAATGGCCCAGAAAGAATAAGTTTGAACTGATGCACCCTGAATACTTTCAACACATTCTATCTACAGATGTTATCATTGCAGATGCAATTCTGGTTGAATTCACTAGAAGGTGTACTAGTTGTAAGGAAGGAAAGAACTGGCCTGTATCAGATTTATAGCAGCAACCTAAGGAAAGTAGATTGTAGATTAGTAGTAGTTTGGTAGTACCATTTACTTTTTTTCAAAGTGGTTTTCATAAAATTTCTTGCTCCTAATCTAAAAACACATACAAAGGCCACAGCACTGGAAGGGATGCTATGTTGGAATGAATAGGGATAGTTGCGCTCTCCCTGCTAAATAGGAGAATCACCACTTCTTTGTCCAGTTAGCAGGGCAAGCTCAATTGAAGTTGTATGTAGTGACACTCATCAGGTGTTACTTCTTGGGTTTCTGTACCCTTATTTTTTTCAAGCGATATCATTCATTAGAACCTGGCATTGTCTGATATTTACTCAATAGTTAAGGATCACTGTAAGCCTTGGAGCAATGTTTCATTGCTGCAATCACAAATTCTGAGTTTTTTTGATTGGGAGCAAGTTTGCAAAAATGCCCAAAATGTAATTTTGTCCAGTTTGCTCAAAATATGATTCCTATGATGTCCAACACCATAACATTAGAAGCTTATTAAAAAGAGTATTGTTTATTTGATGAAGCATAGTGAATATAGCAAGGAAGGGTGTAAAGTTAGATGATGGTATCAGTATCGAGTAATGCATTAAATTTTCACTCTATAGTCTAAAAACAAGGTTCTTCATTAATAAATGAAACATCTGAATTGTTAATGAGAAACTATATCTGAGTGCTTTCTTGGGAGAGCTGAGTATCATCCTTTTTCTTCAGTGTGACATCCTTCAGTGATGCATAGTTTGTACAACTTGATTTAACATGGTCAAATGTTTGGTACTATAATGTCGGCATAGACTGTTGCAGTAGACTTTTTCTTCTGTCATCTGTCAGAGATAGGGCCTTCAAAATATTTATAGTCTACCAATTAGCTTCTTGGCATTATTTAAAGTTTAGGTATTGATCTATGAAGCTGTAAACAGCCTAGCATCTGCAGCACCTGGGGAGTATCTCTTTTACCACATGTACTTCCTTGTTCATTAAGATTTGCCACGAGGCAAATAAGACTCATGGCGTATTGGATCCTAAATGCCAAGTCTAATGTCTCAGTTAGCCTAATAACATGTTTCTGGCAAAGAACCTTTAACATTCTATAGTATGATTCTTAAAATGTATTCTATACTTCAAAATGGCAAATTTTTAATGTTGTAAGACTAAGAACCTGTTTGGCTTCTGTATTCATTGGTTGAGTTCAGATGTAAAAAGTAAAATTTGAATCTCTCCCCAAATATTTGTTTTCTGAATAGATGAAAGACTTCAAGTTTTGCAAGTCATGCACCTGGATAATCTCATTTTAATGATACTTGAACTGTTTTCACTGAATTTGCAATAACATGAAAAAGGACAGCATGCCAAGAAATAAACACTGTAGGGGAGTGGCTGCCTTGTCCTGAACTTTTGAAAAGTTCTAACAGTTAAAACATTAAGTGTTTTACTGCAACATTATACCACTTAAACCACATCATAGCAGAATCTGAAGAATACAACTGTGCATTGCTTAGCAAAGGTCCACTTAAGGACTGACTGCATTTGCAGTGGCAGTGCCCTAATTGCCTTCTGCATTTCAAGCTAGTCAATTTCACTCAATTACATTATGTAGCTGTATTATGTATACATTATGTAGCATCTATGTAATTCAGCTATTTTTAATGAGTGTGCCGTGAATGATACATAGGTGTGCCGTGGGAATTGGGGGGATCAGTTGTTAGTGGGGCCATTGGGGGATGTGAGCCCCACTGCTTGTGCGTGGTATGCCTTGTCGATTGTCAACAAACTGATTATGTGCCTTGACAATTTTAGTGCTTTGTCAGTGTGCCATGAGGGTAAAAAGGTTGAAAATCACGGATGTAATGTATTGGAGTGAAATAGACAAGCATGTAAATATAGTGTTCACATATGTATTCCTGTTAAGCAACACACTCCAGTTAACACATTCCTGTTAAGCAACACACTGGGGGATATGAGCCTTGTGCCTGATATGCCTTGTCAATTGTCAACTTCTCATCAGTTTAGTTGGGAAAGTGATCCAAGGAAAACTTCTTTCTCTGGACAGGTTGTCCTCTTTCTTTCTTTAGCTGCATTTTACATTTTCCTCTGAAGCATTTCCTCTGAAGCCCACTGTGTCTGATAGATTTCCCATAAAAAATAGATCTCTGCACAGGGATATTCCTGTGTAATCACATGATCAGTGAGTATCATTTAACATACTTGACCGACACATCAGCAGAATCATAGAGTTGGAAAGGAACCACAATATCTTCTGTTCCAACCCCTTGCCTGTAGCAGAAAATCCTTCCAGAGTATCTCCAACAGATGCCTGTCATGCCTCTGCTTAAAGATTTCCAAGTCTGAGGCTTTTAATAACTGTGTATGTCCTTGACCTATCTTTTTGCTAAACCTATGGCGTATTAATTGACACACACACTTGCATTTCATGTAAGTTTACCAATCTCCTAGTTGTGTTATGCCGCTGCTTAGCATTTTTCTTCTGACTGCTGATTAGTTGATAGACTAGGAACATCAATTCTGAATTATTCTAAAATTGAGCTAACCCAATAAAGTTACTGATGCTTTAAAACTGAAATAACTGCATATGTTTCCCCGGTTTACTCCCTGCCTGCCTGCCTGCCTGCCTGCCTGCCTTCCTTCCTTCCTTCCTTCCTTCCTTCCTTCCTTCCTTCCGTTTTCTCCCTTGTGACAGTATCCAGAGTCTTCATTCCTTGGGGCAGGAACTCGTCTTTTGACGTGCCATGTATACTGATGATATAGAAATAATACTATTTCCAGTCATGTTGGTTCAGTTTGCTTTTTAGTAATAGTAGTATCTGCCAGAACTTAATACAGGTGATTTAAATAAATCTCCTAGGAAATTTAGATGTTGCTTCTTTCCCAAAGTTAATATGCAAGGTACATTTTCCCTGTTTCAGGCTGGCATTCCAGATCCACCAAACATGTCTGAGGACTTGATCAAAATTAAAGCCAAGGAGCGCCACTTTCTAGAACAACTATTGGATGGAAAAAAACTAGAAAATTATAAAATTCCTGTTCCCATTAAAGCAGAACTCAGGAAATATCAACAGGTAACCTTGTTTTCTTTCAAGAAAGTTCTGATAGCTTACTGAGGCCATTGTGAATGTATGCATCGTGTAACCTAAAAATCACATTCACTGCTTCTAATTATGAGTTTTTAAGATTTTGAGAGATTTTTCTGATTAAACATATCTCTGAAAGTAGTGTTACTGTTTACCGAGTCCTGACTGGGAGCAGAGGACCAAGCTTTTACTTGTCGTAAAACCTTTCAGAAGCCTCAACTCCGTTCCTGTTCCTTTGCTCTTAGGAACATGTTTTTCTTTTCTCAATTACAGGAAGGTGTGAATTGGTTGGCATTTCTTAACAAATACAAACTTCATGGTATCCTCTGTGATGATATGGGGTTAGGAAAAACCTTGCAGTCCATTTGTATTCTTGCAGGAGATCACTATCTCAGGTAACTTTGATCCCTCTGTATATTCTACTTCAACATTTTTGGCAATATGAAAGAGATGGCATCTCTTGTAATGTGTGTTTTATTGTCTAAAGGGCCCAGGAATATGAAAGAACGAAGTTATCTGATAGCATTCCACTTCCCTCTTTAGTGGTGTGCCCTCCCACCCTTACAGGCCATTGGGTGGATGAAGTGGGCAAATTTTGTTCCAAAGAGTATCTCAATCCTTTGCACTATACTGGTCCTCCCACAGAAAGGGCAAGGTAAGCCATTTGCCATAGAATCCTGTTCTTGCCTTGCCTTGAAGTAACATCTCTTCCTTTTGAGAGATGTGAAACTTAGAAAAACTTCAGAAACGTTCATTTAGTATCTAAGGACTTAATTTGTTTATACCTTTTCTCTTAAGGTTGCAGCATAATGTCAAAAGACACAACCTAATTGTAGCTTCCTATGATGTTGTGAGAAATGACATTGATTTCTTCAGGTAGGAATTGTTGTTCTTCCTAGTTTAATGTATCATTTGTTTTAGAACCATTAAAGTTGATAAGTTGTGTTTTCTTTCCTAGAAATATTAAATTTAACTACTGTATTCTTGATGAAGGCCATGTCATCAAAAATGGAAAAACAAAACTGTCAAAAGCAATAAAACAATTGACTGCCAATTATAGGATAATACTTTCTGGGACACCAATTCAGGTAATCCAGATTTCTGTTGAAAAGCAATAGAATATAACTTAAACTGATTGATTCTGACTTGCTGGTGGCATATTGCAGGGAAGAGTGATTGCACCTACCCCCATGTACATCTGTGTATTCATTTTGCCTGTTCCCAGTTGTTCGTCAAAAGAGCAGGGGAGAAGGCCCGTTTAGCCTTCTCCTTGTGGAACTCACCCTTTGGGAAATTCACTGTGCTGCTTCTCCTTTTTATGTTCTGTTGTCCCTGAAAACCAGCTTGCTTTGGTCATCTTTTCTGGGGTATGTTTAGGATGCTTGGTTTGCTGATTTGCTTACTGTTCTCCCTGGGGGGCTGCTTTTATGCCAACTTTTTATTTTTTGTTTTATTTCTGCTTATTGTATTTTAAATTCAAACCTTTTGGAAGTGAGGCATAAGTCATTTGAATAAAAATGTTCCAGGCCTGCTGGATATTCACCCATGGGGCCTTCATTTGCGTAGTGCTTACATGCAAAAAAAAGGGACGTGGTGGCGCAGCGGTTTAAACCACTGCTGCTGGGCTTTCTGACTGGAAGGTTGGGAGTTCAAGATTGCGCAACGGAGTGAGCTCCCGTTGCTTGTCCCAGCTCCTGCCAACCTAGCAGTTCGAAAGCACCTAAATGCAAGTAGATAAATAGGGATCACTTCGGTGGGAAGGTAATGGCGTTCCTTGCGCTACGGCGTTTAGTCATGCCAGCCACATGCCGGCTCTACAGGCTTTGAAACGGAGATGAGCACCGCCCCCCCTACAGTTGGTCACGACTAGACCATTCGGTCGTAGGGAAACCTTTACATTTACCTTACGTGCAAAAAAGGAGAATAGACCCCTATCAGTTTATCAGTCTAGTTGTTATATATTGATTCCAGCATTCTGAACCTATACACATGGCATTTTTCTTTGTGAATCCTAAGCAAACAAGGTGTCAATTCATGTATACTCATCAGGCTTGGAGATGAAAGAAGCAGTGAATGATACAGGCAGCTATGATTCTGCTCCCCACCACTTGATCAGTCTTGGTCAAGCATTCATCTGTGTGTAGAGATTTTCTAACTAATGTTTCTCTTACATTTAGAACAACGTATTAGAATTGTGGTCACTCTTTGACTTCCTTATGCCAGGATTTTTGGGTACTGAGCGTCAGTTTGCTGCTCGCTATGGCAAGCCTATATTAGCAAGTAGAGATGCTCGAAGTTCTAGTCGAGAACAGGAGGCAGGTAAGAGCAAGTTCTTACTTCTTTCAAAAGCAGTGTTGGGGGGAATCTAATGTCTTGCTGTTGATATGCCAGATAGCTGAAGAATCTTGTCCATTTTAGTAATACAAGTGCAATTTCTCTTGTGATCATTTACAGGTGTTCTTGCAATGGAAGCATTGCATAGGCAAGTCCTTCCATTTTTGTTGAGAAGGATGAAAGAAGATGTGCTACAGGATCTTCCACCAAAAATTATTCAAGACTATTACTGTTCCCTCAGTCCTCTACAGGCAAGTTCAAAGGGCAAGAATTCTTGTTCTAATGCTAGCTTGGTGTTATGCTGACATTAGTAGACAACAAGAGGCAGCATAGGATAGAATCTTAAGCTTAGAATAAAATTCCCATTTTGAGTATTTTAGAGTGTCCTGCTTGGAAACAATTGTTGGTTTTTGCATTGAAGATACAAGCATAGCATGCTGACTTAACGAGTAATTGCCTGTAACTTTTCAGACTTAATCTTTGTTGGACCTTGGAAAAGTATTTAATTCTTACAATGAATAGTCATTAAGCTGTTACCTTCGGATCACAGTTGCAGTTTAGTGTTAGCGTAACACTGTTAATGACTCAGATCTGCTTCTAGAGCAATATGGCTTGTCCATCATTGCTAGTTTAGCATTTAAATCTGAAAAATCCAGCAATAGTGTGATAGTTCCCAAGGGAACTGGCAGTGACAATGCAGACTTTTTCTGGTGTGGAGCAAACGTTTTTATTCCCCTGGACCCATCGTAGCTGTGTTGGTCTTTGCACAATGTTGTGAAGAAATGAGTCAGTTATATTTCCTTACACAGTGAAAAAGGATTGACTTAATTTCAGTTGTGCACATGCGTGTATAAGAAGCATACAGAAGTTGCCCAGGTTAACGTGGAAGTAGACAGGTTTGTTGCCCAGGTTAACGTGGAAGTAGACATCTACTTCGACAAAACAGATATTATCCCTTAAGAGATAATTCTGAAGGTATCATAGACTAGGAATTACTCTTTTGTTTTTGTAGATTCAACTTTATGAAGATTTTGCCAAGTCTCGTGCCAAATGTGATGTGGAAGAAACTGTTTCAGGAGCTTTGATTAATGAGGAAACTGAAAAACCAAAGCTTAAAGCCACAGGACATGTATTCCAGGTTGAAATTCCATCATTTTTAATGCTTTATTAATAAACATTTAAGACGAGTAGCTTTCCTATAATCATTGCAGTTGAAGTGAAGTCGGGTACTGAATGTTAGTAGTTAAATTGCAGTTAAATTTAAAACACTGCAGTTAAATTGAAGCAAGGTAAAATGCGTTGAAGTCCCATTGCATTTACACATATTTTTTAATTAAATAATATAATTTTCAAATAAACACTATGCCATGTTTTAGACTTTAAATCATGTAGGTCCTCTCCCTTATGTGTGTGGTACTAAATGAGTAGCTAGCTGAAGGAACAAGTCTATGCTGCTATTTCTGTGTTGTCAGGTATTGATTTTGGGGCTATTTTAAAATATAATTTTAGAAGTATGTGAACTACCTTGAGCACATATGCAGGTGGGATATAAATATCTTAAATCAATACTGCTGATTTCAGGTTGTATTATAAAACAGTTCCTATCAAATTGCTCATTGGTGAAATGGCCAGGAACAGAATTAGTTTGGCTATTAAAATGAGATAAAATGAACGCACACAAATGTAATTATTTTTATCCTTAATAAATACAGTGTTCAACATGGGACTGAGAGTTTGCTGGAGTGCTGCTCCAGAACCCATTGGACTTCACACATAGTAGTATAGGCCTGAACTGGGAAACAGATTAGTCACATGTGGCAAATAATATATGTTCTAGTTTCATGGACTGTTGGAATTTGAGGCAGGATATTCTATGGACAAATTTTACTGTCCCCAAAACTTCTAACAAAAGCTGTGGACCACCTACATGTGGTCTTCCAAAGTGCAACAGACTGGCAGTGATTAGCATTAATCATAGATAGGAATAAGCATAACATCATCTTTTTCTTGGAAGACTTTCACACTAAAATGTCTATAAAGAGTACACTATATTCTGCCACATTCAAATACATCATTAGTAACTTGCTGCATAGCTTAATCTCCCTTGGTTTTGTTTTTAAGGCATTACAGTATCTAAGAAAACTGTGCAACCATCCAGCATTAGTTTTAACTGCTCAACATCCAGAACACAAGAGAATCACAGAAAAACTTGCAGCTGAGAATTCTTCCCTTCACGACATCCAGCATGCACCTAAACTCTCTGCTTTAAAACAGGTAGGCAAAGCCTGGACTACTTATCTACAGTAACCAGCAGTACATTGTTTTTTGCCCTTTTATATAATATCTGTATATAGTATGGAACAAAGAAAGGGAAAGGAGGAAAAGATAAAAATTGCAACTCTGATTCTAAATAAATTAGACTAGAAAATACTAAATACCCAACCATTGCAGAATACTCTATTGAAAACTAAATGTACAGTTCCTACAGACATGTTTGTAAAATATTTTTGTTTATGAAATATATATATCCTGTAACAATTATTAATACAACTTCACAAATGCAATTCTTGTTCTGTTGCAATCATGGATGATTGTCTTCTATGAAAAACAAATTTACTACTTGCTCTACTACTAATGTTGTATCTGTTTCAGTATAAGCCTTAAAAATGTCAAGTAGGTTTCATCCACAATGAAAAATAAAAAGATAGTACTATATTTGATTCAGGGTAGCACTCTTACTTTCTGATAGAAAACATGCACCTCAAATTGTATAGAATGCACAATTTTAAAAGAATGCTTAAACCAAGTATGAGTTCTATCTTGTTCATGTTTTAGTGTTGTGGATAAAATCTGTCTAGTAATCTTTACTAAGTTTGAGTGGTTAACAAAATATTCTGCTTTGGGTCTTTTAAGTTGCTGCTAGATTGTGGCTTGGGAAATGGCGGTTCACCAGAAAATGGGACCGAAACCATTGTTGCCCAGCACAGGATACTTATCTTCTGCCAACTCAAGAGCATGCTGGATATAGTAGAAAATGACCTTCTCAAGCCTCATTTGCCATCCATCACCTATCTGCGTCTGGATGGCAGCATACCTGCGGGGCAGAGACATTCCATTGTGTCACGGTAAGTTCTTTCCTTAGATTGCTACACCTAAGCAAAGGTGTTCTTATGTTTGCATTGCTTACTGTTTTACCAAAAGGCATAGAATCCTGTGGTTGTGTACATGTGACAGTTAAATGTCAGCATCTGCCTCCACATTGTTATATAACTTGTGCTCTGTATTTTAAGATAGGGGAATGAGCAGATCGGTGTGCGTGCCACGACTCAGCAGAGAATTTAGCCATGGGCCTAGAACTTGGCTTCCTGAGGCTCTTGGTGCTTTAAAAAGCCCATTTTTAGTGCTCATGGCATTGAAAGTGAATGGATAGGTATTAGTGTTGCCCCTCCCACCATTGGCAGATTGTACAAATTAGGAGGAATTACCCAAATGGTGTGATTTGCATAATTTACACAGGTCAGCATTTCAGCCTTTCTTGCCTCAGTGTTAATTTCATGTAGTACAAGTACACAGAACTTTAAGAAGGGATTGTATTCGAATGCAAGCTCCTTTTAAATTTCAAATTATTGTTCACATTTTAGCCTCATTTGGAAAGCGTTTCCAAAATTTTAATTGGGGTTTTTATGTTCCTAGTAAATGAGGTTATGAAAGTGGAAGTTGTATAGCTAACAGCCTAGAGCTAGACTTTATCAGTCTTTACCATGCTAGTGAATGTGGTGCCCTATTATCAAATGGGGCAGAGCCCGACAAGCATCCTTCCTTACCAAAATAGTTCTTTAAATAATACAAATTTTGCTGTGCTGATTACTTGACTACGGGACATCAAGAATACCCTGTTGTTGTCCTTTCTGTCCCCACCAGTGCCTTGCACGTACCCTTGCAGTTCCTCGAGGACACATTTTCAAGAGAGGAGATGATTTGAGTTGCTGCTTCCTATAACCAGACCACTCTGGTTCCCTGCCTCGGCAGTAGTGCCCAATAGTTCTAGCACAGAAGAGAGGCAATTGGGAAAAGTTATTGACATGCATTAAGCAGTCAAGTGACTGCTGTAGTGTGCGGCTCAGTCCACGGAGCTTTCACACTGCTGTATGCAGGACTTATTAGTGAGCTGGTTTGCCTTTGAGCTGGATGATCTACGGTAGAGCATAAAAAGCTGGCTAGAGGTGAGAATTTCTGGGCTGTAAGTTAGAGCCTTATATCAACTATTGACAAATACGGTCAATCCTCATTATCCACTAGGGTTCCATTCCTGGAAATCCTCGCAAATACCAATTTTGCAGATAATGACTCATTGATCAATGGGGTTTAGGTGCAAGGGGTACCTTTATCTGCCATCAGAAGAATTCAGCAAAGACAGTCAAGAAGCCAGCAGAGTTCAGCAGGAAGTGCCAAAAGATCTCTGAGTGCTGCAGAGACCTTCCAGATGCTGCAGGGTTCTTCAGAATGGCCCCCAACCAGCATGGACCCCTTCTGCCTGCGGAAGGCCAGCGGATGCTTCTGCCTGCCATTTTAAAGTGGCCAGTGCTGGTTGCCGGTGCCATTCTGAAGGTCCCTTTAGCCTTTGGAAGGTCTCTGCATAGTGGATAACGAGGATAGAGATGCAGATAATGAGGAAAGTAGCAATTCTGCCCTTCACTGATGACAAAGTTGCATGTAAAGAAAACTGACTGTACTTTCATGCCTGGTCTCCCTTCAGTCTTTTAATATATAGTATTGTAAGAGTTTTTCATTGGTTATAGACCAGGAGTCTGACACCAGTTCATGGGGTTAAGAAGGCATTTTATCAATCAATCAATTTTACTGGGGTCCTTAACAGGGAGCAAGGTTTTTTGCCTGCCTTGTAGCGAACACAGTATGTTAAAGAGCAGTGAGGAGAACTGGCTCTGGTGCTTTGGTTCCAGCTGTATGCCCTAGCCAGAGAATAAGTGGAGGTGGACTCCCTGCGTAATCTCCTTTACGGAGCCTTGGAGGCTAAGAGTGCACTGGCCAGTCCATCTCGGGGACTGCCATGCCAGCCACAATCCTGGGTTGAAGATGGCAGGTAGGGCTGACTCACTCTGGCAGCTGTCCCAAGTTGATTTTCCTTCCTGCCCCTAAAACCGGCTTGGGTGTGCTGTTACCAGCTTGGCTTGGGTGTGCTGTTACCACTTCACCATTCATGCTAAAATTTTTGGAACCGATAAGTAATAAAGCTGTGGCCTGTTCTTAGCCAAGTGGCACAAATATCTGCTTTTCATGCACAGGTTTAACAATGACCCATCCATAGATGTCCTCTTGCTTACCACTCATGTCGGTGGATTGGGACTAAACTTAACTGGAGCTGACACCGTGGTATTTGTAGAACATGACTGGAATCCAATGAAGGACTTGCAGGCAATGGATCGAGCACATCGCATTGGGCAGGTAAAACACCAATGGCTACTGATTCGGGATCAGTTAAAACCACTTGAACAATACCAAAATTGATTACTCTCTCTCTAACAAAAATAGTTTGTTTTACTTCAGTCTTGGATTTTATTTTTGTGGTGTCCGTCTTGCTTACACTGTGAAAACATACCTGTTTTCAGTATATTAGAGAGGCCTTTTACTAATCATCAGAATGGTCTTTGGGGCGGGTACAGAATAGCCCCTGGTATAAAATGACAAACAGCAATTTCTCCTCTGTCCCTTTTGGAGTTAATCTTTCAATATTTGTCCTCTCTCCCTACCCCTGCGATTCCCAAACTTTTTCAACTGATGGCTATCCTGATGGCTGTTTTTCAACTGATGGCTATTCAACTGATCCCTACCTGGCTATTGGCCTCGGTTCCCCATTAGGGCTATAATCCTATGCATTGCATAGGGCAGTGGGTTTTTTTTCACAAGGATACTGTGTCTCCCCTAGCTGATTTCTGCAGCTCATGGTCCACAGTTTGGGAACCATTGCCGTCCCCTCACCAAAGGAGCAGAGATGGTGTATTTGAACATTACAAACAACTTATTTGTAATGTTCAAACCCTGAAAGCCACACAAAAATACCTTGACTAGCCGAGGATGCATGCAACTCCTGTTGCAGTAATTCATGGCTCAAGCCTCAGGGCCTTTTATGCTGCCAGAACAAGTGTTTCAATTGTGTTAACAGCTTTACAGGTGTTGTAAATATGGCATTATCAGCAACTGCAGCCTCAACATCAGACAGCGGATTGCCTGTCACCTGTGGTAATACTGGGCAGGGTTGGGTGGGAGGTGGGGAAGGATGGAACGAGGTAGGGGCTGAGTGGAATGGGATGGAAGGGCAATGGGGCAGGGAAAAGGGCAGATGGGTCTCAGAAAAGTGGCAGGTTTCACAGCAGCAGGGCCTGCCAAATCCTAACCCCCCTTGCCAGGCCCAATCCACCTTCACCAGTCAACACGGACTTTTGCCAGCCATATTGCTAGTCCAGGTCCCAGCTGACCCATGATGGTAGCGGGGACTCACCGGAGGAGGCTTCAATATGTCAACATGCCCCTGCAGGATACCGCCGGCACCATGCTGGTGCTACTGCATCTCCATGCAGGGAGTTGGGTAGGGTTGGGCTAACAGTGTGGATTGGCATGTTTTTCATATTCATCAGGGCTTACGCTCCATCTTACCATGTAGTATGTTCTTATGACTGGCTTGTGCGTCTATTGCTTGGTGCTTATAAATACGAATGGCATCTTACAGAAACGGGTTGTTAATGTCTATCGCTTGATAACAAGAGGAACCTTGGAAGAAAAAATAATGGGTCTGCAAAAGTTCAAAATGAATATTGCAAATACAGTGATTAGTCAAGAGAATACTAGTCTACAGAGCATGGGGACTGATCAGCTTCTTGACCTCTTCACTCTTGACAAGGTAAAAATAAGTTCATTTCTTATCTGAAGATGAGCACCTAATGCTATGCCAATGGTGGTATGTTAGATAAGATTTTAAATGGAACTGTAGCTTTTTCTCTCTAATCCAAACCTTCCATTAAGGTTTTGCTTATCTTATCTCCTAATGTGCGCAGCCACCAAGTGTTCTTATTTAAAAACAGTCCTAAATTCCTTATTATGTGTTTATGTACCTACCAAATATACTAATTTATAAGTCAAATGTGTGCCTAAAAATTGACCTTGAAAACACGGCTCAATACAGTAAATTAAGCTTCACAGTGTAGCTGCTTGATGAATGGAGGGGGGACTGGGCTGAGAAGGAGGATGCAGGGGGTGCGTGGAGAAAAATGGAGCGATTTTACTCACCAGTAATTGTTCTGGTAAGATAGCAGCAAAACAAAACTGTAACCATTTTAACTTCTTCTCCACACAGGAAAAGAGGTAAAGGCACTTATCGGAATCATAGACGCTTATCTTTGAAGACGGCTGCTATGGAAGTCCTGTCCTATATTCCTCACAGAGCCTACAATTCCCATAAGTGCCTTCATCTCCCTTCCAGTCTAAGGAATAGCACCATTTCTACAGGTCATAGCAAATTGTTATTTTTGGCTTAAAACCCTGACCTCATCAATGAGATTTGACTTATATACAAGTATATACAGTAATTCCTGGCTTTTAAAATAAATTAAATTGTGTGTGTGTTTCTTTTCTCTTTGTCCACCTCACAATGATTCCTTGAAGGATGGAAAGACTGAAAAATTGGATGCTACCACTTCTGCTTCTGGAAAAGCAACTATGAAGTCAGTTCTTGAAAATCTTGGTGAACTTTGGGATCAAGAACAGTATGACTCTGAATATAGTCTTGAAAAGTTTATGCATTCACTCAAGTAATATCTCTCTTCTTAATATTATGACTGCTAGCTCATATTGTCAGCTGATATTCAGCAAATTTCAAAACATTTGTAATAGACTTCTAGAATAACATGTAAATATACATATTGAACAAAAGAATGGGAGAAAAGGCTGGCATTTTGAATGGAGCCACCTACTTTGGGGTGGTTAAGTCTTAAATATTTGCATTGTACAAAACCTTTTCATGTAAACTTACTGTGCGGTAGTTTTGAATTCTCAGAATAGCTACGGATTCTTATTTGGTTAAAAAAAATAAACCTAACA
The DNA here is from genome assembly GCA_029204185.1 of Lerista edwardsae. NCBI lineage: Eukaryota > Metazoa > Chordata > Lepidosauria > Squamata > Scincidae > Lerista > Lerista edwardsae. Next base: position 1,275,938 of record JAJKFI010000002.1, on the reverse strand, counting down.
GGTTTTGCACATGTGAATAAGTGTTACATCTCTTTTGACATAAGACAGTCTCGCCCCCTTTTCTGAATCTATAGTAATTTGTATACCTTGTTTGAGTACTTCACTTAACTGGTTGTACTTCTTTCTTTTAAAGCTAGCTTGCATTAATGGTACAGTTTACTATGAATTAGATCACTTCAGAATGTACATTGACATAACAGTGGCAAAGCCTACCATCCCGAGGAATTAAATAAAGTTCCCACCTTTATTATATATTTATGTGGTGCTCTTCAGTCTCCTGACATCATTTTGAGAGCAGTTGACTTTTTAATAGGAATTACCAATAATGGCTCACTTTAGGCCATTTCTGCATCCTGTTTAGAGGGTGCCATTTTTAAATTTATATGTGTGTGTATATTGTGTATGTATGTGTATATATGTACAGCTACATTATAGGGCAGTTCAGATATCAAATGTATGCAGTTTGTTTCAACCCTATATATTTTTTGTAACTAAAAGAGCAAATATATAAACAGACCTTTTTGAGAAATAGATCTTATTACATTGAGAATTCATGCTGGAAAAGCTATCTCCTATGCACTCGTGCATTAATCTCTTAAGTAGGAGGGGGGAATGCTTTATTTAGGAATATAGGGATGCTTAGAAATGCCAACTTCATCAGAGGAAATGGAGCATATGAACGGAAATCATGTAATAGAAGTTTTAGAAGGCTTTAATAGAGTAAAATATCAATAGTTGTACATTAAAGTGTCCTATAAAAGGGAATCAGTAGTGACATGCGTTTGTGCATAAATGTGCATGTATGTACCAGATGTGTACAGTTTTCTAAGTATATTGAAGTCAACCTACATAAGCGCTCTGAAAACATACATAGGATATATGTATAGATATCATATCTAGGGTTTTTGGCTTGCTGTGCACGTCGGCATCAAAGCTTGAATAGCCAAGAGACCTCAACAATGTAACTGTTTGATTTTTTTAAAAGCAAAAAAAAATGTTGGTTTATGGAGCAAGATTGTTTTGAGCACTCCAACATGTATAAACATGTGTCAGATTTTGGTAGATAGATATGCTACCATATTGTACCATTAAACTAGCATTCCGTGACAAGTAAAAAATAAAAAGCCAAGTTGGCATTAAGCAGCCCATTGTATGTTCTCATGTAGTTTCTTTTATCTGTAGTCATAAACACGACAACTGCATGGGGTTGGAGAATAAAATATTCCTCTAATTAATGAATATTTCAGTGGAGGGAACACAGCTGGTTCTGTGAACACTTCACAGCTTGCATGAGCTGGGTTTTTTTACTGCACATTCAAGAAAAAGCATGCAATGGCACAAATTTACCCTGATGCATGAGTCCTTTGCTGCCCTAGCAGAGGCTTTTCATGTCTGATCATAGTATACATCCTCTCCTTGTAGGCCTAGCATAGAGTCTTAAGGAAATAATTTATGATACAGAAATTCCTGCTGATTATGCAAAGAGAAGTATGAATGGTTGATATAAATTGCACTTTGGATAAATGATGTCTGAACAGTTGTTGACAGGAACAGTAAATATTTATAGTCTGTAAATAGGACCACAATTGTGAAATTTGGCGGGTTGCTGTGATCTCTCATAGCTTGATGGTCAGCCAGCAAGCTATGCTTCTTGTATTTGTCCCTAGCATTAAAAAGAAGGATCTCCCCTGTGAAGAATTATCTGTGCTCTTTCCCCACAGCAGGAGCCCCTACATCCTTGTGGAGGAAAGTGTAAGTTCCATTTTAAATGTTGGTGTGCAAATCCAAGGAAATGCCACTCATTCTGGTTTTGATGCTGTTGTGCACTCCCTTCTTCCTTAAATAAGCGAGAAGTTCCAAGCGGTGATGCCAGATTCCTATACATGCAGTGGTGTTGGACTGCAGCATTCAAACGTTTTTGTCTCTGGAGTCCTTGATATTGCTAAAAGAGGTCTTGGAAGGCTTGCTGGCCCATATATGGAATCTCAGGAGGCCACAGAATATCAGTGTATGTGCAGATGTGGAATATTAGCACCGAGCCCAATGCCTAATACTGGTGAAAGAGCTGGAAAAGGAGAAGAAGGAGAGTCACAAACGGGTGGACAATTAAACCAGACGGAGGCCACTTATGCTACATTCGTGGAGCCTCTGAAGGGGGTCCTCGAGGAGCCTGCTTTTTTAGAAATAGTGGTGTAGGAGACTCAAGGTGTGTCTGCAGTATTTGCTGTACTTTGCAAATATTACAAGTAGAGCACAAGTGGTGGCAAACCAGCATTCCTACAAGGCAGGTTCCTTAGAGCAACTTGGACAGCCTCCCCCCCCCCACACACACACACACACCCCAGTTGTATCCCCTGTTTCAGCTCACTCCAGCTAGAAGCTCTTGGCTTTCTCCTGACTTGGTCTCTGTTTCTTCCAAACTGCCAACTCCATTTATGACTATTTCTCACACAAGTCCGCCTCTGCCTCTCAGCTGGGAGGTATTTCCATCTCCAAATTCTGCTGGGTTAGGGTTCTGTGTATAAAATGCTTTCAGTGTGTGCTGTGATAGGTGTAAAGCGGTGGGTTTTTTTAAAAAAAAAACTTTGGGATTGCCCCTTCCACACTGTCTGCTAGCTAACTATCTTGTCCTGTGTGGAGCAGCAAGATTTTAGCTGAAGCCTCAGCTTTACGATTAAATAGGCGTCTTGTCCTTTTTTCCTCCTTACTGTTGTGAATTTGTGTAAATAGTAGCAGAGTTGGGGGCTTGGAGAC
>JAJKFI010000002.1:1142175-1273174 GCA_029204185.1 Lerista edwardsae | reverse complement strand
CTTCTAACAACAGAACAAAGGGATGCAGCCAGAGTGTATCTGGTAGGTGGATACCTGAAGACCCCTTGTGCCCCATTTTACCCAATGGGGTGACCCTTAGAACACTATGAGCTCATGGGAATGTGCAGTGTTTCCAGCCAGGGCTTCCCGTGTGAAACTGTCTGCTTATTCTACACTATCAGAAAGGGAGTACAACTACTATCCCTAACAAGCTGGGAAGCTGCCTGCTGAAGGACTCACAGGTGCTCTATCTGATTCTAAGACGGAGAGACGGAATGCCAGTTTCAGCCAGTTCTGGACTGTGAGATGTGAAACTGCAACACTTACCCTCTGGTTCTCCCATTCCCTTCCAGCTAAGACTTGGGCCTTTCACAGGAACAGCGGGAAATGGTGGCCCTCTGATCAGTCTCCCAGCCTCAGATTGGAGAGGGAGTGTGGGCTGCACTGGAGCATGCCAGAGCTCAGATCCTGGAACAGATGGACCTGGCCATGGTGACTCAGCCTCGGTGGATTACACCCTTGGCTCTCAAACTCTTCAGGGACTTGTAAAAACATTACAAAATTACAAGTTCTGTAAAAAAAAAAAAAAAGAAAATATGGGAAACCACTCCTGGTGCTTATTTACCAAGTCATTGATTATTATAATTTGTTATACTGCACTTCTATAGAGGTTGGGCACCTGGGATGCTCTTATGAACAGAATGACAAGATAAATATCAGCAAAGAAGCCAGCCTCTTGGCTTGGGAACAGAGACATGGCTTACCAACCCTTGGAATTGCCCTTCTTAATCACAATTCATAGCTACTTTATGAAATAGAAACCAGTTACTCTTGACACTATATTTCAGCTTACTTAGTTTAGTGTGCAAGAAAATACCCATATTAATGTGCAGAGTTGTTATAATGTGAAAATGATTGTTAAAAAAACAGGAGTTACACGTTTGTGTTTTTTTAATTACAACTTTTAAGAAGATTTTTCAGCTGCAGGATTCTAAACCATATGCAACTGAAAATAGTCCTAGTATAGTAGGTCTGCATCCTATGCACAGTAGCTTGGAAGTGTATTGCATTGAACAAAAGAGGAAATGAACTTTTAAGGAAGCATTCATAGGATTGTGTGAACAGTGTTACAGATCCTTAAAAAGCTAAATTCTAAAAAAAAAGTAGCATCAGCAAACAGGCATTTAAAAAAAGGCAGACATTGCAGTCTTCTGTACAATCCATTCTTGCTTTTCAAATTGGTGTGATTTAAAGTGAAAATGAAAGGGTTTTTTGAATGAAGGCCCTTCAATCTCTGAACTGTAATTCCTGTCATGCCTATAGTTATATCTTGATTTTGCACACAAATGAGTTAGCTATGTACCATCTCTGGGGAAACTCCATAAAACTGTTTTAATGTGTTTCCCTTTTGTATTTCATTAGTGTATACTGGAAAATAATTATTTCAATGCCCTATATAAATACAGCTGCTTGAGAGGCCGAGGAATTTTTTTTTCTTTGTCATTCTTCAGTAAGTGTTTTGTCTTTTGGCAAGAATGCTACTTTTTAGCAGAGGTTTTTTCAAGGTAATGAATGACTTCTGCAGTCATTGGTTGTTTTGATTGTCTTGGCTTTCACTTTTAATGGGGCTGCAAAAGCTGTTTATTGCCTCATATATCCTCTAAAAGCAAACATGATCCTTTAATTAATCCCTGAAACTGATCAGGTGGCTGTAACTTGCTTAGCACTATGCCACTCAGGAAGGCCTCCCAACTTTGCCCCAATGCTTATTTGTTGTTTGATGCAGTTGGCTGATGCAGCTGGCACCGATTCAGCCTTTAGTTCAGCCAGCAGTTGCTCAGCAGGTTCAGCTGTACAGCTCTTGTAGAGAAAAAAAAATGAAAACTGCCTGCCAGCATCCTAGAGCCAGAGTAGAAATAGCTTACGGAGGCAATGATATCATGCTATATGTTATATAAGAACCGAGGCACAAAATGGGCAAGCGGATTCAAAGGTGCTCGAATGAAAAGGTCACTAGCAAGCATGTGGCACGTACCTGTTCTAGGATGGTAGAGTCTGACCTTCCTGTCTCGCATCTGAACCAAACCATGAATGGTGACAAGGTCATCTTACGTGAAGCTATAAGAACAACCATGTAGGCCCTGAAACTCACACTTTGTAGATATCCATGCACCACACTGTATGGAGGCCTTGTTGTTTTAAGGTCTAACATCATAATGCATGACTTTTTTCTGGTGCTTCAAATGATGTCAGGCTGTAAGGTAGAGCTGTATTCAGTCCCAGCCTTAGGAGCTGCGGGGGACCCCAACTGGAGCCATTTTGTGCAGGGCCCCAGATTCACAGCCAAGGTCTGTAGAATCGTGGAGATAGAAATAACATTATAGACTTTATATCTCTCCATAGAATGGAAAGCAATTAAAATGTGGGCTTAAAAAGTGCCTGCGAGTTAATGGACCAAATGGCTATAAGCACATCTTAATATAAAATTGCATACAAGTCTAGAGCAGATTAGCAGGTGGGGCCCTTAGGCAGGGGCTCCAATTGGCTTAGATCTGGCCCTACCTGTATTCTAGCTGGGGAGGCAGGGCGTTTTGCTTTATGCCGCTCAATAAATTCAATGCCTGGGGAGATTTCAGTCAGGCCTTTGCAGTTGATTCTTGGAACCCCATGCTGCGAAGTGTTTCCCTTTTTCTTCTACCCAAATATGAACACAGTAACCCATCCTTAAAAAATAAAACAGAGTTTAACATAAAAAAATATATATGTATCATCTCTGTGCTGCAGCAATTGGGAAGGGAAAGGGGGAATAGCCGCAATCCACTGAGAATGTTCTTCTGGGTGCTCTGGACTGTTCTTGTCTTTTCTGTTTCAGTTGAAAAGAGAGAAAAAGAAAAATGTAGACAAGAAGAAGCCTTTGCTAACGCAGGGCTGCACAACGTCAGTTGTGTCGAAGAGGGCTTCAATATTTTTACTGAAGAGGGTCGAATTACTCTTATCTGCCAGGAAGATTTTTGTTACAACCTTGCTAAATTATTCAACTCCCTTAGCACTCTCTGTCTGCCTCTTTCTCTAGGACTGCCTTTTTTTCTATTTTCCTACCCTGAATTCTCTCCACTGTCCTATTTCTCAGTTGCCCTGTTGCTTCAGCCTCCCAAATCTCTGCTAGTGGTGACAGTGAATTTCAGAATGGGGGACTTGGAATATAAGAAGACTAGCTTTCTGGACCCTAAGCCCATTTAGAACCAGGCCTATTATATGTGCTTCCCCCCTCCTCCAAAGTGTGCATTTCACAATGAAGTTGAACCAACAGTCCCAGTATTTTATTATGGGAATTCACGGGTAAGACCACATTGTCTCTATTCTCCAGGGGATCCCGGTGGCTTTGCCTTTGATTGTGGGTCATATTCATGAAGTGGGTCCCTAAGGCTGGGAATTACACAGCAGATCCCTGCACCACCTTCTATAGCACCACTGAAGCTGGGGTCAGCTGCGGAGTGTCCATCTGTACTTGCACAAAATAAAAGTGTGCACTGAACTCCAGGCTGCCATCCTACAAATGGATTGGAGAATACAGCAGCTCCTGTCACAGAGGTCACTGCACCCCCCCCACCCCAAATGGGTATGTCCAAGTACCAGTGGATCTACTTTCCAGCCGACTTTATAAGCTGCCAAGACACCCTCCCTGAAACACTGAGAAATGATGCACAATGAAGTTTTTGTTCCCAACCAAGTTTGCTCATTTGGAGAAACAACCACCTTTTTGAATGTTCTAACCTCAACTCTTTGGGGGATAAAGGATAAGTCAGTGCTTGCTGTTATCCCATCCTCGTGGAAGATACACAACTCTTAATTTACAGAGAGATTCTTAATCTCCAACCACCACCACCACAAGGTAACACCAACCAAGAACACCAACTTATGGCAAGGAGTCATGGGCTTGAAGGCAGGTCATATGAGGGTCTTCAAGACCCGTTAGATATCCCAAAGGGGCTTGGTGAACCAGAGAAGGGTTCAAAAAGGCTGCTACCACGAAGACCCATATGCACAAGTTTCATTGGACAGATCCATGCCCAAGTGTGACCCAAGATGGCACCTGGTGTTTAAGTGTGCTAGTACTCAAGCCCTCCTGCAGGCCCAACTACAGGAATTCCAGTGGATGCTTAATAGATGAAGAGCTTGAAGAGCATGTCTCTCTCTTGGCACCACACCTCAAAGATCATTACACTGAGTTATAGTCAACCGTCTACTAGTTGAGGACTTGAAAGCAATGGACTACCCCGAGGTAGACATCATCCACCACTCACCACACAGAAAGCTGTGAAATGTTATGGGAGTAGAGAATTGGCCCTTGTGTGAGATCTCTCACTTAGAGAAGATGCTAGTGTGGTTGGGCCATCTCACTCCGGTCCATACACCATGGACACCTGGGCTAATAAGGCCCAGGGAGGACCATCTCCACCCCTTTCTCACTTTTTCAAATACCCCCACGGGATTAGATAAAGGGTGGAGGAATAAATGACTGGTGTGGGGAACTGAAGCACTCTGCCCTTGAAGAATTTTCTGAGTTGATGGTAATGCAACAAGAAGTTGCATCTATTCAATCTTAATGCTCTATTGGCTGAAACAGGGCCCAGCCTTCCCCTGTCATCTCTTCCCCCCCCCCCATGTGTTCTATTCAGTTGTGTTTTCTTTCCTCAACTGCCACCAACATTCTATGGCTGGGGGGTGGGGGGTGGTCACAATCCACATTAGTCTGTTTATTAGTACATTTATACCTAGGCAGTAATTCAAATATGCAGAACACACCACCATACTCTGGAATGGCCCCATTTTACATGCAGTATAGCACTTCTGCCTAGAGGGGTGCTTTTTGTGCTTTATTTTTTTTACAACAATGAGAAGGATAGAAAGTGGTGATAGGTGTTTTTAATTCAAAGGGCGCATTTTTATAAATTATAATTGCTTTAAAATTTTACAAGATCAGTTATATAGGTGATACAGTGTCAGCAAAGGCAACCACAGAATGTGGGGTGGTTTTTTTTTCAGATTTCAAGGTATTTTTGTTTTTTACAAAAATGAGAAGCTCAGAACGTGGTGTTGAGTTTTTATATTGTTGTCGCTGGAAAAAAAACCCCATCTCTACTTATGGCCTAAAAATCATATGTGGCCGTACTGCTGCCAGACATGCATGTCTTGAATTTGGTAAACTGATTATACAGGACCCATACTACAATGCAAAGAAGAGACAAGCACAAGATGTGAACCAGGTATTACAGCGTAATGTGGGGGGAAATTCAGATTTTAAAGAACAAGCAACACATTCACAAGTGCATACACCCCCCCCAACAACCCTGTAAACCAACAGTACTTTACTTTTTCACATATGCAAAAAGGATGACAAGTGTCAGTACTTCATACAACTAGATTTAATAAGTTATTACAGAAAAAAGTCCAAACTACAAAGTTGAAGCAGTCAGTTGTAAGCAATAGCAGCATTGAGCTCCATGTTTAGTCACAGTACTGCAGTTCCATACAAAGCATTAGTCCAAGCAAAAAATAATAATAATGAAAAAAAGGTAAAAGTCTTTCAGGTTTACTAGCAAAACCAGTCTAAGAGAACATGTAGTAAAAGCTATGGTACATTTAAAATTAGTTGGGAAAAAAATTACAGAGATCTTAGCTGTGAACACTAAAAGTTATGTTCATTATTTTGACAGCAAAATTACAAATACCTAATACTTTATACCCCAACAGAACTACATCCAGAAAAAAAAAAAGATAGCAGAAATGATTATCTCATATTAGCACCCTGGATATCTATTTGTTGCTAAACATTATTAGGTAAATTTAAAATGTGCAGAATGACCTAACATTGCTCCTGATTTGGGTTATACAGGTTGAGTATCCCTTATCCAAACTGTTTAGGACAGGAAGGTGTCTGGACTTTGGAATAATTGCATAAATATAATGAGAATGCCTCCTCTTGCTCTTTACACTGTTACCCAGTGCTTGGGTGCTTCCCTGTTGGGTGCTTGCTGGTCTCTGACATTTTTCAACAATGTCTGTACACAGCACAGAGCAGAGACTAGAACTTACAGCTTATACATGGGAATGAGCACAAGACCTCCTTTCTACATAAAGTTTTTAAAAGGTCTTGGACGAAGATGCCTGGATTTTGGAATAGTCTGGATTTTGGATGTCTGGATAAGGGATCATCTACCATGAGAACAAATCGCCAGCATGAATATAAAATACTTTGTGGTAAGACAGAAACACAACAGCAGCAGAGATTGAGAAGAAACATTTTCTGGTTAAAAAAAGGTTAAGCCGACATCATACAAACTGGTGTAAAAAGCAACTACACACAAGCCTGGTTTAACAAAAGACTTTTTTTATAAATCTGTGACTAATCTTTCACTTATACCTTGCAAGTAGAGATGTCACAATACTGAAAGATTAACATTAGGGATTACCCCAGTAAAGAACTATATATATTTTTTGTTCTACTCTAACAAAGATAGTGAAATCAGCAAAGTTAATTTGCTAACTGCATATTCGTAATACAATTTTCTTGTAGCCCTTGCCTTTCTAAAAGGCAAGTGTGTAGGCAGAAATCTAAACACATACTTTGTACCATGTCACAGGAATTCCAGAGATTTCCCCTTCCGTTCTATTATATTTCCATAATTTGTGTACAACCCAACCAGTAGTACCTAATTAGAGTCTAAGAGCCATCCTATGCTTGTTTACTCAGAAGTCCCCATTGTCTTCAACAGGGCCAACTTCCAGGGAAGTGTACATAGGATTGCAGCCTAACTTTTACTATTGATTTTGCCTTTACATTACTTACAAAAGGGGACACAATGGACCAACTCTAGACATTTCCACAGGAGTTCTGTAAATTACCTCCTTGCAGTAGAAATCAGCTTGAGGATCAAAATGGTTTTGATCCAAAGCAATAAGCTACTGCATCTAGGGAAGGCCATTGTATGTTCAGTTTATAACACACCAGTTTGGCTTACAGGATCTTAAGGGGTGGGTGGATAGATAATCTCTAGCTTCGGCACATGAGTTCTGCCAGAATAGCAGCAAAAGGACAGGGGATTAGACAGGGAAAGGTGAAGATGAACTACATAAAGTGAAGCCATTATGACAGCAGCAGTAGCAGCAGATGCTGCACCTGTGATGAAAAAGGGCCAACACAAAGACAGGGAGAAATATACAAGCAGCTTGAAAAAAAAGTGCTCAAGTGTCGTAATAAGGGTTGCTACACATGCATTATTTAGCACTAACTACGCAATAAATTACACTGTATGGTAATTGCACTGTAACATTATGTAGATACTATACAACTTCCTCCATTTGTTCTGGGCTACCGCTTAGAGAAGTGCATGGAAATGCAGCATGAGGCGAGCTTAATAAATAAAATAATGGCAGATCACACTGAAGCGTCTTGGGAGAGATTTTAAAGATACCAGTCCAAAAGAGACTGTAAAGAGTTCGGGGTGGTGGTGGAAGAGAGGGGGGAATTGATTCAGTGTTGGTGCTGTGTAGTCTCCATTTATTTTTCTGCCATGTGGACCCCACTATGCAGCATAGATGCTGCGTATGCCTAAGGTGATGAGGGAAAGGGAGCAGGTGAGTATTATGCTAAACAGGCAAGGTTGCAACACCTGTTATTGTTATAGATTGGAGTTCACGACCACAGCAATAGTGTTCATCAGCATTGGTGCTGCATAAATAGACAGCAAACTGGTACTGTGACATCCCTATATCTTCCTAAATCATTTCGATAAAGGAAAAAGGCTTTTCAAAAATATCACATCATTTTCCTGCTTCATTCTGTAATTTTATTGCCCAATTATTCATTACAGTTTTTCAATCATTTTACATATCCAACCATTTTCACACCATTGTAAACCACATCAGCGAGTTAATACATAAAGCTTTGCATTTCAAAAAACTAGACACTTTAGTAACAATATTACAAAGGTTTTTAGCTTCAAAAATAACTGAAAATGAAAAAAATAAACTTTTAAAGAATTAGCATCATAAAATTAATTTATTCCAAGTAAAAATACAAAATAATATTAATGACATTGACCAGATATGAAAATCTCTCCCAGAAACAACTATATTAATGGTTGAGAAAGCACTCCTTAAAGAAAATCTGAAATAAAAATGAAAAATATGTCAATGTTTAAATTTCTCTTAGCAAAAAATCTTTCTAAAAATAACAATGAAAATTTGTCTCAGTACAAAGGCTACATTACTATTGAAAAAATACCAGCATGAAGAAAAGGTACATATTTGACAGTAGAAAAATGATCTTAGTGAATCACAATGTCTAAAGTCTGCAATGAAAATAAATCTGCAATAAAGATTTATGCCTTTTTTCTTTTCTTTTTTCTTTTTTTTATACAAACAGTACAAACAGTATTGCACATAACAACAAATAGTCGAGGTTAAGTTGCCTTCAAAAAAAAAATAGACTAGTTCAAGTCTCACATCAAGAGAAGGCCACAAGAGGACCTGCTGTACCCAGGGGCTTCTTAGTCAAGTTGCAGTTCAGAACACCTTAGTTTAAAAAATAACTTCTTTTCTTGAAGGACCCTCTGATAATAATATAACATATTAACAACTTAGGGGGCACATTCATTTACAAAACAAAATGGGACCATGTTATAATTTAATAAACTAAAAAATTATCTTTAAAAAAATACAAACAGAAGAACTCTCACAATTCTGGTCAGTCGTGCATAATTGCTTGATTATAAATATACAAATTAAGGGAAAAATATTTTTTCACCTTTCACAACTTCCAGCACCAAATGGAGTTTTGTTTTACACCTTTCCTTGCTGTATTCATTTTAATCTTATTACTTATATAACTTCCAGCATCTTTTTTTTCCTCTTTCCCTCTTTTTTTAGGCGATGTTTGTACATGAAAGAAGGAAGTGTCTTCAAAAAGTATAGTTTCACATAATTAGGTAGACTTCTGTAGGTTAGCTATGATCTTCAATATTACAGTTATAAAGCTCTAACTTCTTCATTTTTGAAAACGCAAATAAGCATGAAAAAAATAAAGTTACCCATCTGTTAAATCATTTTCTCGCAGAATTAAATTAATATATATTTTTTCTGAATAAACTTACTTAGAAAATATTTTCTTTCCTATATTTCAAAATTGAGGTATTGCAAAAGATCATGTCAGTCAGAAAGCATGCCTTTTTCTTTAAAAAAGAATAATCTGCCAACTATTGAAAACTGTTTAGATACAAAAAGTAGTGCATAACAAATCTGGTATAGATGAAAAAACCCAAAACAGGAAAAAAGAGAGACACCTGGGCTGGATAAAGCAATATCACAAAAATGCCCAGAAGAAACCGTGAAAGGGATCAGAAGGATGATTTCTTTAAACCAGTAAAAAACTATTTTTTTTAAACACAGAAAGTTCCTTTCAGAGCCAATAAATGCAACTAAATATTAAAAGAAAACTTACAAAGTTAGACATTAACAAGGCCATCACAACACACAAAACCCAGAACATTTAAATCTACTATGCGGTGTCATATCCAGTCAGATTGTCCCCAGAACTGCAAATATGGGGGGGGGGGGACACAAACAAAAAAACCCAGAAAAAAATAGTGTACACATTCTCACATTCTCATAGATAGCACACTAATGTGTGTTTACATGTTAGCCTTGCAGCCCCATAGTACATGCTAAAAAAATGTCCACCGGTATAGTAGATTTCAAAATGTGTTCAAGCTTCACAGGATACATCCAGGTTTCAAGAAATAAATGTCACACACCTAGAGTGTTGACATCTTGCAAGTTCACTTCTGTATGCAGACATTTCTTTAGCACCACTGTTCCTACACCTTTCATAAAATGTGCCTAGTTTATTAGCCTACTATCTAAATTGGTAGTGTACATATACTGTTATGAGCTCTTTGGTTTTCTGGATAAGGGCTGCAGCTACACAAATGGTGCAAGCATTTATGACAGAGATCAGAACTAAGAGCTCAATGGTTTCTGTGTGTGTTCATTCATTTGTTGTTGAACTGTCAGAAGTGTGTGAATGTTAGACAGAGGCTTAAACAGTTAACATTTGATCACAGTACTAGACATAATCACTTTACTATATAAAATAAATTGCACAATATATAACAGAGCACCGCAAAGTACTTCGTCTATCATTCACAAATTTGTTTTAAGGATATTCTACATCTAGTTTTTTAAAAAATATTTGTTGTAATAATAGATCATACTGCGATGGGCTCATCCTAATTTCAGAAGCATTTACATTTACTGAGGCATGCCTTCCTCCAGTCAGTAATCTGTGTGTGTGTCTGTGTATTTTAATGATTTATTTTTTTTACAGAGTACTTTGTAGCCTATATAGATTCTTAATTGGTGCATTGTGGGCAGATTTTTATAGACATATATAAAAAATTTTATTGCATGCAGCAACCTGATTAAGTAAACATGCAGTCAAAACTATTGACCTTCCTTGGAAGCTTTCTGAATGCTATACTTATTTCCTTTCAGCAGCCATCACTATTTTAAATCACATAATCATCTTGTAATTGATACCCTAGCTTGAATAGAGTATTGTGGTATCAGTAATACCACCTTAATAGCAGCAAAAGCTATTGCAGCATACACTTACATAACACTAAAAGGCCTAACCAAATAGGAACCCCTCAGCAAAACAAAAAAGGGGGGGGAAGGGTGTGGAGAAAGTGTGACCCAGCTTATGAGGTATCATCCTTGCCAACAAAATGGAGAGCAATTAAAGACTTTGTAGGGTTCTTCTACTTTAAGTGACCCAAACTAATGATTGCTGAATATCCATTTGAAGTTTTTGCTACATCTGCCACCTACTTGTGAGTGTTACCTTTGGTAAATCATCTGCTAGGGGCAAGTCTACGTTTCTGAAAATAAGTGCATGCTCCAGTTTTAAAATAAAATTATAATTTAAAAAATCTCCATCACATACACATCACCCTAGTGGAGGCCAATGAGAGTGGCAGTCTACTTATCGTCACACGTGACAAGTCTTGCGTAAGAAATTAAGGTACCAAGCAGATGTTTGTGTGAATCAAAGTGCAAAATCAGTACAGTTACACTCTGCTAGGCTTGTATTATACTGGACACAGAGTTCAGTTATGTGACTGTAAATAATAGTAATAATCGTAATTAAAAAGACCCATCTCTTCATTAAAGTCAAGGATGAATGCACAGATTTCCAGAACACTAAAGCCCGGAGGCAGCACTCTCTTCTTCCTTCCATGTCACCAGCTCCAGTACTTGCTGCTGGATTGAGACCCAAACTTCAGCTCCAGCGGAACGGGACGTGGCGGGGTCGATCGCCGCCCTCCTTCACGAGTGGCTTGTGGAACTCCCGTCCAGCCCGAGAGTGAATGCTTGCCCAACAGTATTCACAATAATACTGCAAGCAGGTAACATTGGCACAGAAGAACGGAGCAAATTTTCCACCACAGCGAGTGCCCTGGCATTCATCACACATCTGATCATCAAGCACGTATGGCTTCACTTCCACCTGGAAAAGGAAATAGACACCATTCATTCAGGAAGCAAAGGAAGGTGAGTTGAGCTGGAATCTCGCCTCTGGAGACAAGAAAAACCCAGCCACCCTATCAGCATGCCAAAAGACCGTCAATAAAATACAGGAAGTTTTCAGAAGCTTTAAAGATGGGGACAGCCAAGCTGTTAACACGAAGGGCCCCTGCATCCTTCAAAAGCTGTACAGAAATTGTACCAGCCAAAATGGAAGCTTATCACATCAGAATGCTGCAGGGGGGGTGCCTAAATTCTCTCAAAAGAACAATACAGTTACATTGCAACGTAAGCTTTAGTATGAGCTATTTAAAAGGGACAGGAGCTGGACATAGCGGAGCTGGAAAAGGTATGGAAGAGAGTGACTAAAATGATTACGGGGCTGGGGCACCTCCCTTATGAAGAAAGACTGCAGCGTTCGGGGCTCTTCAGTTTAGAAAAAAGGCGCCTGAGGGAGGACATGATTGAGACATACAAACTTATGCATAGGAGGGATAGAGTCGATAGAGGGATGTTCTTTTCCTTCTCTTACAACACCAGAACCAAGGAACGGCCACTAAAATTGAGTGTTGGGAGAGTGAGAAGAGATCAAAGGAAATACTTTTTTACCCAGCGGGTAATTAATCTGTAGAACTCCTTGCCACAGGAGGTGGTGATGGCATCTGGCCTAGGTGCCTTTAAAAGGGGGTTGGACAGATTTCTGGAGGAAAAGTCCATCGTGGGCTATAGGCCATGATGGGTTGTGCAACCTCTTTACATTAGTAGTAGGCGACTTCAGAATGCCAGATGCAAGGGAGTGGCAACAGGATGCAAGCATCTTGTTGTCTACTGAGCTCCCTGAGGCACCTGGTGGGCCACTGTGTGATACAGGAGGCTGCACTAGATGTGCCTTTGGCCTGATCGAACAGGGCTCTTCTTACAGGTGCTATAATGCTGAAAGATTGACCATTCCTGCTTTAGAAATAGGTTTTAATAGCAAATGGAGGTGGTAAAGAACATACTGATACAGTAAAAAGGGAACCAACAATATGCTGTTTTTGCTGGGCAAATCAGGGAACAAGAGCAACTATGTCTGCCATGGATTTATTAAGGAACAGTCCTGTAATAGAAACGATGCAGCAACATTTCAGGTTCTCTCCGCACCATTTTGCTTGTTACTAATTCTAGGCATCTAAGAACAAACTTAGCATTCCCTACTACAGGTCTCCTATTGTGTTTAGAGAAAATTAAAGGTAAAGGGTAAAGGTTTCCCCACAACCGAATGGTCTAGTCGTGACCAACTGTAGGGGGCGGTGCTCATCTCAGTTTCAAAGCCTATAGAGCCGGCGTTTTTGTCCGAGGACAAGCTTCCGTGGTCATGTGGCCGGCATGACTATACGCCGTAGTGCACGGAACGCCATTACCTTCCCACCGAAGTGGTCCCTATTTATCTCCTTGCATTTAGGTGCTTTCGAACTGCTAAGTCGGCAGGAGCTGGGACAAGCAACGGGAGCTCACTCCGTCGCGCAGTCTTGAACTCCCAACCTTCCGGTCGGAAAGCCCAGCAGCAGCGGATGAACTCGCTGCGCCACCACATCCCCATAGAGAAAATTACTATATATCAAATAGGAGGGAAGCCTGGAGAGAAAGGGGACAGGGAGAGAGTGGAAGACATTAGAATGTCAGTCAGCACATAGCTATAGTGAGGCTACCATGTTCCTTAAAGCAGTCCCAGAAAATTCATTTTGTGTCATGTAAGCCAAATCATTTCAAGTCCTGCTTTTGATCATTTTATTTCTGAGCCAACAACATATTAAGGCGACTCCTACTACCACAGTTGATGTTCAGGACCTTCTTTACATAAGATCAACTTTATTGTACCACATAATACCAGTGACCTAAATTTGGAGCTGCAAGACTTCATCAAGCACCAGGCAATTAAACACTCTTCACATTAATATGCTAACTTGTCAGCTGCATTGAAATGCTATTTTAAAAAGCCCTCATCTTACTGTCCTATTTTTGCTTCTTAAAATATTAGATGCTATCACCAAAATAAGTCTACAGAGATAAGGTAAAGGTAATTATATTCTGAGCTCAGCTTTTGAGACAGCCACACGACTCAGAATTAATGCGGTACTGACTTTTCTAGTCATTCATGAAATAATGCCTTTATATGACGTCTTCTCTATCACACTTGATAAAGTTACAAAACTGTAAGAACACAATCCAGTCAACTTAAAACATTTCTATATCCCACTGATTTAAAAAGAAGAGTTAAGCAAGTGTTTAAAATGCCTCTGATTAGAATTAATCTAACTAAAAGTGTTTAGCTTTGGTCAGATTATGCACCAACGGTTAAAAGTTATGCTATTAAATACTACAACATTGTGGGCCTTATCACCAGCAGTGTGTTTTTACAGCTGGCTCTGGGTGTTGTAAACGTACTGTGAAGAATATTTACAGCACCCAGAGAGTAGGTGCCACCCGTGTTGGGGCCACACCAATCGGTGCTGCACCCCAGCGGGGGGGGGGGGGTACGGACGGATGGCACTTCAGCAGTGCTGACTGGTGGTAAGGCCCGTTGAGGTAGGGAGGGGGTGGAACTAAGTGGTGAGGGAGGAGCAGGCCCAGCCAGGGGGTCATCAACCCTTGTGTAGGGCTGGGCAGCCCAACACGGGGCTGCTCGAGTCTCTTCGCAAAATAGCTGGCAGAGACTCAAGGAGCCCCATTACAGGGGGCCCCGCAGCTGCTGCTGTTTACATAGGATGCAGTAGTAGCCATTTTGCTATTGCTGCTCCTACAGGACCTGGGCAGCTTAGGATTGGTTGTGAGGCTGCAGCTCCAATGTACTTCACATGTGGAATTTGAGCTACATACAAACTTCTGTCACATTCTCCAATACGTTTGCAAGAAGGTTCTAACAACATGCATTGTATACACAGAATGAGAAACAATTCATACATTTTCTACAAAGAATCTTACAGTTTGAACTACATTGGGCCTGTTTGGAATAATATAAAGCAATGTGTGTCAAAATGCTTTGCCTTTCAGCTGTTGCTCAATAAAATATTTGGAAATATATTCTACAAGAGGAAAACTTTTAAATGAAAAGTGACATGAAAATATTACTAAGGCTTCATCTTGAAACACAACTATGATTTCTGCAAATTCTGCAAAAAGTACCCTTTAATTAAACTGCTTTTAAAGGTAAAATTAACTTTCACAACGTTTTGGCCACCAGAGAAGATGTCAATTTCCAAAACAAAACACAAAACTGAATATGCACAAATATATGGAGAAGGCCCTTAGTTCAGCTGCAGTCTTTATACTTTGTGCACAAAACTTCAGGTTCGTTGAAATCTCCAGTTAAAGTCTTTATGGCAGGAGGACTGGGGAGGGTCACACTTTGAGGGACTAAAGGGCCCTTAAAAGTCAAAGGGAACAATGCTAGGCTAGTGGTTAAGGGGCCAATGGTCTGGCCCTGCACGGCAGTTTCACATCTTAAATTGTCTTCTATGCCTCTGTAATATATCAGCAATATGAATCCATCGTGTACGATTAACTTACCCGTTTATCAATGTCATTGTGTTGGAGCTGGACAAAGCGAGCACTAATAGCAGCAATATAGCTCTGCTGATTGGAGAAAGCCACTCTACCAGCACCTTTTGGGTACTTCAGCTCTGGGTCGGTATCAATGCCAGCATAGCAAACTCCTCCATACAAACGGTCCATAATCATTGCTAATTCAACTGTAAGAGAGAATTACAATAGATTCATTCATTCGCAGAAGCTGTGAAGAAGCTGCCCACACAAATAGACACACCAAGATTGTTCAGAGAGCTATAGCACCCAAGGAGCCCAAAACTGATTGACTATAAAAATAAATATATCAAAAAATACGTGCCAACAGAAAACATTATTTACCAACCTAGGTACATAGACTACAAACAAAGAATTTTATCAACTATGCATCTAAGATAGCAAAATGATTCTGCTTTTAAATCAATTGATGAAAAGGCACAAGACATTTATCAAGGTTTCTCAACACAAGACATTTATCAAGGTTTATTTAATGAAGATTATTTTTTAGGTTGACAAGTTCAGACATGCAAAGAGGCTGTTACTGCAAAAAATAATCTTAAATATGGTGGTAGCATAGAAAGGACAAAGTACAATTTAAAGGTAGTGGTGTCTACAACTCAAATCAAGGTAACACCATTAACTAACACTTGGATGCATTTTGCCAAGTTTGCTGTTGGAACCAGCTGCTGTTTTGCAGATGGTAAATATACTTTGTCCTCAGTAAGTGAAGAAGGCCAGCATTCTTGGGACAAAATCTATCAATAGGGAATGTATTTCTGGCTGGACACCTTTACAGAATTAATTTTGTTTTGCTTGTTCTTTCTACTCCAAGCCAGCTTGCAAACCAAAAATGAAGTTTGGCATTTTGTGACCTTCCCTCTGCTGGGTGCTACTGGTTACTGCATCCAAGGTGTCAGCTCTTTGTGGCCAAGTCCAGGGATTTTTCACGGACCTGCTTGTCACCTCCTTACCCTTTCCTCTTTATGTTTCATTCATTTTTCTTCTGAGTTTTTAAATAAACTGGCTATATTTTGGCTTCCTGTCTGCCAAGCCCAAGTGTTTTGGTAATTCAGTGAGTTGTCACGCCTGACTGTTTACAAGTTTTCAACCAGAGGCACTTGCCTCAGTGCTCTCGTGGGAGGGGAGGTTTTTTCCCAGACAGCTGCCCCTCTGTCTGGTTTCTTTAGCCCAGGATGGTGGCAGCAGCAAATATATCCACTGATTTGGCCCTCCCCTTTCAGCTGCTGACCTAGTAAAATGGCAAAGTGGAGTCCATGAAGGCCAGCGCTAAAGATTAACCATCAGGTGCTACTCCCCTTGGTCATCCTCCAGTTTACACACACACACACACACACACACACACACACAATGTGAATTTATCCAATTTAAATCCCAAAGTAGCCTGGTCAAGTTGTGAGTTTGAATTGAGAAAGAGCATGCAGTGAGAACCGTCTCAACTCTTCCCACCAGTCTTCTTTTTGCTCAAAGACATTCCTCAAACTATTTTGTTTTTTTTACTCAGAAGGAAAGGATCCCTACATTTCCTTTTCTCTTTCTAGGTGAAAAAGCAGTTTGTGGAGGGCAATTATTAGGTGAAACACAGCATAGGAGAACAATTAGATGAATTCACGTTCCACCCAACATTCTGCTCAGATGCAGCCTCCCCAGGTAGTTTTTCCTTCTACCAACACAACATTATCATCTTGGAAAAATACATGAAATTCCAAATGTGTAATATGATGCATAATCTTACTACAGGAGGTACCCACTTCACAATGGGTAATCTTTATGATGGGATCAAATCACTTTACAATGGACCCTCCGTGACAAAACAAGGCTCATACCAATACAATAGGTTTTCTGCTGTACAAAGAGCTTACAATTGCTGCCAATGGAACCTCGCCAGCGACAGATAAGACAATCGGCTAATAAGACAATCGGCTACTGCAAGAGTTTGGTTGCACTTCTGCCAATGTTTAACATTGTGGCTCTGTATGTTTGAGGGAAGGAGCAGACTCAAAGGATGAAGGCAGCATAACACCACTGGATGAAGGGGAAGGGAAATGGAAACCTCACAAGCAGTTCCTACCATCCTCTTTAACACACAGGTGCTCCTGTGTATTGGAGGGAAGGAGAGACAAAAGGCAAAATCTTTGAAGTAGCAGCTCAATCCTGATAGGAGCACTTTTAAAACATGACCTCTAAGCAGCACATCCTGGCTGTATGTGTACTGAGGGAAGGACTGAGCTGAAATGAAAACCTGCAAGCCCTCAGCCACAGGAGCAGAATTTTTGACAGAACCATAGTCCCTAAAGAGCAGAGCAGGCACCTTTTGAGCACTTTTTAGAAAGGAAAATAGCTTAGAACTAAGTGGCAGAGGTCTTGGAATGACTCTTCCAAAAACAATGAGTCACTGCAGTGGTTCTCAAACTTCTTAGCACCAGGACCCACTTTTTTGAATGATAGTCTGTCCTGGACCCAACGGAAGTGATGTCATAGCCCGAAGTGCTATCATTGCAATGTCAAAACCTGCTGCATTCCTAAGAACACAGCAATAAATTGGGTTATTTCTCAGCCATTTTCCAAAGTAAAATCAATAAAACAGATTCATTTTCTGAATCAGAAAGAAAAAAGCCTATTTACAACCTTGGCACAGTACAGACAAATCAACCACACAGCCTTCCCCCTTTCCAGCATTCCACCTTCCCATATTTTCAATATGGCTGCTCCAGGTGCTTTGTGATCCACGGGTGGATCCCGAACCCACAGTTTCAGAACCACTGTGTTACTGGACTCACATTACAATATTTTCACAATACAGGCGTGCATCGCTTAGCAATGTTCTGCATAACAACTGACTGCATTTACGACGGTGGTCCCTTGAGATCAAAGTTCCCCTAATTTAAAGGCTCACGCATGAAACCACCCCACCCACCTTGCAAAACTTTTTCCTTGTTTTAGGCTTGAGAGCACTTTCCTTCTTCTGCACATGTGCCACTCGGAACTACTTCGGGTCTATCTGAAGTGCTTCTGTTGTTCCCGTCTTCTGGTTCCCTTCTACAAACATGCACTTGGCGGTTTACCATTCTACAAATAGGAGCTTAATCAGGCAACAGAGCTTGAGCCCATGTGTCTGTTTTCTGGACTGCCAGGGGCTTCACCTCTCTGTGTCTGTGATTACCAGATTAAGCCCCTGTTATTAAAGTTAACATAGTTCATGGAGTTAACAGAAGCCAAACTCCATTGGCTGATTAAGCTTGTTTTAACAAACAAAATGCTTGTATTACGACGGAATCACATAACAACGGGGATCTGAGAATGTATCTCCATCATTAAGCAATACACTACTGTACAATGGCATCTCCAGAATGGATTACCACCATCAAGTGAGGGTCCACCATACTTTTACTTTATTTATCAAAGAAGCTAAAAACATCACACTGACCCATTTAGAATGTTTTCTTTAAAAAGAAAATTAGCAAACTGCTAAAGAGATTACTATTGAACCAAACGTCTGGCTATTGTTCGAAACATTATCCTTCAAAAATAATTTCACTCACCAGCTCGGAGGGGTCGTGGAACTCCTCCAACAAAAATAGTTTTTCTGGGGTCTAAAGGTTGAGAACCATCCATTACAAAGTCACTGTCGCTTAAATTCCAAGGTCGAATTTGCACCTGAAAAAATAATTTCAACGTAAAATAAAGTTGCCTTTTTAAGAAGCCAGGGGGGTTGATAATTTGATGTTTTTCATATCGTACAATTCTGCATCATATCCAACTGATAAAGATGGAATGTTGCAAGAGTTCCACTTCTGTTTTTATAAAGTTCTTCATTTGTTAAGCACAACACTAAAAGCAACAATTCACAAGGACCCGAGTATCTGATTCACCTTCATCTCTGCTACATCTCCCAGATATGTGCTTCTGTCAGAGCCCAAGTCTTACTGTGACAGCCCAAGTCTTACTTCAGAGTAAAATAAAACAGTTTTCAAACCCCTCTAGCTATTAGCTTTTCAAGCCTTATTGACAAGCTTATGTAATATTAGTGTTATTACAAAAGCCTGCGAAATTGAAGATCAGAAACATGTTTTTTAAAGCATATTATGGTTTTATATGAATTTAGGGTAGTGGGCAGCAGAATCTGCTGTCCACAGCTCTGACTGGCAGTTGTGAAAGTAGTTGAGAAAAACATTTCTACAAATATAATAAAAAGATAAGGCTTATTATAACAGCAAGTTAAGTGACATTGGTTCAGAGCAAAGTGAGTAAGCAGGCAAACAGTTTCTAGCGGTGAAGTTGTAGAGGCAGGGGGAATGAAAGGCCTTTTCAACATGGAACTCTTCAGTTGCAGAAATTACAGAGTGGTTCAGTGGACACATCTTTAATGCAAACAGATTCTTTAATAGAATCAGAGTAACAGAATCTACAAGATCAAAGACTAACCCCCTGCCAATGAACCCTGTCCACAACTACAACGTCAGCAGTAGAGGGCTAGAAACTCTGCAAATCAGAAGTAAATAATTTCAATACAATATGCCCTTGATACCCTCAGGGGTTCCATTCTCAGGACCCCCCCCCCCCGCGGATACTGAAATTTGCGGGTATTGAAACGTGCAGATTTTGGCCATCACCCAACCTCCAAACCCATCAGAGCTATACTCCGGTGGGGTATGGAGGCTTTTCTGAGGCCCGCAGACACTGTGCATGACCACCGGCGGCCTCTGTGTGCCTTCGAATGCTTGTTAGGGCAAAAAATCCTTAGAATGCTTGTTAGAGCAAAAAGGCCTGGGGAAGCCATTTTGCTGCCCATTCTCCCAGTTTAGAGAGATCGTTTTAAAGCTCTTCCCAAACTCTTCTGGTCTTCATCACCTGCAAAAGTTTCGTGTCTTCCACAAACTTGGCTACCTCACTGCTTACCCCTGTCTCCAAGTCATTTATGAACAAGTTGAAGGGCACCAGTTCCAGGACAGATAATTGGGGCACATCACTTTTCACCTCTCTCCATTATTACTATTAGTATTACTATTATTAAATGAATTTATACCCCGCCTTTCTGCTCCTTGTTAGGGCACCCACAGATTTGAGTCAATGCAGGGTCCTCAAGGGAGTATGGCTATGGGCATATCATGATGGCTCCTTGCACTTGAAAGTAATGATTGTTTCACTTTGGGCACTTGCATGCATTGCAAGTCTTACCAATTATTGAGAACACACCAGTCTGAATACCAAATTATTTTGACAATATCTTTCAACTACCCAACCCCACCCCTGGTTTGTATATACTGTAGCAATCTATGCCTGCACAGCAGTCCAAGTAACAGGACAATGAAGAGCCAATTGCTTACAGACATATTTGGATGTCAGTTAATAGAAGATAGTACATTTGATTTACTTACTGGTTTGTCCTTTATAGTGGGACTTGATACACATAGATAAAGTTTCCCATCTTCTTCCAGACAGGCATCTATTAGAGCTTGCACTGAACTTTCTTCTTGGAATAGTAGAAAGGCATAACCTTGGGAAACAACAACAATACAATCAGGAATAAAGTCAATATATATAAATTTGTGACACATATACCACCATTAGGGTTGCTAACTCTGATTGAAGCAATTCCTGGAAGGCCACACCGCTATGATGCAATGTCATTTAACCAAGGAGGTCCTGTTGAGCGACCTCCCGATTCCTGGAGACTCCAGGTCAGTCCTGGAGGGCTGGTAACTCTAACCACAATACTTTTTTATACACACATACTAAGCATTCTGTAACATTTAAATACACTTCATTCAAAGCATAAATATGTTGTGAAAAGTCATAAAACAAGACTAAAACAAAATTAAGGTACTGGTGATTTTGTTTACATGACACAATTTGCATGTTATATAATGCGGAAAAATGACTGCTGCATTGATGTCTTTATTCTGTTTTAATATTGTTTTTATTTATTTATTGTAAGCCACCCTGAGGAAAAGGCTAGAAATCTTTTAAATAAATACATTCACACGCACAGACTTAACAGTGAAGCAATGAATGTCGCCCCAACCACCAGCATGTGACTGTGCCACTGTCCTATCACATACCACCCATCTCTCACTCTCAGATATTATCCTATGCACCAATGCAAGATCCTTAAACAGAATCCCTGCACCAATACAGATACAGACTAAGAGTGCAAACTTATCCAATTTTCCAGTGCTGATGCAGCTGTGCCAACAGGGCTTGCACAACACCCTGCAGGTGGGAGGGGGAGAACAGTAATGGAGGCCTTCTCAAGGTAAGGGGATGTTTGTTCTCTCACCTTAGGGCTGCACTGCAGCTGCATCAGTGCTGAAATGTTGGAAAGGATTGGGTCCTTAACCCACTGTAAGTGTAAGAACCGGGCTAGCAAAATAAAGTTTACTTCATATATTTAATATTGCCCCAATTCTACCATTATCATTCTGTCTCTTCCCACATATATCTCTAATCCAATATACTTCTAATATATATTTCACCTTCTAGCTGCCAGCACAGATCAAGGCTGTATCGGTCCCAAAACCAGGCCAGAACCCAGATTGAAATGGATCAAAATAGGTTCATTCAGACATGTGGCAGTAGACAAATTTGTCATGAACAATATGAATTCACTCCCTTGCAAGTGTATCCAAGTGTCACATTTACAATGGTTTGAAATGTTTTGGTACAATATACACACAGATAGGGGAGGGGAAAGAGTGGCATCATCGTGTCAAACAGGGCCAGCTCTAGGAGCAGTGGGGCCCAATTTAAGGCATTCTCGTGGGGGGGCACCACTCACCAAGAAAAGCGCTTGTGGTCCATTTGTGGCACATGGAAATAGTTGGTGATGACATAATGACTTCATCCCAAACTGCTTCCAGGAGTCTCATTTTGGGCAGTTTGTAGGCAGGGTCAGGTGGGAGGGCCCAAAGTAAAGCTGCTCTGCTTGCCCCACTGACCATAGAGATCCCGGCTGCAATATTAGGTGATATGCTTGCTGTGCTGGTGCAGCCCCCCGCCCCCTAAAGCGCGAAGCCCAATGTGGTAACATTGATCACATTGGCTTAAGGCCGGCCCCGGTGTCAGGTTCTGACCCAACCTACACATGTTTGAGGGTAGAGAATGAGTTCAAATAACCTCTCTGTAGGGTTTCCAATTGTGCAGAGAGAATTGTAAATATGCAAGTTCTTTTCAAAATTTCAGATGGACATGCATAGGTTAGGGAAAGATCCAGCAACCATAATTCTATTTCTCATTCCCATCCTTGTGATTTCCATTCTACTAAAATAAATAGGTGAAAAAGCTCTATTTTGGGGGTGTATATATGAAATCACTTGTGTGCACACCAAAAAAAAGTGTGTAAACAAGTCTAAGTAGATTTCATAAAAATGACAAAGTAACATGTTTCCTATTAAAATAGGGGGCTAAACACAAAAAAGGAGGATTAAGGAAACTGCCGCTGTAATACTACCCCAGCAACGGAAAAACTGACTAGAAGAATAAAATTCACTCCTTGTATAGATAATATTCATAAATATTAGATATAGAATTTCCAGTCTCAAGATTGCTGTTGTATTTGACCACAATGGAGAAATATGCTTTCAAATTCTATGACACGTCTCTTCAGAGCTAGACTGTAGAGAAAGGAGCAGAAATCTAATAGATATAGAGAACTGATGCAAGAAATAGAAATCTCAGTCACAATGTGTTTCAAGCACAAAGCTTTTCATTTGGAGCTATTCACAAGCATCAGAATGTTGGGAAGGGTCACTCCCAATTTTATTGCTTTACGAGTCTTTACTGAAATGGTATAAAGGTTTTCATTTTTAAACATTCTCGGAAAAAGAGTAGGCAGCTTAAAACAGCTACTAGCACATACAGTCATTGCTCAAGAGTCAGGCATATTTTATAGTCTTGTAAGCCTATTCTGTGGCTTCATTTCATCTTTGGATTTAGAACTATAGTTTTATTACCGTCTAAAAAAGCTGATTTTTAAAAGGAACCTCAGAGGTTATTTAAAAACTGCAAATTTTCATTTAAAATGTTGCTGTGTTATGACAGCTTTTCCCAAAAAAAATCAAAGGCTTTAGTACTAAAGAAACTGCAAAACAGAACAGCTACTGCAGAAGAGTGATATTCTGCATTAGGCTGTGAAGCTGAATTTCTCCAGACAAGAATACCAATGTACTGCAGTGCTAGCTGATTAACTTAAAGAAAATGATGCACAAACAATTTCAAATGAAGGAAAAAAATAGGAAGTCTTGTAGCTTGGTTCTGCTATAGCACCCTTCTGCCAGAAACCGAAAAATGTTCACAGAACAGACATTTCTTCCGATTACTTTTGGACCTCATTGTATTCAAGCCATACATTAAATGCACCATCCATCTCTGCAGCATAAATACAGAAATGCTCCTGATTCTAAGAAGAATAGAATCTACTCAGTAAAGAAGGAAGCATGGACAGCAAACAAAATGCTGCTGGAAACAGAATGAGAAAATATTCTGCATTTTATCATTCAACTAAAATGTGTAAGACACATTTTTGGATCTGTTTTTCGATTCTCAATGAAAAAGATTGAGAAATTATTCTTAAAATGTTGGTCACCAATATTGATCCGTTTAGTTCACCTATAGCAGTTATGGTAGCCATTGTTCAAGTTATATATGAAGAACTGTTTCTTGATTGACAATTTCAGCAATTAGGTACTCTCACCAAACTAGCAACCATGTCCTGTCCCCCATATAGAAAAGGGATATCAAGACAAACATTTACAGTTTACCTTGTGTTTGTAAACACACCAACATTTACCTTGTGTGGGTTACACTTATATTACATTATTTAAAGAAATTGAGAGGTGGTTGAGCATAGGAGGCTGTACCCCTGCCAACCATGTGATCAGTGCTGTCAGCTCTGAATACAAACCTAGTGCCCCTTCTCTTTCCTTCCACCATAAAAACTGTTTTATCTGTGCCTCCAGAATTGATCTGGTTCCACTTGTTTGCACCTACAGAAAGACTAGTGTTCGAGTGGAATGCTGTATCTACTTGCTTACTGTTCCGCTCCAGCAAGACAGATTTGCAACAGCCCAGATCCAAACCACCACACCACCTCTGTCCAAGTCCAAGGGAACTTTAGCCTTGATTTTGATTTTTAAAAGAAAAGCAGTTCCCTATACTGCAAGGAAAATTGTTTTGAAAAATGATGGGAGTTTCAAAAGACTTTTCAAAATAGCACGAGAGCCAGTTGTTCAAATAAAAAAATTCAAACATTCCACTGGACAAGTACAGACGTGTCCCGGTATTTACTGATTTGGTATCCACAGTTTCAGGTATCCACGGATACTGGTACACCTATCAAAAAGATAAAGATAAAAGTAAAGGTTTCCCCATGACCAAATGGTCTAGTCGTGACTGACTCTAGGGGGGCGGTGCTCATCTTTGTTTCTAAGCCGAAGACCAGGAGTTTGAGGACAGGTTTCCGTGGTCATGTGGCCTGCAAGACTATATGCCGAGGCACACAGAATGCCGTTACCTTCCCACCGAAGTGGTACCTATTTATCCACTGTTAACAGGATAAAACTTCCTGTTAAATATGAAAAAAATCAAGTGGGGGACTTGATTGAGGCATAAAAAATTATGCATGGGATGGATAAAGCGGATAGAGGGAGGTTCTTTCCCCTCTCTCACAATATCAGAACCAGGGGACATCCACTAAAACTGAGTGTCGGGAGAGTGAGAAAAGATAAAAGGAAATACTTTTTTACCCAGCAGATAATTAATCTGTGGAACTCCTTTGCCACAGGAGGTGGTGATGGCATCTGGCCTTAAAAGGGGATTGGACAGATTTCTGGAGGGAAAGTCCATCGTGGGCTATAGGTCATGATGGGTTGTGCAACCTCCTTACATTATTAGTAGTCTACTTCAGAATGCCAAGTGCAAGGATATGCAAACATCTTGTTGTTTCCTGTGCTTCCTGAGGCACCTGGTGGGCCACTATGTGATATAGGAAGCTAGACTAGACGCACCTTGGTCCCAGTGCTAAAATGTTTGAAAACCACTGTTCTAAAGCTAGATTCTAGGAATAGAATCTTGCAGTACAACACTCACCAACTCTTGAATCCATTAGCAAAACCCCAAGAACAAAACACCTAGTTGAAGCTCCATAGAGGACATTTCCTCTAAAGTTTACCTTAGATGGGATTAGGACTTTTTTCCAAAAAAAAATTCAAAAATTAAATATTGTACTATCTCCATGGGATGTAGCCATGGGGGTGTGGTTCTGGGGTCATTATGAAAAGCTCCTGCACTTCAAAAATGTATCAATATGCATTTCCTTAATGCATAAATGAAGTTACTTCATCTGCCATCATCTCATATTTGTGCAAAAATAATATACAAGACATATTCAGTGCATATTTCATTAACAGTGAGTTGTGGAAGAGGGATACAGTCTTCTTCAAAACTCAGTTTTCAAATTTAGGCCCCCGATTGCCAATCAGTGTGCTGCAGCACATTGGTGTGCTACAAATGGTCCACAAATGTTCAGCAGGAGTTTGGGGAACGGTCATTTATTACTAGGGCCATTGGGGGATGCAAGGCCCCCACTGGCAATGCGGTGTGCCTCGACAATTTTATCACCTTGTCAGTGTGCCATAAGAAGAAAAAAACTGAAAATAGCTGATTTAGGCAGTGACACAAGCATACCTGGCATTAAACTAAGAGAGAGGTTTAAGTGTCACAATTTGCAAATCTGAAGAATTTAGTTGCACATCATCCAATGGGAGTTTGCAATAGTTCTCGCTAACCCCTTACTGTATTGTAGGGGCACTACATAATGTCACTCAAATGCTAAACCAGAACCTATTTATAACCACACTCTTTCAAAGATTGAGGGCAATGACTTGAATTGGTGCTGGACAAAGTAATAAAACAAAGTATATCAAATTGTCATCTTGAGAGTTGATGCAGCAACTGATTACTGCCTGAAGCAATGTGTGCAGTAATTGAATCGAAGTGTCTCAAAACTACATGGTGTCAGCAGTCTGGGTATGCAGCATTCTACCACAAAAGCATACAGTCAAAAAAAGACAAACACACCCTCTCTCCCTATTCAGTCACATATACTTACGCTATGAATAGTGTTTGAGACTCAATGGACAATAATAGTGGCATTTGCCAATCTGCCAAGAAGACTGTTCTTTATTCCATACAAAACCAGATCTTGTCTACAATTTGATGAAAGAATGCACCATATTGCCTATTCTATTCTGTCACCCCGTTTCATTATTTCTCTAATATTCCATGTTTTTATCATGCAAATACAATTTTTATCCTAAGAAAAAAAACCCCAATGAACCTGGACAAATTAGCAACAGAAACATCTGAAAGTGTTCTCTAAGCAAAAATGATAAACATATCCCAAAACAGACAAAATCCAAGGATGGGAACATCCTCAAATGTGCATTTCAAAATGGTTAATTAACAGTTAAGTATAATTGCTTGTTAAGCTTTTGTTTTTCAATTTGGTCATATCCCATAGGCCAGTAATTAGCTGCAACACCATGGTTTCTTCCAGGCAAAACAGTTCAGTGAACTATTCATCACAGTCCCCGTATTCATGTACCACTGTCAGGCACTGTCACATCCACAAACTTGGCAGCTACTACAAGCCATGGGAGATAATTCATTTTATTTGCAACCCCAGTTAATGTTTAAATACCCTGTTTAAATATTCAGTTACATCCAATCATTTCCATAAGTTATTCAGGATCTGGAGCCATACCAGCCATTTCTGACTAGTATACCTAACCATTCAGATCAGGGTTCTCCAAACTTTTCAGTATGAGGGCCACATAGTATATTTTACACATTTTTGCAGGCCAAAAAACATCAGTTTTATAAATGAATAAAAAATTAAAATGAATGTTTTATTTTGATCTTTTTTGTAATTAGCATGATATGATTCAGAGTGAAATGTGAGAATTACAAAGTAACAATACTGTACTTAAACTGAGAAATGGGTAAAAATGTCAAACATTAGCAAGAGCTCTAACAAAACAAACTAGTTGCTGTGGGCTGGATAAAATCTTGTGGCGGTCCAAATATGGCCCTCCCAGGTCATGGTTTGGAGATCGCTGATTTAGATATCAAACTTCAGCAATGACAAAGTGATGTGCTTACTTCTACTGTAGGATTTAGAAGTAAACATGAAGGATGTGATTTTTTTGGCTGATGTTGGGAATAAACATTCAGAGGTTACAAAGAATTTTGAATGTATAAACATCTGTACACTAAACAGCAAAGTTCTTTGCTGGTTATACTCCGCATTGCTATTATGCAAGAAATGTCTGTCCTGCACATTCACGTTCAGATTAATCCTATTTTTGAAACATGATATGGCTGATACCATAGAGATAAGTAATTTCTGAAAAAATACAGATTTTCCCATCCTGAAAATTTGTGAGGTACTTGCCAAGGAAGGCATGCCAAAATGGTAGACTGTAATGATGCATACTGAATGCTGTCAAATATGATAAATGTCAAATGCTGAAGAAATGTGCATCTTTCATTTAATGTCATTGCAATAGTACAGCTTGAAATAACTTCTACAGCTAATGCAAGAAGAAAATTAGCAGGCCTGTCTCTTCTCCAGTATGTGTATTTTGGACGATGAAACTGCAGTTTTTAGTTGTTGGACAATGTGCATCCCATTGCACTAGCTCCTGTGCTTTGAAAAAATATCTGTTGCTTATTTACATCATGTAACAGGACATGTTCTATTTGACCTACAAGAGTAATATCTGAGCAATATTTATAGTAAGACTAGTGAGTGTGTTCTTGTGATATCTGTAACATCTTTAGCCAACAGTGAGTTGACGTAAGCTTTGAAAATAATAATGGCTTTCCCTCATTTTGAAAAATTTCAGTTGACAGCATTTTCAAATGTTTCTGTTGCAATGTGGCCCAAGTGGAACTGCATTTTTCCTAGACTATAAAGTATTGGGGGGGGGGAGAATAGTTGCTCACATGCACTAGGTTTTTTGTTGGGGGTGGGGTTTACACACACATAAGAAAACATACAAACATGCATTCACCCAACGGCTAGGAATGTGAATATGAGGAGTGCATGACTAAAACATCAAGGCAAATATTAAGAACTTGTTAAAATATATCAAAGCAGGAAGCCATGGAACATGGAAAAATATACAATTATTATACATAGGGAAGAACAAATCCTGTGTACTTTCTTAATAGTTCTGCCTGGCTAAGCTTCTAGAGGTTTTGAGAGTCTATAAAGAGGCAAGCCAGCTGACATTATAAAAAACTATTTGAATTTCCAAGTTTGCAGACTCCCTTACCGAAGCCTCCTGAGTAAACTTAGCTGTCAGAATTAGAGGGCTGGTCCTTTTATAGATTGGCAATTGGTTAAAGAACAGGAATCAGAAAATAGGAATAAAAGGGCAATCATCACTGAGTAGGGAAGAAAGAAATGAGACCCTCCAACTAGTTGGGACTAGGGCTTGTTCACAAGTGCTCCAAATTTAGGGGCAAACAGCAAAGTGTCCAAGTCAGCAGATGACACCAAACTATTCAGGGTGGTAAACACCAAAGCAGATTGTAACAGGCTGTAAAAGAATATCTCCAAATTGGGAAGATGGGCAAACAAATCATAAATGCAGTGCGTGTCTAAATGAAAACTGATGCACACTGAGGCCAAAAAATCCCATGTTCACATCTACACTGATGTGGAACTGAAGCAATCCTTGATGAATGGGGGGGGGTTAATCTATTACTACTATACAGGATTTCTATACAAATTTTCTTATGCCAGACTTAACTGAGATACACAATTATTTTATAAAACAATGTTGCCATAATTATTGTATACAGTGTATATCTAAGACATGGGAAATAGGGAGGAAGAACACATGGACAGAAATATTGGTTACAATTTTATAAATACAAAACTATTTTAATAAATGAATTCTAAAATCAGTACAGGACTTCAAATTCTCTGGAAGAAATAATGAGGGCAAGAACAGGTAAAAGGTTAGACAGTGAATCGCTTACATGCAGTGTTCTATGTCACTTGAAAAGGTCTGGTATAGCCAGGGCATTACGCTGGCCAATTGGACCGAAGGGAGCATGCATGCATTCATTTATTCATTAGAACAAATTCATCAACCACATGCTCTTACGAGTTGCCTCCATGTTCCTCAGTCTGTGCCTACCCCTCTGCTCAACTCCCTCCCCTCTACAAGTTAGAAGATACCAGATAGAAACAATTTCTCCGTAACACTTGGCATAGAACAGTGACCACATTGACTCCACAGTGCTACCTGTGATTTTTCCCCTCTTCATTTTGTTGTGAATATGCAGGAATACTACATATAAAGTTATGCATTTCTTGACTATTTCTATTTATGCATTTCTAGATCAGGGGCAGGCCTGATCACCCTCTCTCTCTCAGGAAACATTTAATTAATAAATTTCCCATGCAGCTCTCTTGCTAAAAAAGAGCCTTGAAGGAGGTCACCTTTTAAAGGACTCAAAAAAGAAGAAAAAAACAAAAAACAAATGGGTAGGAAAGTCTGGTGGCGGTTACAAGGTTTGTATGGAAGAACAGTCCCTGGGGGAAAACCCAACCATTCTTCCAATATATGCGGCAGAGCAAGATGTCCAGTATTTATTTAGGGATATCGGATATACCTTTAAATTAGTACTGACAATGTGGATTGGGAAGAAAGAAGATGAAAGAAACCTTGGATATTTTAAGGGTTTTTAAGGCTTCTGTTCCTTCTAGTTCTTCTACCCCTACAGTACTATTTATTTAAATGGTACATTTGAGCTATCTGCAACTGAGAAATCAAACAGCCAGCTATTTTTCACAACTTGGTGATAGGAGAAGTCACAAATTTAATGTAATTGACCTAAATCTGGTTGGATGATACTGTGGGACCCAATTGAGTCCTGGCTGTTTATGATCAGGTTTTTAGTATAGCATCACTTACACAGGAAAGATATTGTCAACAATCTGTAGAGATGGTTTTTCTTTGATAAGTTTCTACTGTAAACGTTGATAGTTTTGGGATGTTATTCCTAGTATTGATAATCCCACAGGAATGGGACTTCTACTGATGCATTGTATACCCTATTGCACACATACTCCCTTGCTAAGCTGATATCCCGTCTAATTTGTCATCCTGGAGAACATTAATATTTGTGTCAGGGCCTTTTAACCAGTGCAACTCAGGTATTTCAGGGCATTATCAGAACCTTCTTTGCGAGTGGGACACGAGCAAGCGAGTGCTGTCCTGCGACGAAGTGCCTCGTCCGAGACTAAGTGCCAGGTAAACGGGCGAGTTACGCATCTGTGCGAGTGAAGCAGCAGGGCGAGGAAGCCAGGGCCCCAGACTCTGCCCTCTCTCTGAGAAGCAGGGCAGCTCATCCCTAAATAAACACAGAGATGGAGCCAGACAGCCAGCAGTTGGGCGGGGGCTATCCAGTGTTTTGCACACAGTGCCACATGTATGACTATATGCCTCTGGGGCGTAAGTCGGGGTGTGTCCTCGGTGCAAGGAGCTCCAGGCACTCAGGGAATGCGTCTGCTCCCTAGAGGCCTTGGTTGTGGACCTGGAGAAGCAGAGACAGGCAGTGAGGGTCCATGGTGAGACATCCGGGGACTTGCAGGCTTCGTCCCACCCTCAGATGGGCAGCTCCTCGGCTGCTGGGGAAAGGAGTCTCAGGGCTGGAGGACGTCAGCCTGGGGCCCCTTCTTCCAGTGACGAGCCCGCATCAAATCGCACTAAGGATGCTCCTCGGCAGGAGGGGGGTTGTGGTCTCCTTGTCATGGGCGATTCTATAGTTAGGAATATAGAGAGGGGGGTCTGTGACGGATGTGAGGACCGCACGGTGACTTGCCTGCCTGGTGCGAAGGTTGCGGACATCACGTCTCGTCTAGATAGGCTGGTTAGGAGTGCTGGGGAGGAGGTAGCGGTCGTGGTGCATGTTGGCACCAATGATGTGGGGAAATGTAGCCGGGAGGTCCTGGAAGCCAAATTTAGGTTGCTAGGCAGGACGCTGAAGGCCAGGACCCCCAAGGTAGCGTTCTCAGAAGTGCTACCCGTTCCACGTGCAGGGCCAGCTAGGCAGGCGGAGCTCAGGGGGTCTCAATGCGTGGATGAGACGGTGGTGTCGGGACGAAGGGTTTAGATTCGTTAGGCACTGGGGCACATTCTGGGACAAGCCAGGCCTGTACAAGAGGGATGGGCTTCACTTGAACCAAAATGGAACCAGGCTGCTGGCGCTTAATATTAAAAAGGTGGCAGAGCAGCTTTTAAACTGAT
This sequence comes from Lerista edwardsae, assembly GCA_029204185.1. NCBI lineage: Eukaryota > Metazoa > Chordata > Lepidosauria > Squamata > Scincidae > Lerista > Lerista edwardsae. Next base: position 1,241,681 of record JAJKFI010000002.1, on the reverse strand, counting down.
CCCTGGGAGAAAGCCGACAGGAGCCGAGTGGCGTCCGGTTCGGAATTCCTCATCCCTACGGGAAGAGGAGGGTGGAGGAGTACCAAAGAGTAATGGAGGAGTAGGAAATAGAACTTCTAAGCTGAGTGTAAGTGACAGATTGTCCAGTAAAAAGAGAGGCGGGGAAAAGAGATCAAAAAACAGTCCCTCCTTAGAGAACCCCGTATATAGGTGTTATTATGCGAATGCCCGAAGTCTCCGAGCAAAGATGGGGGAACTGGAAAGTTTGGTGGCTAGGGAAAACATTGATATAGTAGGCATAACGGAAACCTGGTGGAATGCAGAGAACCAGTGGGATACTGCAATCCCAGGCTATAAACTCTATAGGAGGGACAGGGAAGGGCGTGTTGGCGGAGGGGTGGCCATCTATATCAAAGAAGGGATAGAATCCAGCATAGAAACTGAAGGTGGGCCGGACTCCACCATGGAGTCACTGTGGGTTAAACTGCCGGGCCGTAAAAGCAAAGTAATAGTGGGGGTGTGCTATCGTCCTCCCGATCAAAAACTTGAAGGTGATCTTGAAATGAGGAAACAAATCAGGGCTGTGACCAAGAGAGGCAGGATTGTAATCATGGGGGACTTCAATTATCCTCATATTGACTGTGTCAACTGCTGCTCTGGTCAAGAAAGAGAGACCGGATTCCTTGACTTGCTGAATGACTGTGCCTTAGAGCAACTAGTCATGGAGCCGACCAGAGGACAGGCGACTCTGGATTTAATATTGTGTGGTACTCGGGACCTAGTTAGGGATGTAAGTGTTACTGAGCCATTGGGGAACAGTGACCATGCTGAGATTGGTTTTGCCATGCATGTCCAGGAAAGAGTGCAGAGCAAATCTGACACAAGAACCCTTGACTTTCGAAGGGTGGATTTCCCTCAGATGAGGAGACTAGTTAGACAGAAATTGAAAGGGAAGGTAAAAAGAGTCCAATCCCTCCAGGCTGCATGGAGGCTGTTTAAAATAACAGTAGTAGAGGCCCAGCGGAAATGTATACCGCAAAGAAAGAAGGGTTCGACAAAGTCCAGGAGGGTGCCTGCATGGCTGACAAACAAAGTTAGAGAAGTTGTAAAGAGCAAAGAAGCTTCTTTCCGTAAATGGAAGTCTTGCCCCAATGAGGAGAACAAAAAAGAACATAAACTCTGGCAAAGGACAAGTAAGAAGGTGATACGGGAGGCCAAGAAAGCGTTTGAGGAACGCATGGCTAGCAACATAAAAGGGAATAATAAAAGCTTCTTCAAATATGTTAGAAGCAGGAAACCTGCCAGAGAGGCGGTTGGCCCGCTGGATGGTGAGGGAGGGAAAAATGAGATAAAAGGGGACTTGGAGATTGCAGAGAAATTAAATGAATTATTTGCGTCCGTCTTCACAGCAGAAGAACTTGGGCAGATACCACAGCCCGAACAGCCCTTCCTAACTAAGGAATTAAAGCAGATAATGGTGAATAAAGAAGATGTTTTAGATCAAATTGATAAACTACATATAAATAAGTCACCAGGCCCAGATGGTATACACCCAAGAGTAATTAAGGAACTAAAGAACCAAGTTGCTGACCTCTTAACTAGAGTATGCAACTTGTCCCTTCAAACGGCCACGGTGCCAGAGGATTGGAGGATAGCCAATGTCACGCCAATCTTTAAAAAAGGGAGAAGGGGGGACCCTGGAAACTACAGGCCTGTCAGCCTAACGTCTGTTCCGGGTAAGATGGTGGAAAGCCTCATCAAGATAAATCCTAAAACATGTAGAGGAACAAGTACTGCTAAAGGAAAGTCAGCATGGCTTCTGTAAGGGTAAGTCTTGCCTCACAAACCTTTTGGAATTCTTTGAAAAGGTCAACAGGCACGTGGATGTGGGTGAACCTGTGGATATCATATACCTGGATTTTCAGAAGGCATTTGACACGGTCCCCCACCAAAGACTGCTGAAGAAACTTCACAGTCAGGGAGTAAGAGGGCAGGTCCTCTTATGGATCCAGAATTGGTTGAGGGCCAGGAAACAGAGAGTGGGGGTCAATGGGCAATTTTCAGAATGGAGAGAGGTGAAAAGTGGAGTGCCCCAGGGATCTGTCTTGGGGCCCGTGCTTTTCAACTTATTCATAAATGACCTGGAGACAGGGATAAGCAGCGAGGTGGCCAAGTTTGCGGATGACACAAAACTTTTCCGGGTGGTAAAAACCAGAAAGGATTGTGAAGAGCTCCAGAAGGATCTCTCCAAGTTGGGGGAATGGGCAGCCAAATGGCAGATGCGTTACAACATAGACAAATGTAAAGTGATGCACGTTGGGGCAAAAAACCAAAACTTTACCTATAGGCTAATGGGTTCTGAGCTGTCTGTGACAACTCAGGAGAGAGATCTCGGGGTGCTGGTGGACAATTCAATGAAGGTATCGACCCGGTGTGCGTCAGCAATTAAGAAGGCCAATTCCATGCTTGGGGTCATTAAAAAAGGGGTTGAGAATAAAACAGCCAATATTATCATGCCATTGTACAAATCGATGGTAAGGCCACACCTGGAATACTGTGTCCAGTTCTGGTCGCCGCATCTCAAAAAGGACATAGTGGAGTTGGAAAAGGTGCAGAAGAGAGCAACTAAAATGATTACGGGGCTGGGGCACCTCCCTTATGAAGAAAGACTGCAGCGTTTGGGGCTCTTCAGTCTAGAAAAAAGGCGCCGGAGGGGGGACATGATTGAGACATACAAAATTATGCATGGAAGGGATAAAGTCGATAGAGGGATGTTCTTTTCCCTCTCTCAAAACACCAGAACCAGGGGGCATCCACTAAAACTGAGGGTTGGGAGAGTTAAAACAGATAAAAGGAAGTACTTTTTTACCCACCGGGTAGTTAATCTGTGGAACTCCTTGCCACAGGAGGTGGTGATGGCATCTGGTCTTGATGCCTTTAAGAGGGGATTGGACAGATTTCTGGAGGAAAGGTCCATCGTGGGCTATAGGCAATGATGGATTGTGCAACCTCCTTACAACGGTGGTGGGCTACTGGTACCGGGTGCAAGGGAGTGGCAACAGGATGCAACAGGATCTTGTTGTTTCATGCCTCCCTGGGGCACCTGGTGGGCCGCTGTGAGATACAGGAAGCTGGACTAGATGGGCCTTTGGCCTGATCCAGCAGGGCTCTTCTTATGTTCTTATGTTCTTATTATGTCATCTATTTTATTCTGATTTTTCACAGAGGAATTGCCAGGAGGCATTCTTTTAATGATCAATGGGAATCATAATTAGAGAGGTGCTAATGTTAAAAAGGGTCCCAGTAGCCACATGGTTACAGAAAATTGAAGCTGTACATACATGCACCCATGATAAATCTTAGACAACTGAGCAGAACTGCACAACAGCTTTGTGCAAAAGTTTCCCAGCAATAGTCACCATCAAAAGATTTTCCTAATCATACCTACTTAAAATGGGGGGATTTAAGCTTACTTGTGAACCCCCCTTCTCAGTTACACAGGCTAAGATGACAAGCAGATCTTGCTATTATTCTTAATGACAGAGTTGAGTGTTCAACTGATGGCGATGAAGCTGTGGCTCAGCAGGTGCAACGTCTTGCATCATGGTGCTGTAGCCAATAACAAAAACCGGATGTGCCAACAGGACATCTGCCAAAGCACAGGAGAACTTCAAAGGAGGTGAAAAATGACAACACTAATATCGGAACAGACATGAAGCAATTTGCACAAACAGAAATGTCTGTTATAGAAATAGGTTATAGTTATAGAAAATGGGTGTGACAATTGTGTGTTGCACAATTACAGCCATACAGCTGAGGTAATTTTTTAAAAATATTCAACACAGTCACAAGAAGGAACACCTTATGTTCCTGCTTTCAGTTTACTGACAGCAATTCAATCCAGAAATACTAAACAAGGTTATGTTTTCAAAACAACCTGACACAAAGAGAAAATAAGTGGTGCTCAGAAAGAGCTGGAAACAATATAAACAATATAAACAATAAAACCAGAAAGTTTAATGCTGGTGCCTATACAATGTGTGCCTATTCTTGTGCCAACATACAAAACTACTACTGCTATTCATCAGTTAAGTACCTAGTTCAAGTTTACCTGCCCAGATACCAGGATAACCAAGCTGCAGGATTTATGGTGAAAACCATACAGATTGCTTAGAAGTCAGTCATACATAATCTGGAGCAGTTGTGACTGAGAGTTGTTTAACACTTTTAAACAGATATTCAGGGCAACGAAAGCTGTTTCCCATATAAAAACCACGATAAAAATAGAAAGATACTGTTCCTGTTTTCTGCTAAAATAGATTTCACTCAAGAACATTTTTACAAGCATGACAAAGTGCTGGTTTGGCCTGCTGAAATGTAGAACACTGCAGACGAATAATTGTGGGCTTTTGTGAACAGTGACAATTGAGTATTCATTAAAGTAACAGCACACAGTACAGAGAGAACAAGGAATCACCCAGTAAAGAAGAGACTGGTTTTATCTCAGACCTCCAATAAAAATATAAAATAAAACAGGTTTCTGTAAGCATTACTTAGGGAAAATGAACTCTTTAAAGGACTCTGTTCTTCCCCGGAATATCCACAGCAGCATTCTTTGCTAAATTTAGAAATGCTCTAGCCACGTGTGGTATTAACAAGACGTTAATACCACAAAGCCACCTCAATTGAAACATTTTTAAAAGTCTTTTAGATAAATGAAGCTTCTTTAAAACATTAAAGTGATGATAAAAAAAATCTGCACACTGATTTGAAAAGCAATTAGGAGTATCTTTGCTCAGGAGGCTCTCAAACAAATACCACTATTAGAGTTGCTGCGCTTGCTTTGAGCCTGGTTCATTATTTATTTTACTACGTTTATATCCTGCTTTTCTCCCCAAGGGGCACCCATAGCAGCTTACAAGCATAAAATCAGTATTTAAAATAAGTTATATATAAATATTAAAATAATCTTTTAAACAACCTTCACATAATAAAAACACAAAACCAGCAGCGTTGTGAAAGAGCAAAGGACGTAAAATCTAAAACAGAATGGAAATTAAAAACCCACATAAAAAAATAATGACTCAGAAGGGTAATTTGAAAAACTAATCATCAAATTGGAAGATTGTACAATTTTGCTGATTTAGAACAGAATATGGCTGTTAGATGATACAGAAACTGTCAAAGTATTTGTTCCCGAGTTTACTCTCAAGAGTATGCTCTGTTTCCAATATAATGAATCCTTCATATTTTAAGGGACATATATTCACTGGAAGCTCAGCATGATCACAGGACAGAAGAAACAATGCAGGACAGACTTCTCCCCTTCCCATTAAGCAGCTTATCAGACAAGAGCAAAATGCATGCTCAGGAGACCAAAATGCAGCCTGAAATTGTGCTAGTTAATGTTTAACATACATATTTCATCTAATATGTCTGTGATATGATGTCCTGTTTAAGGGTCCAATCACAGTCAGCCTTTTAGCACCAATGCAGCCAAAATACAGCCCACAGAGGCCTCTGTGATTGCCCTCCATCACAGCATGCACACCTGCTTGGCATGCGTGCATCAGCATTGGACTGTGGAATAGGACTGGGCCCTAGATTAGCATTTATGCAACTTAAAATTGGTGTAAACAAATTAAATGCTCAACTGAATATCACAGAACATCCATGGATTCTTTCCCTAGCTGAATACAAATAGAAAACACTGTTTACAAAGCCTTGTGCATCTTGAGATTCTAAATTCACTGCTGAAAAACAAACATACTGATAAAAGAACATTATTTATTCCATGGTGTTCATCTCAATCCTACATCCAATAGCATCTTAACTAAAAAATGTTTTAGGCATTTTTTAAAAAGTACACACATCACTCTCTTGAACTAGAAGGTTGATAATAATTCATTACCTTTAGGTGGAAAATATGATTTGCTTTCAGCTTTGTGAGGCCAGTCCACTACAAGAGGTCCAAACCTACGAAAGCTGGCAGTGATTTCATCTAAAAATTAAAAATAAAAGTTTAAGGATCCTTAGAAAACCCAAAGGAATATGGCAAACACAAACGTTCTTCCTTCACAAATTGCCCAAGTTTATATTAACAATGCCAGTTAATATATATTAAATTTTCCAGATTAAGAATAATTTTTTACTCCAACCTGCAACATCAATTCATCAGCCTTTTCCCATTATATGCCCATATTTCATCTTTTCTCTTCCTAGGTGTCTGTTTTTCTGACTAAGCCTTTTCCTTCAAAAGAAGAAAAAAGGTATAGTACTGCTGTGACCTTCTCTGGGTAAATACACACATGGGATTGTATCCTAAATTACTGCAGAGCCACAGTTCCATCACCTTCCATCAACAGAAGGCACACACTTGGACAAGGGGTTCTTGCATGATAGCAAATTTCCTTTCATGCACAGAAGCTTCTGATAGCTGTATTCCACAGCACCATACTCCACAGGGTGCTGTTTATAGTTTAGTTCATTTAATCCAAATTAATCTCTACCATTATGTTTTGCTACAATCAAAGAATTTGGATTCAATTGTTTAGAGCAATACATGCAGTTATGACCAACTCATCCCTCCATTAAAAAAGTCACTTTTTACCCAAATGCAGAGTCATCTTAATGAGAACTAGGCTTTTGCAATCCAATATAAGGGCCTTATCGCTGGCAGTATGTGTGTACCGCCTGCTAAAAGTATCATGCACATGCAATAAAGCATGTTTGCAACACAGCAGCGTGAGTCACCGGTAAGCCCATTCAGGGCAGGTGGAGGGAGGCAGGGAGGGAGAGGAACTAGGTAGGGCGAAGGCTAGAGGAGGCTCACGAGGGGGGCAAGGATGGCGACAGCTTCTGCGGCCACATCCCAAACCCCTTCTGGAGCAGGCCTGCCTGGCAAGTGTCTCCTCAGCTCTGCAGCCACTCAAACATGACTGAATGCTTCGACATACAAAAAATTCTATATATGCAACAAAAGTCAGGAAAGGAATTGTTTTGTTTCAACAAATATCCGATCCTATAAGGCTCCACTTGCCATGTAATGGAAGTGGTACACCCTACACACATTTACCATCTCAGTGAAAACGAAGTTTAAGAACTAATCCAAAACTGTGGCTAGTTGTAAACCACAATGCTGAAAGAAGATTTTAAACCTTGTTTTGTATCAGGGGTTTTGCCAAAAAGGACCATGCTTAGCAGACATTTCTGCAATAACTAGAGTAATAAGAAAGGGCAAGAAAGAACATTTAAAATTGCTTGTGTTGAAACTATTTCTGCTTAACAAAATAGATAGACTGTACTATATAGGACTTTACATAGGGCTGCCATTCTTTGAAACTTCAGCTGATTCTCATGCATCAGTACAGTATTGGCTATTGCCTTCCATACAGTTATTTGAAAGGGAAGCCTCCTAGCCCAAAGTGTTAGCTTGAGTTAAATTCAGATACAATTACCTATACCTCTTGAGAATACTCTCTCATTTATTCTGTTTATCGAACAATTTGAGTCTCCAGGTTAAGGGTCTTCCCTCAAGATCAATGCTTCCCAAACATTTTAGCACTGGGACCCACTTTTAAAAGTGGGTCTTTTTTTACCCACTTTTTATCCAGAAGTCTGAACTGGAGAGCAAGTCGTGCAGTTAGGGATTTCTATCCCAGAGAAAAGGCTGAAAATGGGTTCACATGTGATCTATGGCATGCCAATTACTAGCAAAAAATTGGAAAAATGTGACATTTAGGGGTATGAAGGTTACCTCATACCAGCTAACAATTTTCTTCTCCAAACCAGGCATAGGTGCCTGCAAAACTCTAAAAAAAATGTCTCAGAAACTTTTTGCAACCCACCAAAAATTGGCTCATGGCCCACTGGTGGGTTTCAACCCACAGTATGGAAAACACTGCACTGGATGCCTTTGCTTTTCAGGGTTGTCTTAATCTCCTTAGTAAACACTGCTCAGTTTCTCTCTTGGAGCTCACGTTTGGCAGCCAGAATTAAAGTTCCCAGGGCCAGTCCGCACATGAGACCAGGTAAAGGTTCTGCTTTGAGCAGGGGGGAAGTGGTGCACCCGCCTGAGGTCTTTCCCAACCCACCACTTGCCCATTGTACTCTGCCACTGTGATTTTTCCCAAGCCTTATAAATAGAGGCTGTTTACTGAGGTATTACTACCCTAATGTACCTCAAGAGATAGGACAGGTTAGAAGTCCCAAAAAGACATACCTAGAATCTTGCTAAAATATTGATCATTTGCCAGCCATACTGCTTTACATTCCACTTACTATTTTCAGATGTTTGCATGTTGAAGTGTTATTTGATTAATAAAAACTCCTTAACATGAATATTAGAGCTTACGTCTCTGGGCAGACCTTGGCAGTTTGGGTCTTACAAATGAAAGATCAGATCAATTTGACATTTTATTGAGTCTTAACTGTCAGCTGCTTTTAAAAGAAAACATATTCCCTTCTTCCACCAGGGTATACATCACTATTTCACAATACCTTCATCTATGTCAGGAGGCAGACCTCCAACAAACACCTTTCTAGAATAGCGTTCCACTCTTTCACCATTCTGACAGCGAGTTGGAGAGCTGAGACCCGATGATAAAGACTGGTCACCATGACTGTCATCTAAGAAGCCATCTTCAAAAGGAAAGAGCGAAGATCGACCTGCAACAGATTTTGTAGTGACTTAGAAATTTGAATATTTTACATTCTAGAATGATATATCCAGTTACTAACCAAAGAATGTTCGGGATGACATGATTCAGGATTTCCTTAAATTTTTTTTAAGGAAACCCATCTGTTCTGTTGTTATCTATTATTGCCATGTATCTGGACTCAGCCTTGCAAATTTTTTTTAATTTTTTTAAAAAAACTAAGACAAGTAAGTTTTACTTGCATTGCGTATCTGCCCAAAATATCACAGGATGGGTTGAGTAGTGGGGTCTCTCAAATGACTCACTCAGAAGACATGAATGAATGACTATGAGGCCAAGTTGATTGCATAAGACCCTTGGAATAACTAAAAAGAATGACATGCTACTTATTTGTGCCCATATGCAAGAAGGGGTCGGAAGAGCAATTATGAGCTTATGAAACAGCAAAAGCGCTTAGATTTACATAGTAAACAATGAAAATAATTCACATAAGTTAAAAAGAATGAAACAAAGAATTGGAATGAAGGAACATAATTTTGCATATTGAATGAAGTAACACAATCTACCTCTAAATACCCCCACCTAGTTATATGTGACTATTTTCATGCTGTGTATTGATGGTTATAAGATTTTCAAGCAGAATGTTTATTCTGATTTGCTTTGCACAATGCCTAAGTTCTTAGAAGTTTAGAAAATAATTTATTAAATAATATTTGTTATCTCAAAAAGGAGAATATTAAACTCTAGAAAATATAAAAATCTGATACAAAAGGCTAATGGCATCAATTACCTAGACTCCCTGTGAGGTTCAGGCAACACCACAAATCATCATTTTATTGCACCACATAACTAATAAATGTAGCCACCAAAACGGAGTGTTTTGGCAAGATATACAATGCTGAAAGTCTTGAGCCATCTCTTAATACTTGGGGGGAAATCCTGTCCCTTTGGTCTGAGGCATTTGCTTTGAAGTAATGTTGGCCGCATCAGGGGCATAGCTAATCAAAGTGTAGCCCTGTGCAGAGGGCAAAATGGTGCCCCGGAAGTGACATCACAACAGGAAGTGATGTCAGAATTGTATTTTTGTTTTCTTTGGGGTTTTTTGCCATAAAATTTATCGAATGAAGATATTACACTCCAGTCTGTTTCATTGCATTCTGCATGAAATTCCATATTGAATGATATATGACATGACAGTATTATTCCTAACAAACAGCAGTTTTTACATGACAGTTTTTTTTTTCATTTTCAGATTCTTTTGGCCATAACATTTGACAAAGATATAACACTCTGTCTTGTTTCATTGTATTCTGAATTAAATTACCTTTCCAATGATATATAACATGATGGTACTATTCGTACATACCAAGGTTTTCACAATTTTGGCCACTAAAGTCAAGCTCAGCTTGTTGATCCCCTAAAGCTTGTTGCCCGGTGCAATTGCACCCCCCTGCATTACTTTAGCTATGCCTCTGGGCCACATAACCTTTTTTCCTCAGAAGGTAAATACAGGTTAAGCTTAATTATCCAAGGATTTGGCTCAACATGGGTGCTCCAGTTGCCTCCAGAGGCTCTTAAGCTAACAGTGTAAATCATAAACACTAGTACAAAAAGCTAAAAAAAAAACCCTAAGCATGAATTTTTTTTTTTTACAAACGCACATAAATAATCCTTCCAATTTTTAATACAATGGCAGTCTAGCACAATCTTAACAAGCAGCATCTAAAAAACAGCCCACTTAAAAAGGTATATATTTTACTACCCAGCAAAGAGCAAGCAGAAGTGGAACCAGGCAACCCTCCTTTGGGAGGCCATTCCATAGACTCAGTATCACAACAGGAAAAAAGCCTGTTCTTTGAACCTAGTATTTCATTCCTATGTAATGGAAATGGCAGTTGGTTCTGTTGCCAAGAGACTATCTTGGTAATATGCTGAAAATGAGAAGTATACGGCCTCCAAAGTGGCGGGGAGTAGAAGGGGGGGAAACTGAAATTGGCAGGGTGTTCAAGGTGATAGCATCACTACCCCAAAAGGTGTCACCAGCAAATTGGCAATGAACCTCCCGTTGAACATGTGTAACAGCTGTTCTAGCTTAGGGCAAACACCTAACTTAGTGGTTGGAGTACAAGAGCTATTTCTCCACAATGCAAGTATTTGCTGGAGCAGTTTCATTTGACTGGTTTGGTGACTGCAGCACAATTCAAATGAGTAAACCACACATCTGGTAAGGCCCTGCAAATGTTAAATATTTCCCAAAGTCTTCTGTCAAACCTGGAAAGTTTTCTTTGCTTCCCAACCCTGGAAGAAAAAGGTTTCAAACCCAGAGATTGATCAAACCAGCTGCCTGATCACTTTCACCTAAGGTAATGCTCAATAGTTCATTTGTAAGATGGCGAGTAGGGCCTTGGGGGAAGAGAAATACACAAAACTTCTAAATTGAATGGTATTTAATCCTTCAGTCCTATCGAAAGATTACATTATCTTGTTTTTAGTAAACTGGTTTTCTGGTTGATAATCTAGTAAAGTTTTAAATGACAAATCTTACTGATTTCTGCATATATGCACAAGTCATGAAGAGAGAATGCATAATGACAGAAATTATTAGTGTGGGAAAATGGGGTGGGGGAGTGGTGATTAATACAGAAGGAGGAAAATTAAATGTTAAGTTTGCTCCAAGTCTTTTTCTAATAAAAAAAATGGGATGTTTGACTCTCTCACTCACATAAACACAGTTTTCTTCCTTTATATTACAACAAGAATTTGGTTCTTTTCTACCCCATCATTAAAATCTGTTCACGCCTTTGTTGAATCTTGACAACTGCAGCTTCCTCAGAGTTCTCTCAGCAGCACCCAGCACTCTGCTGCTAAGGTCATCTATCTTGCTTGGAGCACTGATTATCAACCAAACAACCAAACAACCAACAGTATTTATATACCCCTTTTCAACAGGTTCACAGGCAAATAGTAATAATAAAGTGAAATGGCTCCCTGCCCAAAGGGCTCACAACCTTAAAAAATGTGGACCACCACCAGCAGCAGCCATTAGAAAAGACATTGTGCTGGGGTGAATAGGGACAATTGCTATCCCCTACTAAATACAAGAGGAACAACAAAGTGTCTCTGGCCCAGTTAGCAGGAGATAAGGGGGAATATGAAAGCAGCAAGGAAGTAAACATTTTGTAGGTATTCTGGGAGGCAGTTTGAGGCACACCATTCCTTATTATGTCACACCATTCCTTATTAAGTCCCTTTAACTGGCTTCCTGCCTGTTCCCAAATTCAACACTTAATCCATGTCCTTTCCTTCAGAGCCTTTAGCGGTCCTCTCCCACCCTGCATCTCAGACCATATATCCCTCTACATTCCTGCTTATGACATTTGCTGTTCTAACTCCACCACCCACAACTGTCCAAAGGTCTCCTGTTCTTACCAGTCGGAATTCATGCATTTTTGTCACAAGAAAAAATTAAGTATAAAGCAGGATTTAATCAACACATATTAAAAAAATCATTATTCTGGATATGGAAATCAATTAAGTCTAAATTCTATCAAAAAATACCGAGATGGGTCAAGCCAATTGAAATAAATTCAAATCCTAGGTGGATAAGAACTGACAATAACAGACCATACTATGATTTAATAGATGACAATAACAGATTATTAAGCAATGAACATTTGGAAAGGAATGATATCCATTTAGATTGGTGGTCCAGAATACAGATTTCGAATAGACTTAAAGAGGACAATAAGATAGGGATTACTAAGGAATTAACAGAATTGGATAAAGAAATTTTTGACCAAAAATAAATTTATAAAAAGAGTTTATGCATTGCTATTGAAAGATAAGATGAATGAGGAAGTTGTGAAAGAACCGTCGATAAAATGGGCACAAGATATAGGACATTCACTCTCTTTGGATCAATGGGATAAAGTATGGAAAGATAATATCAAGTTAACCAAATCAACTGCCTATAAAGAAAATATCTACAAAATGTATTACAGGTGGCACTTAACTCCAGATAAGTTAGCGAAAATGTCACCAAAAAACTCTGCCACACCTCGAACCCCCCCGGGGGGGGAAAGGAACTTATTATCATCTCTGGTGGAAGTGCTCAATTGCTAAAAAATATTGGCGTTCAATTCATATGATGGCTCAAGAAATTATACAAGAGGAAATTCCTCTTAAACCAGATATATTTTTACTGAATATGGTTCCAGACATTAGAGACTCAGAAAAAAATTCTTATTAATTCATATCATGACAACAGCAAGAATTGTGTTTGCTCAAAGATGCAAAGATAAAACTATACCAAATTTAGATCAAGTGATAAGTAAATTATATGAGACGGCTATTAATGATGTACTAACAGACAGATTGAATGGAAAAAGCAAAGTTGGGGTTAAATGGTTTTTATTTTATGAATGGACTAATACAATCTGTTGAGAAAAGACATTTAACGGAAGATGACTTTAGAGTTATTTTTTTTCTTTAATTATAATTTTAGTCTATAATAGATGTCTTACAGAAAAATTGTGTTACATTACAAGTACATTATAAGTATAAAAAGGTAGAAATGGAATATTATTTATTTAGACTATGGAAAAAAAGAGGTTTTGTGTTTTTTTTAAGATAATATTATGCTGTAACCCTTTGTCTCTTTTCCCAAGTTTCCCTGACCTATGTATTTCCTTAATACCTATCCCTATGTCTATATATCTGCAAATATCAATAAAAATTAAATTTAAAAAAAAAACAAAGGTCTCCTGTTCCCTCAAACACTTACATCCTTTCTCCCCCAATGTCCTGTAGGCCTCAAACTGCCTCCCAGAACACCTACAAGATGCTTACTTCCTTGCTTCTTTCATATCCTCCTTTAAATATACCTGTTTCATGAAGTCTTTGGCACCACACCTTAGATCTAGTTCCCTACAGTAACTAAGGTTAAATATGTCTTTGGGAGTGACAACGGGCCTACAGTAAAATACAAAATGTGGAAAGCCAATGATGCACAACAAATCACATATGTATATATGCATTATTATTTATATACCACTTTTTACGCCAGAAAAGTTCAAAGCGTTTTCAAAAGAAAATCAAACTAAATGGCTCAATGAACCAAAAGGGATCACAATCTAAAAATGATTTGTCATACATGCATAAGTCTGATTTAGATCCCTGTCTACATTTAAACAAACTACTCCTCTGATCATAACATCTATATAAGAAATTTGCAAATATTTTATTGTGATAAGAGATTAAAAATGAAATTATGATCTTCAACAGTGAATACACACACAATGGCAAATAAATACAAATACCAGTTAAGTGGGGAACCACACTTTTAATAAAACCATTAATCCAAAATTGATGTCCTGAAGAATTCAACCTCTCTTTGTTCTGATAAACTGCTTTGTTCAAGGGCATATCCAGTCAAATACCAATGGAATCTCAGTATCTATTGGAGTTCTGTTCTGGGAACATCCCATGGATTCCAAATTCCACAGATACCAAGGCTGAAGTTTAAATGCCTTAAAAATGCATTCTGGAGTGAGGCTAGGAGAAGAAAGGCCATGCAACCCAGAAATTGATCAGAGATGTTTTAAAAAAGCCTTGGGCATGGAAATGGTAAGGTCTAACTAGGAAAAGGTAGAAACCCCAATTTCTACCCGCCTCCAAGGTATTTAAACTTGGAACCCAGTATCCACTGACATAAATGGTGAGTCAAATCCACAGATGCTGGATCCCTGGATATCAAGGTCCGATCTGCATAATGCATACCAGGTCCTTACAAGTCCTACAATGGTTATAGGACCAGGTCATTTTCATAAGCTCAAAGCCAAGATTCCTCAATTAACCTGATGGACAAAATGTCTATTTATAGAGTATGTTTTCATTTTGGCTTTATTTGTTGTTCAGTCGCTAAGTCGTGTCCGACTCTTCGCGACCCCATGGACCACAGCACGCCAGGCCTCCCTGTCCTCCACTAGCTTCCTGAGTTCGCCCAATTTCATATTCATTGCTTCGGTGACACTATCTAACCATCTCATCCTCTGTCGCCCCCTTCTCCTTTTGCCCTCAATCTTTCCCAGCATGAGGGTCTTTTCTAAAGAGTCCTCTCTTCTCATCAGGTGGCCAAAGTATTGGAGCTTCAGCTTCAGCATTTGTCCTTCCAGGGAGCAATCAGGCTTGACTTCCTGGAGAATTGACCGATTGGATCTCTTTGCAGTCCAGGGGACTCTCAAGAGTCTTCTCCAACACCATAATTCAAAAGCATCGATTCTTCGACGCTCTGCCTTTCTTATGGTCCAGCTCTCACAGCCATACATGGCTACTGGGAAAACCATCGCTTTAACTATGCGAACCTTTGTTGGCAGGGTGATGTCTCGGCTTTTGATTAAGCTATCTAGGTTCACCATAGCTTTCTTCCCAAGAAGTAAACGTCTTTTAATTTCATGGCTGCAGTCACCATCTGCGGTGATCTTGGAGCCCAGGAAAATAAAGTCTGTCACTGCTTCCATTTCTTCCCCTTCTATTTGCCAGGAAGTGATGGGAGTGGTTGCCATGATCTTAGTCTTTTTAATGTTGAGCTTCAAACCAATTTTGGCACTTTCCTCTTTCACCCTCATCAAAAGTTTCTTTAGGTCTTCCTCACTTTCTGCCAGTAGAGTGGTATCGTCTGCATATCTGAGGTTGTTGATGTTTCTCCCAGCAATCTTGATTCCAGCTTGTGAGTCTTCCAGCCCTGCCTTCCTCATTATGTACTCTGCGTATAAGTTAAATAAGCAGGGTGACAGTATACAGCCTTGTCGTACTCCTTTCCCTATTTGAAACCAGCCGGTTGTTCCATGTCCAGTTCTAACTGTTGCTTCCTGACCCGCATAAAGGTTTCTCAGAAGGCAGATCAGGTGGTCTGGAACTCCCATCTCTTCAAGAACTTGCCACAGTTTGTTGTGATCCACACAATCAAAGGCTTTAGCATAATCAATGAAGCAGAAGTAGATGTTTTTCTGGAACTCTCTTGCTTTCTCCATGATCCAGCGAAGGTTGGCAATTTGATCTCTAGTTCCCCTGCCTCTTCGGAAACCAGCTTGTACATCTGGTAGTTCTCGATTCACATACTGCTGAAGCCGAGCTTGTAGGATTTTGAGCATGACCTTGCTAGCATGTGAAATGAGTGCAATGGTGCGGTAATTCGAGCAATCTTTGGCATTGCCCTTCTTTGGGATTGGAATGTAAACTGATCTTTTCCAGTCTTGTGGCCACTGTTGGGTTTTCCAAATTTGCTGGCATATGGAGAGCAGCACTTGGACAGCATCATCTTTTAAGATTTTGAGTAATTCCGCTGGAATGCTGTCACCTCCACTAGCTTTGTTGTTAGTGAGGCTTTCTAAAGCCCACTTGACTTCACTCTCCAGGATG
Source organism: Lerista edwardsae (assembly GCA_029204185.1). NCBI lineage: Eukaryota > Metazoa > Chordata > Lepidosauria > Squamata > Scincidae > Lerista > Lerista edwardsae. The sequence continues at coordinate 1,225,605 of JAJKFI010000002.1, read as the reverse complement.
TCAGGTTCGAGCTCAGTGACTGTACCACTGTGGTTATCAGGAACATTTAGATCGGCCTTGTAGAGTTCCTCTGTGTATTCTTGCCACCTCTTCTGAATCTCATCTGCTTCTGTTAGGTCCTTGCCATTTTTGTCCTTTATTGTGCCTACCTTAGCATGAAATTGTCCTTTGACATCTCCAATTTTCTTGAAAAGATCTCTAGTCTTCCCCATTCTGTTGTTTTCCTCTATTTCTTTGCATTGCTCATTTAGAAAGGCCTTCCTATCTCTCCTTGCTGTTCTCTGGAAATCTGCATTCAGTTGGGTATATCTTTTCCTTTCTCCCTTGCTTTTGGCTTCTCTCCTTTCCTCAGCTATTTGTAAAGCCTCGTCAGACAGCCACTTTGCCTTCTTGCATTTCTTCCTCTTTGGGATGGTTTTAGTTGCTGCCTCCTGTACAATGTTACAGACCTCCGTCCAAAGTTCTTCAGGCACTCTGTCTACCAAATCTAAGCCCCTAAATCTATTTGTCACCTCCACTGTATATTCGTAGGGGATCTGATTTAGGTCATACGTGGAGGGCCTAGCGGTTTTCCCTACTTTTTTCAGTTTAAGCCTGAATTTGGCAAGAAGGAGCTGATGATCTGAGCCACAGTCAGCTCCAGGTCTTGTTTTATAAGGTCTTGTTTGGCTTTATAAGCATCCCATAAAACTGAACATCAAAGTGATTAAACAGAACTGAACATAAATCCATATACATTGCTACATTTATACATTTTTAAACATCCATAAATACAAGCAGAGTTTGTCTTGAACTAGCTATAATTTTCATAATGCAGAATAAAATTCTGTTTGAACTGGAATTTTCTGCAGGTAATGCCATGCACTTGACCAAGACTAGCCTATGCTGCAGGCAGTCAGGCTTGCTGCCAGGCGAAAACAAAATGATGCCACATCCACCCCATTTACGCAGGAACCATTTTGGGAGACACAGGATAAATCCTGGCATGGCTTCCAAACTTGCATTGACTGAAACAGAATGCTATCAGCTTTGATCAACATGTTGGTGCATATTAGATTGTATATATAAATAGCCTTATATTTTCAGTGTATGTATAATATGCTGACTTTAGTTCATCTTGTGTTTTTTGCATATAAAGCTTTCCATATAAAGCTTTCCAGTTTCTGAAATTCATCAGGCACTATTCCCTTCACAAAGGTGTTGGGACCAACTATCTTCACAACTATATGAAAACACCATGTGTTACTTTTCATGCAAAGGGCAGAAAAGCATAAGGAATATAGTGAACTTGCAGGACGGTGAAGAGCCACAGAAAATATAACAAGAGTGAATAGTTTCCCTATTGTCTGAATCCAATGCTGCCCACCTCTAAAATCAACTAGAAATGGCAGTCAAGGATCCACCAGCTCAAACCTCAAGGAGAAGTTAAAGCACACTATTAGAACCCACACAGGCAGGAAAAAGCATCTTAATTCAAGCTTGAAAAAAAGCTGGGCAGTCTCTCTCTTTATACTTTTGTTAGCAGTTTGGATTTACCAAAGCAATGATTCCCTATTTTCCTTTCTGCTTTACTTAACGTGTGGAAAAGGTCCCAAATGCTAACATGTTCCCTACTGCTATTAATTAATTAGAAAGATTTCTAACTTGCCTTTCCTATGCTGGAGCAAATGCCCCTCTGTATATGTGTGTGTGTGTGTGTGTGTGTGTGCGCGCACACATGCGTACATTGGCACACACGTAAACAATAAATACAAATCATAAGAAAAGACACCAATTTGTTTAGTGGGCAACTATTGTAAACAAAGCACTGCTACAGAGAGACAGGGGGCAGACAATGACACACACCAGTACTTAAAATGCAAGATGAAACAAAAATGTTTTGAGCTCTTGATGAAAGACCATGAGGGAGGAAGTTTCCCCAGTAGCGAATTCCACAGTTGTGGCACCACTCACAACTAATTTTCCTCATTGTGTATATTTCAGAGGCAGATAACATGCAGAGATTATGCTAATTTTTGCCATGACAAACAGTATATAGAAATAATTTTGATAGAAATCAAGTAGAAAAACCAGTGCCAATATAATATGGGATATCCTTAACCATGGTTAGTAGATTACAACAACTTTGCTTGTACCCATTCTCCTTCTGCATCAACTCCTTCCAACCTTAAATATAGGGTAAAGGTAAAAGTTTCCCCACAACCAAATGGTCTAGTTGTGACCGACTGTAGGGGGCGGTGCTCATCCCCATTTCTAAGCCAAATAGCTGGCGTTTGTCCAAGGACAAGCTTCCGTGGTCATGTGGCTGGCATGACTATACGTGAAGGCGCACGGAACACCGTTTCCCACCGAAGTGGTACGTATTTTATCTACTCACATTTTTTTTTACATGCTTTCAAACTGCTAGGTTGACAGGAGCTGGGACAAGCGATGAGCGCTCACTCCATCGTGTGGTCTCGAACTGCCAACCTTCCGGTTAACCAACTCGCAGCTCAGCAGTTTAACCTGCTGCACCACCAAGTCACCAAGTTTAAGGTAGCGAGCACTATATTTACTGCTTAAACTGCAGTTCTAAAACCAGAACCAAGGTTCAAGATCTGCCAAACCCTATATAAACCCTAAAAGGGTTTATAGGGTTTATATAACCCTATATAAACCCTAAGAGGTATGGTGTGTTGGAGGTGGGGTGGCCATCTATGTCCCTATATCCCAAGGGTAGAATCTAGCAGAGCAGAGATTGAATGTCCAATGCCACCACAAAGTCAATATGGGTTAAATTACCAGGCTCAAGGAGCAATGTAATAGTGTGTGTGTGTGGGGGGGGGGGTGCTATCGTCCTCCAGATAAAAAACTTGAAGGGAATGAGGAAAAATCAGGGAGGCGTCAAAGAGAAACCAGGTTGTAATCATGAGGAACTTCAATTATACTCAGTGAACTGGGTCAATTCGTGTTCCAGTTAAGAAAGGGAAACGGTTTCTTGACATGCTAAATGACTGTGCCTTAGAGTAGCCCACCAAAGGACAGGTGATTGTATAGTATTCAGGACCTTGTTAGGGATGTAAATGTTACTGAGCCATTGGGGAATGGTGATTATGCTATGATCTGTTTTGCTGTGCATGTTCGAGGAAGACTAACAAATCTGACGCAAAAACTCTTGACTTCCAAAGGGTGGATTTCCCTCAAATGAGGAAGCTAGTTAGAAAGAGGTTGAAAGGAAAGGTAAAAAGAGTCCAATCCCTCCAGAGTGCGGAGAGGCTTTTTAAAACAATAGCAATAGAGGTCCAGCAGAAGTGTATACTGCGAAGACTTGAATATGTCCAGAAGAATGCAAGCAAAGCTAAAAAGCACAGTAAAAGAGGCTGTAAAGAGCAAGAAAGCTTCCTTCTGTAAATGGAAGTCTTGCTCTCATGAGGATAATAAAAAAAGAACATAACATAACCTCTGGCAAAAGAAATGTAAGACAATGATACAGGAAGCCAAGAAAAGACTTTGAGGGACGCGTGGCAACATAAGGGGAATAATAAAAGCTTCTTCAAATATGTTAGAAGCAGGACACCTGCCAGAGAGGTGTTTGGCCCACTGGACAGTGAGGAAGGGACAGGGCAGATAAAGGGGGACTTGGAGATTGCAGAGATATTAAATGAGTTCTTTACATCTGTCTTCACAGCAGAAGACCTCAGACAGATAACTCTACCCGAATGGCCCCTCCTGACTAAGGAATTACATCAGATAACAGACTGACAAATTAAAGATCACTAAGTCACCAGGCCCAGAGGGTATCCACCCAAGAGTTAAGTAAAGGAACTAAGGAATGAAGTTGCCAATCTCCCAACTATAATACAACATTTGTTCTTTAAAACCACCATGGTGCCAGACAATTTAAGAATAGCAAAATGTCGTACCAATCTTTAAAAAAAAAAAAACACTAAGGAGAGGGGACCTAGGAATCTATATCTGTGATAAATCAGTTATGGCAGAAATCTATACGGCATCAAGGTTTAAAACATATTAATGCTGTGTACAAACAGTTTTTCAGTAATTCAGAGATCATGACCATCTTCACCAATAGATACAGCAATCATGCATGTTCTACTACAGCCACTCATCTGGACAGAAACAGTACTGTATTTACAAACTTATTTTGATAGAAATAATAATTCTTACTAGAAATTGAGAATAAATCCCCCAGAAACAGCCAGCATTAATGCAAGAAGCACACGTACATATACTGTACGTGGACTCATGTAAGCAGCTGTCGGACAGTGAACACACATTTTCACCACCTCCTGACAATTTTGGGAATTGTTCAGCTTTTCTACTTAAAGTTATTTTCCTTGAAATGCATGAGATGCTAGACATTTCACTATGCTGAAGCACAATCAGAGTTACTGCCACTGTAGAAGGAAGGGGATGTCATTCCGGTTGCTCCAAGAATGTGATTAGCACTATACAACTCTAATTGGTTGCTCCCAAATCCATGTTTGATACAGACATAAAATATATTTTACCTCGTCGCCGCCCATAGCTCCTGGCTGCATGTAAATACAGAAAAATATTATTATTATTAAGAATATTTATATACCGCTTTTAAACAAAAGAAGTTCAAAGCGGTTTACAGACAAAATCAAATAATTAAATGGCTCCCTGTCCCAAAAGGGCTCACAATCTGCAGTCCACCACCAGCAAACACAACTATTAGAAAAGACTCTGTGCTGGAGTGAAAAGGACAGTTACTCTTACCCTGCACTTGAAAAAGTGCCTCTTGCCCAGTTAGCAGGGATACAGTGGATATTAGCATAACTGTAATTATAACTGTGGTGACAAATGTCAGGATTTGCATCACCCGGTGCAAAAGCTCATTGCATCACCTGATGACGGACCTCCTCCTATACCAGACCATACAAAATAAATTACAATATCATACACACAGCCTAAATGCAGTGGCATCACTAGAGTTGGTATAACTGTGACGGTGTTGGTGTAACAATACAGGTCACCCCACAAATCAATAACCAACAAAAAAAACAGTGACCAACTTGATGACACTCACACAGTTGAACTAGAGTTCTAGTATTAACTCTGTTACATGGAAATGATTGCTGGCACCTGATTGGTTCCCTGCTATATCATAACACCACCTCACTGACTCTCAGAACAATCAGTCTCATTGGTCAGTTTTAAGAAAATCCACTTTTTGTTGCATAAGGCAGTTGTGTTTTCCTTTTCTAGTTATTTGGCTATAAGTTTTGATAAAACACAGATATTTGAATGCGGTTTATTGCATTCTACATTAATTTATCCATCGAACAATATGTACACAAGATGATATTATTTGAAAATACTGAGATTTTCACCATTTCCACCAGTAGTGGTATCACACATACTCTGAGTGCATAATTCATTGCAGTCTGCACCCATCCCTGAACCTCTGTAGTGACCGTGTAGCCCCCTGACTGTGGTGCTTATGATTTTCTGCAATACAAAGCTTTTGGAGAATGCAATTTAAACTGCCGTAGAATATTTGAGCTAGTTATAAAAGCCAAGCTTTTGAAGCACCTGCTGGTTAACATGTACCCTGATTTGCTACTTACTATTACTGATAGCAATGAACCTACACTACACATCTAGAGAGGACAGGGGGAGGGGTGTCCAACAAGTGCACCTTCATTATATAGAAATATTTTTTAAAATAAAAACCATGTTAAAAACTAAATTCCATAACATTTCTAATTGTTCTATTCAGTGTGGATGCTCTGATAATTTTATACGTACACACACAAACATTTATCATATATTTTTCACTATATTACAAAAAGATGTTTATAAAAATTCTTAGGGAAACACGAACATAATTATACAAACACTGAAATAAGCACAAAAATATAAACACTGGACAGGTTTAATTGTCAGTACAGGTACTCACACAAATCATTCAATTTTTTAAAATGGCTATATGTTGTGATGGCAAAGGCTGCTTTACAGCCTGGCTATACGTTAATTTCTTTCATATAACCCTGAGCATTCCATTAATTCACCATTTGTGGGGAAAAAAGCTGCTAAGATGCGATAAACTGACGCTCTAAAACACATTTATCTTCATTAAAATAAGCTCCTCCAACACTGAATATTAAGTGGAATGAACAAATGTGAATTGGTTCACCAAAGAGAAGGCAGCAATCAATATTACATGAGATTGGTTTTATTTTTGAGGGTTTTTTTGTTTTTTGTTTTTTTGCTTTTTACAGCTTATGGACTACAGCAATGGGCTTTATATAATCTAGGATAGTGGTTCTCAAACTATGGGTCTGTGGCCCACTGGTGGATCAAAACCCACTTTTTGGTGGTTTCTGAAACTGACAGGATAGATTAGACTTGTAGTCTTCAATCTTTTTCATGCCGTGACTCCAATATATAAATAAAAATATAAAGTATGAGACTGGGGACCCCATAGTCAATCCTGATCTCCTCCCAGGACCCTGTCTGTCTACCCTCATCTCCAACCATTCCCTGCCCCCCATAGTGCCCTCCCAGCACAGTTCACTGCAACCCAATATTCTTATTAGAGAGCAGAAAATGTTACCGTGAAGCCTAGCACTAGTGAAAGCTACAGTATTTTAGCAGACCTGGCACACAATCTCCTGGTATCTGAAAGGTAAACCATATGCCTCCCACTTTACCTGGTGATGCTCTAGTCCAGTGGTCCTCAATCTTTTCATTCTTATAAGTTGCTGAGACCCCACAACTGAGACTTTACAACCCTATTGGGGTCTCAAGGTTGAAGAACTCTTAGATTATGTGCATCAAAAGATTAAACAACCTGCTATTTGGGGGGAGCACTGCTGATCACCATTATAGTATAGCCACAGAGGCTTGAGTGGCTGGTAAACCAATTTTTTTTTTTAACATGGATCCTCATGCTAACAAGTTTGGGAACTGCTGACCTAGGAACTGCACCACTACCAAGACAGCATATTAAAGCTAAAGGAGTTCATATTTAAACAGATTAGCATTGACTATGTATTTGCCATCAGAAACAAAGCCATGTTATAGTATCATTATGTATGTACATGCACATACAACTCCACACATCCTATTAAACCTTACAGTATTTTTATCACAACAGCAATAAATTTAGTATGTGCTTATTCACCACAATATTATTCACTGTGGACACAAATCCAACAGAGTTATGTACCTTTATGTCCATTATAGTCAGTGGACTGCATACAAAGATTTTCCTGGAATAGGAATCCTTGGTCCAAAAGAAGGGGAGGCATTGGGTTGCCTCCAAAGGCAACCCAATGAATTTAACTGTGCTTAACTCTGAGTTGGATTGTTGTACACTGTACCCATTGGTAATATTAATGTTCTCCAAAATAATGAATTTCCTCCGCAATCACCATAATATCCATACTTTTAATTAATTAATTAATTAATTAATTAATAAAAACCAAACATGATAATTGGTAACTTGAACAGCTCTTTAAAGAGCGTGCAACACAACATAGTTCATATGTTGTGGACTTCATATACCTGAAACGCTGAAATCAGGGTTTCATATTCATGCCAAATTCGTATTTCAAGATGAACAATAAGAGTATTTAATATCACCAATTATTTTGGCTAAATGACATTGGTGAGAAAAATAATGTTGAAAGCCTAATTTCTACCACCAACATTCAAGACAGTTTTAAAATGCCAGTTCAGTCAAGCCAACAACTGTTGCAAACATAATCAAAACTGACTTATGGACCTACCCCTGCTGTCATGCAAGGAATCCTCCCTGCTCCCTCCTCCCCATGGTACCCCTGAAATGTTGTTCCTGGTGATCAGAATATTCGCAGGAAAAGCATCAGTTACAGTACAAAGGACTACCAAGGACAAAGAAAAAGAGAATGTCTGTTTATCTGTTGATTAGTTTATATATAAGTAGACATTATGCAACATTTCTAAGGGGTATTTGTTTGGCTAAACCACAAAAAGTTCTATATTTGAACTCATGTGCAGCTCAACAAATATTGGAGCCCTCTGACGATCTCCCCCCAGCCCACCTGTTTTCTCTTGTTCATGTAATTATGCAGGAAGGGGGAGATACAGATACAGAACACAGCCAATACAGGGATTAATAGTATAGAAGCAACAATGCAAATACCATTTAGAAAATGAAAATCATATCAGTTTGCTGACTGCAGCATGATACTAGGCCCTGTATATCTAGGCATCAACTATATCACAGAAATGCAACTTCTGACAGAAGAGTGTTGCCCAAATAAGACCAGTCATCACATGCTCTAGTGCCCAATTAGCCTTATGCTGCTGAGGAGAATGTTACATCAGTGCAACATTTACTCTTCCCATGCAACCCTTTTGACAACTGCTGCCACTTACCAACTTCTGCCTCAGCTGATACTTACTTTGGCCCAAACCAGACATGAAGAAACCCATACAGTAATAAGAATTTTCCACTGAATAAATGCACTTTAGGAAGCAATACACGTGGGGCCTTTTTATCTGTGAAGGCTCCATTCCGGGAACCCTTGTGGATTTAAAAATTCTGCAGGTAATTAAACCTGTGGACTTTGCCTGACCTCACCCTCCAAATCAGACTGGAACACAGCTCCGGTCATGTCCGGATGGCTTTCTGAGCTCCGATGATATTGCATGAATTTGTATGCAGAGCACTCCTGGAGGGCTTCCCCCAGGCCTGTAATGCCTTATAAGGCATTAAAAATGCAACTTTGGGGGTCTCGAAAAATCGGAAGTTTCAGGGCATTTTGCCAAACAGCCATTCTGAGGCCTGCCAAGGCTTAGAACAGCCTCCAGAGGTGACAAGAGCACAGCTCTGGTCGGCTTTGGAGGCTTCAGGTTTAGCCAGATCTGTGGATTAAAAATCTGTGGATAATTAGGCTCAACCTGTACTCATGCTGACACTATACCACCTACTACACTTCTAAAGTGATTATAAATTGTAATTATAATTTATAAAAATGCACCTTGGAATAAAAGCACAACACAGCTTTCTGCACTTTTTCTCCTTGGTGTGTGTATGGGGGGGGAGACCACCTTTCTAAGCTAAAAATTTCATAGGCATTCCTCATAAGGAAGGTACTTCAGTCCTCTAATCATTTCAATTGCTCTCATCTTTTCTAGCTGTACAGTATGAACAGGTTGAGGTATGAACCGGAAGTATAAACAGTATTCCAGATGTGGCCATACCATAGACTTGTGTAGCGGCAATATATTAGCAGTCTTCTCTCAATCCTTTCCCTAACTACTCTTAGCACAGAATTTGTCTTCAAATTTCCACACTGAGAACATTTTTATATTCAGCTACCCACCACAATTTCTCTTTTCTGATTTGTCATTTTCTACATCACTGTATATGTGCATCATTTTATACTTATTTACTGAACCACATTTGTCATTTGATCACCCATTCATCCAATTTGGAGAGATCCTTCTAGATCACAATCTTCTTTGGGGTTCTACTGCCCTGAATAGTTTGGTGTCATCTGCAACTTGGACACTTTGTTGTTTATTTCTAACTTCAGAACATTTATGAATAAGTTAAAAAGCACTAGTTCCAAGACAGGTCCTTGGGAGACCCAATTTCTTACTTCTCCCCACAGTGAAAACTATATTCTCTGTTGCCTGACAAGTCTTTTTATGTACAAGAGGCATGACATGTTTATGTAGTGATGGGTGCTTGCCAAGAGAGCACAACTTAGGCCAGTAACATGACTTCAAAGCTGGACAAATGGCAAGAGTCCTTGGCTCTCGCAAGATCAAGGCAGCAACCACCCTCAAATGTTTGGACATTACACACATACTCCATCTACTCCATGAGACTGGTTTGGAAAGTCCAGTTTCCCCTTCTTCTACTTGTAACTTCCTGGTTTGATCAGAAAACAATTTTGCCAATACATCCAAACAAACTAAAGGTTGAAGCTGGTTTGCAGTCCTAATATAGAGGGCAAGCTCAAATCACAGTTTGCTAGTATGGCTACAACAATCAACTGTGGTTGAATCAACCTAGGAAAAAGATAGTTGAAGTAAAGCAAAGCATGCAAGGAGTGGGAGAATGAGAGAACAGGGCTCGTTTCTGCATCTCCAAACTATATCTGAACTAAGCCCAATTCAGACAAAGTCAGCGTAGCATTACAAAGACACACTGTGGTGAACATTGGACTCCTGCACTCCCTCTTTCCTTCTCTGTCAAGTGGTTTGTGTTTAGTGCCAGCCTGGGCCGGCTCTAGGCCAATTTGACCAAATTTGGCACTGCTCCTAAGGGCCCCCTATGCTAAATGGTGGCACTTGCCTGAGTCTAAGAGATCACTTCAGGCAGCACAGAGCCAAGGTGGCAGAAGAGATGTTGCCTGGACTGAGTGAGTGCTTGCAAAGCACAAGTGTCCTGCCTGGTCCCAGAACCTAGCCAGCATCAGGATGATTTAACTAAATTGGATCCTGTGCCTGAAGGGGCATGCTGGGAGAGTGCCCAAGCCAGCACCTCACTCTGTAGCTGATGCTCTGGCATGGAATCTTCCATGCTGAAGTGTTGTGAGGACAGTGCAGCAAGCAGAGCATTGCTGCTGGATGGCCCTCCCACCCAACCCTTGGTCTGATCAGATCGAAATCACCCTTTCTTGAAGCAGTAGGCAGTGACATTATCATGTCACTGCCACCTACTTCTAGATGCTGCACTTTGCGCAGAACGCCATTAGCCTCAGACTCACCACTGCTGCTTGTTCTGGTGAGTAGGGAGGCCCCGCAGGTGGTGGGGGCCTCACAAAAATGTTTTGCATTGGGTCTTAAGGCCAGCCCTGGAGCCAGCCCACCCAATGAAATGGGTTTTCACAAAGTTGGTTTGGCAAGCCTGTTAAGGGGACCCGTTGCACCTGAATCACTATCTTCTTCTTACTTATTCTAGCTGGAGAGTGAAAAAGAGGAAGATTGGGAGGCAGGCTTACTTCCATGCCATTGCTGAGACGTGCAACAGTTAAGCTAGAGGTACTGTAATCCTGTTCCCAATCGCTCTCAGGAAGAGGATCACCTCCTGCATCACCAGGTGCTTCTTATCTTCAAAACAGACTGGTTTGGAAGAAAAAACCAGCAGAAGTACTAAGAAGGTGGCAGCAATGATAGTGGAGGAGGGAAAGACCAACCATAAATAAAATTGCTAGTAATCAAAAAGGAGAATGCATGCTTCTGATGCTCATGGTATATACTCATAATTCTAAACCATAATTTAGTGCTGCATCTGAACTGGGCGTCTTTTCGAAAAGACTTCTTGTGTGCAAGGTGTGGAATGGGTTTGTGCAAAATACCAATGGAATTGGTACATACTCCAGGGCATGTGCACACATGTACACACATTTTGTATTTAGTATCTTTAATTTAAAAATTGGTTAAGCCTGAAACACAATCATGCCATTGTAATCATGCTATTACTTATTGTTTCTACCACAATATCCCTATGCCAGGTTTAACTGGAACAATGAGACAAATAAGATCATAAAGCTTGCCCACAACAGAATGGAACCAGAAACGTAAGTGAGACTTTGCTGGAAGACATACAGAAAGGCTAATCAAAGATAACACCACAGTAAAAAGTTGCCATGAAAGAGAGGAAAAAGGAAAAATGATACAAATACCATTAGAAATTAAAAGTTATCCAAGTAAATATTATCAGATAAAAATCCCCTTTACTCTATCCCCCATTATCTACTAAAACAAAATCAGAATAGGTGCAAGAAACTGTTTTTCAAGCCATTTCATGTAATGGCAAAATATACAATTTAATTGGCTCTATGTCTAAACTAATCCTGTTTTCTGTGGTTTTAATTAACTTCCTAAGAAAATTAACCCAATACTTTGTACAACGTGTTTGATGTCAGTTGCAAAATTTAGTTTTTTCCTTCTGGATAACTTCCAGCTAGATATAAAATCAGCCACCATTTTTTGAATGCACACCAGTTTGTCTCATAGGGCCCAATCCAATCTAACCTTCCAGTGCCAATGCAGCTGTGACAACAGGCTGTGTGCTGCATCCTATGGGGGAAGGAAGGCATGGAGGCCCCCTCAAGGTAAGAAAACATTTGTTCCCTTATCTTGGGACTGTATTTGGCTGCATCAGTGCTGGAAACTTGGATAGGACTGGGCCTAAGGTCTACCAATATGTCTTCTGCAGAAGAGTTAATTTCAAACTGGCAGGCAAACAATGTAAACAACATGCCATGCAGATATCTCATTTTCATAATCCTTGTAATTATTTACAGGCTATAACTTTGAAATACTTCAGTAATTTTTAAGTAAAGACATTGGCTAGATTCCAAGGATGTTTGCATTCGGGCACACATACACAGAGTGGGGCTGATATTTAATCTCGACAACATTCTTCCTTGATGGAATATGGCTACAGAGAGTCCCTGAACCTTCAGAATCAGATTTTCAGGGAACGCAGACGGCTGCTACTGGAGGGAAAAGTAGGAAAGCCCCCAGGTGCCATTGGAACACCATCCCGTATTTTGAATATTAGCCACTTTGATTTGCTTAAGGAGCCTTTTTACTTTTTTCCTTTCTATTACTTTCATTAAAAATCACTCAGAGGGAGGGCTGAAAAAATTGTTTTGGGACTGGGGTACACTTTTCAGCTGCTGAAGGATGACATGCATAGAACAGGTTCTGCTGAACGAGCCTCTACGTGTGAATCAGGTGCTCTTGGTACCTCTTTTCAGCTGTGCTCCCAGAGCAGCAGTTAGCTGCAACATGTTCCCTTGACAGAAGAGGCATTGTTGAAATAAAAAGAGATTCTAGAACAGCCTGATCATCATGCAGGCATGCTTTCAGCAGTACTTCTGCTGCTGCTAAGGAGACATGTTGCAGCTCACCAGTGAACAGCGGATGATTGTCCTGGGGGAGCCCGATGATCACGTGGGCCAGTTTAAGATCTTCCATAAGCTGAATATATTTGACACTCCTGAACTAGACCTTCCAGAACTAGACACTCTGAATTTTCCGAAAAGCTACTTCAGGTTCATTTGGCAGCCAATGGCTTATAATACCCTTAAACAGCAATTTTAACCTAGATTTGGCCTAAGCCTAGCTATCTACTACATCACCCTGATCTGGTTCTGACTTAATTGCAAGATAGAGTTCTAATGAATTTCCTCATAATCAAGACAGTACACATGCATACTGGGAAGCTTCACATTAAGTAATACAAAATCATGTTTGCTAAGATTATAACTTAGGCAATTTGACAGCACTTGTTCTGAACTCCTCCCCTAGACCTGCCCAGAATTTTTTATTTCAGAACTGAGGATAATAAGGAATAGTACAGCTTAACCCCTCAATTCCATTGTCCCATTTCCACTCCACTTAAATGGGTAGGAAAATAACTGTCTCAGTCTTTGGATACAAATCCACATCCCTCTGAATGCAAGGTATCTACTTATTTTAGCAGAACTGGACTGCATACATTTTGGACACTACAATACAAATGTACAACACTATCCACTGGCTTAGAAAAATCAGTATCCCTCATTAACAAGGTCTACTTTAGACAAAAATCACAACTTAGCAGTTATAGAAAGTGCAATAAAAAAGACATAGTTAATGTTTGTGAACACCAGAATGTTCTGGCTGAGAGCTGGGTTAAATTAGGAGGAAAAGGGAGCTGAACTGATGTTGCTTTGGCAATAGCATTGTTTGTATGTAAATGCACCACCCGGAAATTCTTGCTTAGCCTACACTTTTAAACTAAATAGAAGCTGCCAACACCCTAATTAGCCCCTGGTGCTTCCTTTCTTCAAAGCTAAACTAACCTGCAGAAGGCTGCTCTCAAGTTCCAATCACTCAAGGGTAGAACTGTAGCCAAGGTGGGCCCAGGCACACTACCCAATCTAAGACTTGATAAGGAAATTAACTGTTTAATTTTTAAAAAAATAATAATGTACTTAAATTTTAAGGACAAGAATAACTGCAGTAATAAAAATCTATAGAAGATGGTGCTCCCTGGAGAAGTGCAGTAACTATTGCAAATTCCATCAACACAAGCAGCTCAGTTCTGCTCATTCAAGAAACACTGCATACATTACACTTAGGCTAGGCATCCAGGGTTTATTCAGGCCAGGGCTTCAAGTACCCCACATTTGCAACACATGCCCAACTACCTTTTACATAGTCCATAATGTACATTTAGGTTGATTCTGAGGAAAACAATGGCTACAAATCCATGTATTTGAATGGCTACAAATCCATGTCTTTGAAGTCCCACCTAATAATGTAGGCTGGCTTAGCCCTTGCTAAGGGAGGGCATTGTGAGAAACTGTATTGCATTTCTAACACAGGCATGCCCTGGTATCCGCTGGGTGTTCTGGACCCCACCATGGATACCTGAAACCGTGGATACTGGGGACGCCTTTTTATAGATAGGGCAACATCAGTAGTTTTGCTGCAACAAGAGATTTGTTTAGTGTTCCCTTATCTTTTAAATAGGATGGGATCCGTGGAACTGAAACTGTGAAACTGTGGAACACTAATCAGTGGATATCAGGGAATGCCTGTACTTTCTGAAAACTACCAGTGAAATCTAGAACCATATTCTGAAAAAGTCTGGCAGTTAATAATATATTTTAACTGTGTTTTAAGGCTCTCCATAATTTCATGCTTGAGCTAGATACCTACATTGTAAAATAACTCACAGTTCAATCCTATGATGCCTGCGCACCAGCTATCAGGCACATTTGTGCCACCCAGAGAGCAAGTGGAGCCAGTGGAGAAGCCCTTGCCACACCATTGACACTGCAGTGGCAACCCTGGCTGCCAGCAGACAGCAGGTAAGTGCCAAGTGGCGAATGGAGAGTGGTGGGAGAGTGGCAAAAGGGAGTGGTGGGAGACTGGGCAGAGAGAAGGCAAGAAGAAGGCAGAACAGGGTGGGACAGGCCTTGGAAGGTGTGAGACAGCAAAACGGCTGGCATAGACCCAAGAAGCCCCATTGAGCAAGGTGGGCTTTACTCAGGGTAAAGGGAATGAATGTCCCCTTACTCCAAGTAGACCTCCAGCCTTCTCAAATCCAGCACTGGATCCAGCACTAGCTATTTGGTGCTGCTGCTCATGTGCTGGATAGGATTGGGCCATAAGAGAAACAAAGATGCTCATTTCCACATGAGAAGACAATTTTTAGGATATGAATTAAACAGCACAGGCCTGTGCATATTTCTGAGTACACAGATTTATTCCCAGGTAAGTCTGTTCAGATGTTTAGAAGAGAATCAGGTACTCGCCAAGTTGGAAGTGTAATAAAATTGATTCTATCATCATAAGCACAGTAACTGAAGCCATTTTGTCCTTGAAATACCTATACGTGCATTGTGCAAAGTCAATGTACATACGAAGATTTCAGCGAGTTTAATTTATATTAACAAAATAATAGTTGGAAAGAGACTGATTAGATGCAACTAGGCACATTTTACCTATTCTCACTTTCTTCTGCCCAAATCTAAGGTAAGCATAAATAAGCAAGAGCAAATTAGATGCAAGCAAGTGATTAAAAATACATTGTAAAATATTAAAATACATTGTAAGAATATAAATGTGAACTTACTGTTGAGAGCCATAATGTTATCTGTTGCTGGATGGTGAAAATTTATACCCATACGACCTGAAAAATGAAACAATATTTTAGCATAAGCATTAGGTTCTTTAGGCTATTTTTTCAATAACAGATTTTACAACTAAATGAAAACAATATATGGGAACACTGAAACTAATTGGGAAAGTTTACACCATCTTTATATTAGCTTTGTTTGCTCTACATAAAAACACAGTATGCATTAAATAGAAAACGAATTAAAAGATTTACACTTTTTATATTCTTAACATTGATGAGACACACATTAGATAAAATATAACAGACCCTTTGAGTAAAATGTTGAACCACAGGAGGGAAAAGGTTCATTTCTTCCTCCAACCCAGTTTATCAGCACTGCAAGAAAAACTGCTGGGGAGAAATCCCAGTAGATTCTCCACCCCAGAGGAGAAATGCTCAGAAATGCTGGTTGCCTTCTAAACTGTGTACTGATCTCGCTGGCAGAAAACTACTACAGTCCTGTAGAATCCTTGGGAGAGATGTTGAGGCTCAAGGAAGTCTGATGTATGTATGTAAGGTCCCTCAAGAGGCTCATGCTAGATAAATCTTCTGCCTGATTCTGCAAAATATCAGGACCTTCATATAACTAGAGATTGCAAAGAATACCATAATAGTTTACAGAAATGTAATGTAGCTATGAAACCATGGTTCAAATCTCTCCTATCATGAAGTCAGCAGGTACTCTCCCAGCCTATCCTCCATCTACAAGATGGTAATAATCTTGTAGCTTTGACAAAGCTACCTTACAAGAAGGCTATCAACCTTTGACACAAGAACATGTACGTGGAAAACAGTGAACATTTTGAGGTACGGTGCTAGATTTAACGTACTTCTACTCCGCCTTTCTCCACTAATGTGGGTACAAAAGGCGGCCTACATAAAATCACAATCTACAATAAGTATTTCACAAAATTATAACCATCAAAGCATAAAAACATTAGCAAATCTAAGACACAAAAACAGCAAAGAACAATAGAAAAAAGCAGCAGCACAAGATTCCATAAGTATCAATCATGTATATAAAATCTACCATAACAGCATATAAAAAGCAGCTAAAACAGCAATAGATAAGCATAGCAATTAGACGTTATGGTTTACAGTAAGTGCGGACATAAAACCATTAAGCACACAATACAAACCATTCCCCACCTATCACTACACAAACACTAAGTAAAATAAAAACATTTTTAGCCCTCATCGGAATGTGTCAAGAGAGGGCAGTTTGTAATTCATAAGGGTGTGGGGGTGTTGTTTTTTGTTTGGTTAAAAACACAAAATAAAGCCTTTTTGGTGCTAAAATAAAAACACAAAACACCGCATTTTGGTATTTTCAGAAAATTTTAAATTCCAGAAAATTTTAAAAAATTACTTTTCCAATTAGAAATAATACTGTGGCTGCATCTGTCAACACTATATCACCTACCTGGTGCACTTTTAAAGTGCTTAAAATTAATAAAAATGAGAACTTGGAATAAAAACACAACACCACTTTGTCTTTCAAATCATGAAATCTGCAAAAAATAACACCATTTTCAGACACCCCCTTAACTAGTCCACCAGGTACTCTCCAAGTTGGAAATTCATACATTGTGACCTGAACCTTAAGAACCTTTCCCTTTTTCCA
Organism: Lerista edwardsae; assembly: GCA_029204185.1. Classification (NCBI taxonomy): domain Eukaryota; kingdom Metazoa; phylum Chordata; class Lepidosauria; order Squamata; family Scincidae; genus Lerista; species Lerista edwardsae. The sequence goes on along the minus strand of JAJKFI010000002.1, from coordinate 1,208,332 downwards.
CTCACCTCTCCATCATCCCCTCTTTTCCCCTGCACACCAAAACCTCCACTTCCATCTCCCAGTTCCCCTAAACCCATCCTCCCTATGTCTCTTCTTCCCTGTTTCCCTCCTCCTTCATTCTGATAATTCCTCTTCCTTCTAACCAGTTTCCAACAGTGTGCCATAGTGAATTACAATAAGAACGTAAGAAGAGCCTCACTGGATCTGGCCAAAAGCCCATCTAGCCCAGCTTCCGGTATCTTACAATGTCCCACTAGATGCCTCAGGGAGCACACAAGACAACTAGTTACTTTCATCGCATTGCCACTCCCCTGCATCTGGCATTCTGAGGCAGCTTCCTTCTAAAGTATGGAGGTTGCACTGTCCACCATGGCCTATTATATAGCCTGTGGGGGACTTTTCCTCCAGAAATCTGTGCCGTCCCTCTTTAAAAGCACCTAGGCCAGCTGCCATCACTACCTCCTATGGCGTTCCACAGATTTATTACCCGCTGTTCTCACCCCCTTAATTTTAGTGAATGTCCCCTGGTTCTGGTATTATGAGAGGGAAAAGAACATCCCTCTATGCACTTTATCCATCCCATGCATAATTTTGTACATCTCAATCATGTCTCCCCTCAGGCACCTTTTTTCTAGACTGCTCTAGCCTTTCCTCATAAGGGAAATGTCCCAGCCCAGTAACCCTCTTGTACAGGCCTGGCTTGTCCCAAAATGTTCCCCAAAGCATAAAGAATAGAAACCCCTCCACCTGACACCATCTCATCCACACATTGAGACCCCTGAGCTCTGCCTGCTTAGCTGGCCCTGCAATAGAATTCCCTTTTCTAGAGTAACCTTTCAGTGAGTTTAGCTGGGCTCCAATGTCAAGACTCTTTCTGTTTTCAGGCACTAAAAACAAATCCTTTTTGCACTTTTCATCTTCACCTCCATCTTCCTTTCCCCATTAAAGGATACAGCTGCACCATTGGCTACTACACAGGATCCTTGCACACAATTGTTTTTTCCCCTCTTGTGCACATGTTACATATATTTTAAAAAGCACTGCCAAATAACCTAGGGGCTGTTAGAACAATCTGCAGTGGGAGATTGCTGACTAGTTGAATTAGGATTCAGATGATGCTTCTATCTAAACTTTAGATCTATCCACATAAGAATCCCATATGGTACACCAACAATAAGTTACCCAACCATAAACCATAATTGCTTTGTGGATCAATATGTGAATAAATGGGGATGTCACAGCTCTAAATGCATATTTAATCTTTCTTCCATTGCTTTGCCAAAGCTGGAATTGTGCTATTTAACCAGATACAAAAATAGAATCAAGTGACATCTGGTAGGGTTTGTGTGTGTCTATGCGTGTGGTTCACTCACTGTGCCAGGTGCTGCCTGCGTGACATTTTGTCACCTGCCCTTGACCTTCTATTTTTAAGTTGCTCTTGACAGCTACCTATCCAGAGAAGCAAAAATGTCAAATTGTAAAGACATACCATTTTCCTACCCAACTACGCATATTTCCCTGAAGTCCTATTACAGTATGTTCAAAGGGGATTACTTCTTCAGTCTTAGAAATCTATACAAGAAAGAGCTTGATTTCTATCTATTTTTATCTTCAGCTTCTTCAGTGAAAGAACTAGAAATGAAGTAACTTTCGATTGGGAAATGTGGCTGCAGAATTAGTAATCAATATCACAGTTTTAACAAATTATCAAGAACAGAAAAATCAGACTGTATTCTGCCTTATTGAAACTGTACCCAGGAATTTTCCAATCTTTTCCAATCACATGAAAACTCAAACACAGCAAACATCAGAAATTTAACCAACTCAAAAATTGTCCAATTTTAACTCACAATCTGCACATTGTTTTATAATGTATAAGAATAAAAACCAATATGAAGGTGCTTTCCAGTTAGTATTCCCAGCTTCATAAAGTGAAGAAAGCAGCTTTAAAAACACCATTTTAAAATTTGTATAAAAATACCATTTTTAAATCTGTCATTTATTCAGTTCGCAAATGTTAATGAATTGGGCCCACTTTTCCACGAGGTGCCTAACTGCTTCTCTCATTCATCCCCTCTTGCTCTCAGTGCTCACCATTTTTCTGTCAAGAGAAAAAGCAAGGTAGACAGAACACAGGCACAGTGTGATGCTAGATTACTCAGGATGGGAAAGCACAGCAAAGAGCCATGCCTATAGCACTGCATCTCTATTTGCTTTCTCAAGGCCAAATGACACATTAAAATGCAATGCGGCTCCTTGTTTTTGTTAATTTTAGGTAATTAGTATGCTGGACTATTTTTAGAAAACTCCTCCACACTCACACGCCACTCCTTTACCCGAACAGCAGCCTCGGACTCCCATCCAAGCAACTGATCCTGCTTAGCCTTTTAGGCAAAGAGACAGCTCAACCTCCAGACCACACCTTCTGCCCATAGTTAATAATTCTTAACTATTTTAGCAGACTAACCTAGTCCACAACCTTAAATTCTATTAGGCTAACCTCAAAGAATACTACATCAGTGGCTCCTGAATGTGGCTCCCCAGGGAGCAACAGAGACCAGCCAGGGGAGCCAAAGAACCCTTGCAAAAAACCTGTCACCATGTACAATGTATAGCAGCGGTTCTCAATACATTTTAGCACTGTGACCTAAAATTCTAATTTTTAGAATTTTAATCTGCTCAGGACCCACCAGAAGTGATGTCATTAATCTGGAAGTGAAGTCATGGCCGGAAGTGCTATTATTGTGATGCCAAAGCCAGCTGCTTTCCTTTGAATGCAGCAATAAATTGGGTTATTTCTCAGCCATTTTCCAATAGCAAAGTGAATATGAAAGAAAAAAAGAAAGAGCTTAATTTCCATTATTTTCAGCTTCTTCAGTGAAAGAACTACAAATGAAGTAACTTTTGATTGGGAAACGTGGCTATTTACAACCTTGACACAATCAAAAGAATCGCACCGCGCTCCCTCTTTCCAGCAACCTATCTTTCCATATTTTCAATACAGCTGCTTTAAGTGCTTCAAGACCCACCTGAAATTGGCTTGCAACCCAGTGGTGGGTCCCAACCCACAGTTTGGGAACCAGTGATGTATAGGATTGTAGCCCTAATGGGAAGCTGCAGCCAATGTCCCAGTAGGTCAAGGAAGGTACCAGTTGAAAAAGTTTGGAACTACTGCTCTACATTCAGTGATGTCACTCAGATGATTTAGGAACAGGAACTCACTTTTGATTGGCACTTGTCGGGAACCCGGAACCAGCCACGGAGTCCATTAGGATCCAGAACGCCCGTTCTGGTCCATTCCCCCTGAATGACATCACTGCCTTTCTCCCCCTAGGAATCTGGAGTTGCTCCCTTTAACCCTCTGAGTGCCGGCCAACCAAGAAGAAAAGCTCTTTGCAGAGGAATGGGGAGAAGGGGGAGTGAAGTGGGCGGAGTCAGCCCTAATTTTAACTAGTGGAACTGAGTTCCCCTGCGTTCCCCCTGCATGACATCACTGTCTACATTTATATATTAGCCAACTGTGTGCAACAGAGTTTCAACTCTAAAAATTTTCTAGTAAATCTGTGATGCAACTTATATATATTTAGACAATACTCAATCAGTACAGCACTGACTCAACAACCCTGTGAAGCCTATAGTTACTACAGTCATTGCCTAGAATGGCAGAACTATAAAATGGAAGTTGAGGGGGTGGCCGGCTGTTCTCTAAAATTATATTTAAGTAGAACAGTTATGGAAGCAGGTTTTTAAACAGTATACAAGATTGGATGGATCACAAATTCAATAGGCAGGCAACAGTACCATAACACACATAATGACCTTCAAAAACTATTTAAACATATCTAAAATGTAGAAGTGCCATAAGAGACAATTCATTTTTCATAAATGAAATTACAGCATAAGCAGAGGGACTTCAAAAACACATGACATAAATATTACATTTAAGTACACACTGCCCTTTTTAGTTTTTGTCTTTCCAGCAGCAGTCCCAGCGGCACTGAGCCAAAAAGGGTTTGCAATCAACTGTGTAATTCCAGACACGTGACCTCAGTTGACTGGATTTGGGTTAGAGACTTTGTGCATTCCTGCAGGGACTGAATTTCTTTCACTTGTTAACTGCATCGTTACCAAAGCAAGCTTCAGCTGTTTGGTTCTCAATAAACAGAGAGAACTTCATCCACAACAGGGAAAGCTAGTATTTTAGTCTATAGCTGGGCTACAAAGCAAATATCCACTTCAACAGCACAGTATTATTGAGCAAAATAATTACATGAGTAACTGAAGTGATGTGAAGGCGCACCAGAATTTCCCATAACAGAAGTGTCCCAATAGTCCTTGGAAAGCTTTATTTGCCATGTGTGCTTTTAACCAGCATGTTATATAGCAGCATGCTGGGGACAGGAAGGCCCCTCCTCTTCTTGCTTGATACCAACACTTGACCAGCAATAGTAAGGGGGAAAAATTATTTAGACCAGTGTTTTGCAAACTGTGGGTCAGGACCCACTAGGTGGGTCACAAGCTAATTTTAGGTGGGTCATACAGCACATAGGACAGTCAGTGAAAATATGGAAAGATGAAACTGGAAAGAGGGAGAGCTGTGGTTGTAAATAGGCTTTTTTCCTTTCTGATTCACTTTGCTATTGGAAAATGGTTGAGAAATAACCAAACTTATTGCTGCATTTTCAGGAAAACAGCAGGCTCTAGTGTCACAATGACAGCACTTCTGGACATGACATCACTTCCAGGTTAATGACATCACTTCCAGTGGATCCCAGTCAGTCATTCTAAAAGTTGGGCTCTGGTGCTAAAAAGTTTAAGAACCACTGATTTAGATAATTATGGGCTAGCTCGAGAGGGGGAAAACAGGGGAATAGAATTATTAATCATTCTCCAGCTAAGAACAACATTCAAACTAGGAAGACTTCAAAGGTCAGAATGCTCACCTCATACTTGAAGATGAATATTACAAGCTGCTCCTGAAAATCAAACTACCGTACGTGTTACAGGAAAAATATGCTTAGCACAGAATGAAGGTTTTCTGTGTCCACCACCATCCTGATCTAGATTAGGGGCTTCCACTACTCTTATTTATCAAGGGAACAAACCTCCCATTACTGCAATGATGCTTAACAAATAGCAGCTATGACCATGGAGCAATGCAAACTGGGACTTTAGTGGAGATAGGGTTGGATCCCTTCCTCGCACTCAACTATCAGTCTGTATGAGCCCTGCTCCAACTGCTACTTATTGCTAAAAAAGCAAACATGAAAACACACTTCCTGCAATCTGCAGTTTGACCCCAAGACATATTTCCAAGAAATTGGAATCTCAGTGACATCTCTAGAAATTTGTTTTTCTGGTTTTAAGACAGTGAAAAAACAGAGGCAGCACCAACCTGTTCTGCAGCTCAGTATGTTTTCATTACTATTATTGGAGTGATACCTTGGTATTACACAAGAAAAGCTCTCAGCAGGAGAGTAATAAAATATTGACAAGCTATGTGGGTATTCCTTATGGTTGAAAGGCTTCTTGTTTCTATAACTATAAATCACATGTGAGTTCAAGAATACTTTACTATACTCATTTTCCACATTCTCTCATTTACTACTTTTAATGTAATCAGTAATGCTTACATTAAAACATTGTAGTGCAAACCAGAATCCAGGCAAGCAGAATAGAGACAAGGCACTATATTCTTGTTTTGCTGCCTCAGTTTTGCTGCCTCAAGCAATAGCAAAGACATAAAAGCATTCCTTTTATCTCAAAAACTGGTCAAGAATCCCAAAAGTAACGAGATCAAGTAAAAGCAGTTCAGTTGAAGGTATTTCAAATCTCAACTCAAGTCCTATCTAGAAATCTCACAGCTCAATTCTAGTCACATTTACTCAGAAGTAAGGGATCAGTGAGACTAACTCCCAGGAAAGTGTGCATAGGATTGCAGTGTTAATCTTTTAGGCTTCTAGATGCATGTTTTCAATGTACTATATTGTGCATTAAGCTCCTGAAAATGGAACTAGACAATGTGGAGAATGTGCCTTCCTCTGACAGCAACAGCTGTGTACCCCCCTTATTTCGGGATAAAATCCAGTTTCAAAAACATATGGTTACATCCTGTTTAGCACATATGGACATTAGGGGCAATCACAAACTTAATTCTGACAACCAGCAGGGAAAGCCTTAAATATAATCCTTAAACAATAATTTTGAAAAAGCTGTTAAGACACACATAATGTGGGTCAAAAACCATGTTTCTTCTTATGCAGGGAAGACACACCAGTATCTTGGATAGACAAGGCAGCGTTGCTACAAATACATATCCTGCCCACCGCTGCTTCCAGCAACTCTCACGCACACCCAGCAGTGGGTGCAGAAGAGGTATGCTTACTTGGTAAGCCAGGAAACAAAAAAGCATTAACTGTTAACAGAATACAGACTTATTGTCTTGTGTGTTCCCTGAGGCACCTGGTGGACCACTGTGAAATACAGGAAGCTGGACCAGATAGATGGGCCTTTGGCCTGATCCAGCTGGGCTCGCCTTATGTTCTTATATAAAACAGAGGTAAACTACTGGGTAAACTAGTAACAAACACATTCCCAGTGGCATGATTTGGAACTGGTTTGACAATTTCAAGTCAAACCAGGGAGCACGTAGGGGAAAAAGAAAAAGTACGCTTGTCTAGAATTCTTTCCCATTTCCTACGATTGTTTGCTGATGGTACACATGCACACACATGCACAGTATAAAATACTGTTCCCAGTAGTAGGAACTTGGAAATTCAACATTTTTGCCCTCCTATAAAAAACATACAATGTGCAACTTGTTTTTTGAAAAGTGGTATATAAATATAAAAATTCTCAATAATTAGATCTAAGTGTTGCAGGGGATCACAAAATATTTTGGAGGAAAAGCAATTTTCTCCTCTAGTTAGGCCATCCAACTAACAAAAGGATGCTTAGTCCAGTGGTCCAGTCATGTAGTTTACACAAATTCAAGGGAGTTTTAGCAAACCATAGTAACTTCACATTAAACAATTTTTGCACATGTGACTGCAAAGCAGCTAGCCTTCGGCACCAAGTGTGCTGACCATGCATGTGCAAAATTGAACAACTTTGGTTTGGTAAAATGTAGTTCATCAATCCCACAGAAGGTTTTTTGTTTTGTTCTATATATTTTGGGTTTGCATTTTGTTTATTGCTTGGAGTTAGCCAATATGACAACAGCAGAAACACATGTAAATTTGAGAGATGTAATTTCATTCCAAACAAAAACAAAGTGTACAAAAACCACCTTGGATTTTTGCCATTTGTCTAGGAACAGTTCACTATCTTTTATTCAGTCTTCTCTCAAAGATCGAAATATGTTTCTCAAATATTTTTAGTTGGTGTAAAGTTTTGCCCTTTTTAAAAGACGTTTAAACACAATATATGCATGTTTTCTGTGAGTCAGGAGCAGGTGACACTCCGGGAATCAAATGTCTGAGCTACTGGTAAAGAATAAGGAAGTAAAATATACACAAGTCCACACTAAAAAAAGTTACAGTTTTCAGAATGCTTTGGATTTCAGGATTTAGGATGGGGTACCCAACCTGTAGTTACAAAATTTAACAATATGACATTAGCTGGCTACCAAACCCAGGCATCCAGCACAGAGCGATTGATTCCCTCCCTCTGCAAACAGTAGCCAATGAAGTGAAATTGATCATGAGAAACTCTCAACATAATTATAATGTAATTTCACATTTCCTTAGTACGTTACTGGGAAAGAAAAAAGCATGGGACCCCTGCTTTTGGCACCTGCAATATGTTCTGTCTGCCAATACCACCACTATTTTAAAAGTACCACAAATGCCAACTTACCGAACTTGTAATATGCACATGTATTTTAAGGCAAGCTCCCTTGCCCCTAAACATGGTCTTCTGCTTTTGAATACTTTGAGCGTATGTGCTTGTTGTGTGTCCATCTGGTTTGCGTTTCTCCGTCTAGGAGAAGGCAGCTGCTGTGTTGGCAACTGATAAATGTTTGTTGATTCCTGAAGTTATTTTAGCTTTTAAAATGGGCATGTAATTTACAGAACAATACACTGTGTGACAAACCCATGGTCAAACATCCTTTTACTGCAGCAGTTCTCAAATCTTTTAGCCTAAGGACCCAATGACACTTTATCAGGACCCACACAGCGGTCAAACATCCTTTTAATGCAGCAGTTCTCAAATCTTTTAGCCTAAGGACCCAATGACACTTTATCAGGACCCACACAGCTTTATTTTTAAGAAAAGGTGATCTAGAAAAATATTATTTACTTACAAGTAATATTTATTTACTTGCAAAAAAAATCCATTTCCTCAATCCATCTATATATACATATAAAAGAGAACGTTTGTACGTTTGTGTGTATGTACATATGTTCTGCAATGCCTGGACCTATTGAAACTTGGCACACATACACCTTGCGGCCTGGCGACAAACACTGCGGGGGTCAGACACCCCTAGGACCCCCGGGAGGGTGCGGGGTGTGTGTGAAACGTAAACATGATCGCAAATGGCCGACTTCGGTGTCGAATCCGTCGTTTCCGGGGTCGCCGAGACAAGTGGCGACGCCCCTGATGCCGTTTGACTCTGGGTTCACCCCCCCTCGGCATGGGGGGGCGAGAAGGGGTATAAAACAAACCGTCCACCATGCCCTCCTGGAACGCCTGGAGCAATTGACACCAAACTTGGCATGCATGTGCCTTGCAGTCTGACGACAAATACTGTGGGGGTCAGACCCCCCCCTAATGCCCCTGAGGGTGGGGGTACATGGGGGGCCCGCGTGACAATGGTCAAAAACGACCAAAATCAGCATCAGATCCGTACTTTCCAGGGTCCCCGAGACAACGGCGACGCTCCCAACGTTGTTGGAGTCCAGGCTCGCCCCCCCCCTCAACGTGGGGGGCAAGAAGGGGTGCAAAACAAAACCTCTACCATGCCCCACTGGAATGCCTGGACCGATTGGCACCAAACTCAGTATGCAGATGCCTGGCAGCCTGGTGACAAGCACTGCAGGAGTCAGGGGGCCCTAGCGCCCCCGGGGGTTGGGTTACGTAGGGGGCCCCACGTGAAAATGGTCAAAAACGGTGGGAGTCGGTGTCGGATCTATAGTTTCCAGGGCCACCAAGACGAGTGCCAATGCTCCCAATGCTGTTGGAGTCCGTGTTCGCCCCCATCAACGTGGGGGGCAAACAGGGGTGCGAAACAGAACGTCCACCATGCCCCACTGGAACGCCTGGACCGATTGGCACCAAACTCAGCATACGCATGCCTGGCGGACTGGTGACAAGCACTGCAGGGGTCAGGCCCCCCCAGCACCCATGGGGTGGGGGTACGCAGGGGGGGCCCATGTGAAAACATCACCTGGAGTGATTTACACCACACTCGGCACGTGTATGCTTTACGGTCTGATGACAAACACTACATGGGTCACACACCCCTACCGCCCCCGGGGGTGGGGGTATGCAGGGGGCCCCACATGAAAATGCTCAAAAACGGCCGATATAGGTGCCAAATCCGTAGTTTCCGGGGTCGCCGAGACGAATGGCAACACTCCCTATACTGTTTGAGTCCACATTCAGACTTGGGATAATTTGTTGCCCAGGCAACACCAGCTCAAAAATACTAGTTTCTCATAATGAGGCAGCCCTAATGAATATCCTCAAGGCTTTCGTTCACCTGCCCCCACTACAAGTCATTGGTGGACTTGGGGCGGGAAAAACACCAGAAAAAGACACTCAAACATTTATCTCCCTGTATTTACACAAGCTTGCAAATTGCAGGAGCTCAGCTGTTCGCAGGGCATCTAGCAGCTATCTTGCAAACTGTAGAAGCGCAGACTTCGAAGAGCAATTAGCAGCTATTTTATTTTTGAACAACCTCAACAATTGCAGCAATTAGTTATTTGATCTTTCTATCAACCATGATTTGTTGGAGGCTCTGTGGGACCCACCAGAAACCAGGTCATGACCCACGAAGTGGGTCCCAACCCACAGTTTGAAAAGTGCTGTTCATGTACCATTTGGGGTACATTCAAACATGTTCCTAAGCAGGTGAAGTAACAGACCACTACAATGTTGTCAAAAATAATCTCAGCCCTGCTTGCCTAGTATTGGCTTAGATCTTGGCACACCCATTCATGCCTTGTAACCCAGAGAATTGGCGACTATAATACCCTACATCTTGACTGGCATTTGAAAACCATCCTGAAGCTCATCTACCAACAGAAATAAGGACATCAGACATACACTTTGGGCTCAATTCATAACATAAAAACACAAGGAAAGCCCTGGTAATCAGGCTAAGGGCCCATCACGTTCAGCATTCTTTCTTACAATGACCCACCAACTGCTCTGAGAAACCCATAAACTGGAAAAAAATGACTATTTCCCCACCATGCATAATTTTCAGTCATTCCCCATTATTTGCTTTTTTCTTCATACTAAACAGCTCTAAATGTCATAGCCCGTAGTTCCCAAACTTACCTGGGTCACGACACCCCTGCAGCCTCCGCATCCCCAATGAACCAGGCACTGCCATCTTGCATCTCACAAAATCTTGTGAGATTCAAGGTTTACAGCACCCAGGGGAATAGGTAGGAGGGACGAATGGGGACATCCCATGGCAACCTTGTGAGTGTGCACCCTGAATAGTTTGTTGTCCTCAACAAACTTCACTACTTTGCTGTTCACCACTAATTAAAAAGCACTAGTTCCAAAATTGATCCTGAGAGGTCTTTTCATAAAAAGCCATATCTTCTTATCTTAAATCTGTTGCGTTTATACAAAGAGCCTTTGGTGAAAGACTTTATAAAAAAAAAAAACTGGAAGTATACAATGTCAACAGAATCAGGGGAGCTTGACTTGACTTCAACATTGGGGGTGCCCATAGCCACGTCCCCTAATGTGATGTAGCCATGCCCACACAGCAGTAAAATAACACCTTTAAATTAAATTACATAAATCATATGCATAATCTAAATGTACATGAAGATTACATTATTCTGAACACAGATAGTATATGCATCATTTCTGCCCCCCATCTCCTTTTCCAGCCCTGAATACTGTCAGTCCTTCTAGGCCACTGATGGCGAACCTATGACACGCAGTATAAGCCCTACCAGTATGAACCCTTCTGAGACAGAGATATCGCCAGTCTTATATCTTTGTTTTCTAAAAATTTCAACAGGTCAGGCTGAGAGACAGTAATAGTCATGTCATGAAATGAATAATAATAATGGACAGAAAATGAATGCAGTGACTATTGTCCAAAAAGCAATGGATGCACGTCAGTGCCCGCCCCTACTATTGCTCCCCTGCACATAGTACTCAGTGACATAATGCCCCTACATCTGGAAGTTCAATACAGCCATCATGTATATTGGATAATAACCACTAATGGACTATATCACAAACAACTTCTCACAAGAACAACCCATGTACACTGCACTAGAGAATTAATTTGCAGGAACACAAAGAACTTTTTGAAAAATATGCTTCTATATGCTTAATAATTTTATCTTCAACTATGCTTTCCACTGGTTTATTTGTTTATTTATTTATTAGATTTTTACCCCGCCTTTATGCCCGAAGGCACTCGGAAAGGGCATTTACTGGAAAGGGCATTTAGCTGACAGGTCTGTAATTTCTTGGATGCCTCCTGGATCACTTTTTAAATATTAGTGTTAAATATCAGTCAGTGTAGGTACAGGAATTTATCCAATATCTGCTGTAGTGCAAAAGCTTCTCTTCAGTCTCCATATTCTTCTTAACGTTCCCTTTTATTCCTTTGTTTAACAGGTTTTTATCTGTGTTCCTGGATATTTTTAGTCATGTGTATATTCTTTCTAGCTTCCCATTTTTCAAGCTTAAATTTCTTTTGCCAGAATTTGTGGGCCTTTTTTGTTCTCTTCATTTCAACAAGACTTTTTCTGAAAAAATATTTTCTGAAGTATTTTTTGCCTTTTATAGCTTCCTTTCCTCCACTTGTATCCTCCTACTGAATGGCATACTTTATAGTTGAGCTTCTGTTATTGTGGTTTTAAATAAACCTTCATGCACTCTGGAGAGATCTGCCACTCTTGGTTTTTCCTATCAATATCTTTTTTATTAGTCCTTTATTTTTATTTTTATGTCTCCGCTTTTGAAGTCAAGTGAGTAGGTCAGATTTGCCTGAAAAACTCTAAATTGCATAAACCCAAGAAGTTGTTACTTTTAAAATCCCAGGACACTTGTTCACAAAACTGAGTTTATCAGTGTTTCTAGTTTTACAGAAGAAGCTCCACAACAACATCCAAAAGTACTACATATATGCTATGCTACATAAAAGAAAAAGAAACTATAAGTCTTATGTTATGAGAATTGGGAAAGAACCATGGATAAAGAGAGGGGAAAGAAGGAAAATAGGACAAAATTATGTAAGGTAACAGTCAAAGTTACATTCTATCAAAGTTGCTTATACTATCATGGGCTACTTGTTTAGTGAATTACCAGAAAATAAGTTAGTATTAGATTGATAAAGGCTATTTGTACAGTATTTTACTGGGCTTTTCAGACCTGCAACTGTTAAATAGTCTCTTTTTCAATATGGCCCCTGTGAATCACAGGCTCATATGCCCTATAATCAGTCCAGGGCCCACATGAACTGTGATTTTTCCAGCAGCGTGTGACCTTAAGCACTTTCATACAAGGCAACAAGGGACACAACCACTGCTACTAGTCTGGGTTACAGCTAAGAGTAACAGTCTCTTAACTTAAATTCCCCAGACTAAACAGGCCCTAACTATAGGGACCTTTTCCAAATTGTAAACTTTAAATCTGGTAAGCATGCCAAATGAACAAAGAGAATCTAATCTGGTTCCAAATACACAAGAAGCTTTATAGAATTAATAGTAATTTATTTATACAAGTGGTTACCAACATTAGGAAGGCATACAAGAATTAACAGATACATTTTAAAATAAAACAAAAATTAGGCTCCTACCACTGACTAGGCCCTAAAAACAGCAAGGTCTTTGAACATCTGAAGATGGTCTGGTGGAGTCTTGAAGCTCTCAAGGTCTTGATGGTGGGGTGGGCTGTTATACTCCCCTGGCTCAATCACTTAGCCTATCAGGATAAAGGTCGGCCATCTCCTGATTGCAACACTAGCTAAATGGAACTTTTGCTGAATAGATTGTATTCCTGACCCCAGCTATGACCTCACACCTTTTGCAAAAAACAAAGGAGATAAGCTATTACTGGAGTTATGTTTTTATTTAACATAATGGAGTCAAGCCAGGGCCTGGCTTTCTTTTGCTTTTTACAGCCGCCCCATCTGCTCTTTAAATTCAGGTAGGAAAGCCTTGTTTCAAATTTTATCCAAAGAACTAAGATTAGTGGCAGCTAGGAACAAATTGTTAACCTGAAGCTCTGGTATAAGCTCCCAGAGGTGGTACACCAAAGGGAAAAAAGTTAAGGCACATTTTTTTAGAAATGCTTTTAATGTTTAAAATATTTCAAATTGTATCTTAGAACTATTTAGTATTCACTGAAACCCCCTTTTAAGAAAAGGCAAAGCTTACATAGAGCTGGATTCAGGCATAGGCCATCTAGACAAATGCCCAATACAAGGCTTGAGGGGCATCAGGAATGTCAATTATTCTTAAATTTAAAAGCTTCTATAATATTTGATGAAACAATGTGTTTTATACTCATTACTGCATGGATACAGATTTACAAATCCATGTGTGCAAAGTCATCATGTTATAGGACATGGCTAGTGCACCAACAATGTGAAGAGAGCTAGAAATGCAGCAAAAAGTCACCTATTCAGATACTTAATAAATTGAGGGTGGGCTCCAAAGCCATTTCTCATCTGGGGTTTCGTTTAACTCACTTATTACTGAAAGTAACATTTAAATAATGCATGCAAGATTGCAAATGATTAATGTCTTCCCAAAGGGAAAAACACTGATCTCATAAGGAACACTTTCGCTATATCAGCTTGGTTACATGGGCCAATATCCAGATAATGATGCATCCATAGTCGAAGGCATTTCAAATTTGTATTTTGAATTAGAACTCCCTTCCCTCAATTCCATGATGGCAGACTACATTTACAACTGCATGCAGCTGCTTTGATCAACAAAAACATTTGAGTTACGGCCTGAAGATGTGTTCTTCAAAGAAAAATGTGGAAAAATCTCACAAGCCCTTGGCTTTTAGATTGCTGTATATAGTCAGATGTGAAAATAGCTTGCTAGGTGTTCTGTAGACATCCACAAATGGAACTGTAATGATATGTCTCTAGTCTTTCTAAGCTTTAAGGAACCATATCTATAAAGTTGCTAAAAAAAAAAAAAAAAAGGGCGTTGCAAGCCAGAATTGATTGTACCTAAAGTGAGGCATTGTTGAGATACTCACACATGGAAGAGAAGCTAACTAGGTATTGTTGAAAATAGAGCTGTAAAAGACAGCAAGATTCTCAGAAAAAATCAACTACTGTCAATATCTGTATATTACTATAATTATTGCTTTTTAAGTATTCAGCTTTTGAAGTATTTTAAGTATTCTTTTAAGCCTTTTAAGTATTCTCCACTATCCAAGTTCCCATATGGTTAAAAACTGGCCCTTTGGTGCAAATCTGACATGCATTATACCTGGCTACAGGGTACATCACTTATAGGAGTGCCCCATCTCATGGCAAGATTTGTTTTATTTCCCCTAATATTTCAATGAACACCATTCACTGAATCACAAGTGTAACACACTCTAGAGTTGCTGCACACTGAAGGGCATGTTTTGTTGCATTAACTGGCTTAAAGGAAATGAGAAAATGAGTAGTTAAGTATCAGAAGGAATGAGGGGGCCTTAAGTTTTTTCATAATTATACTTTACAGACAACTTATCCAAGAACAGTGTCTAATAATAATAAAAAATCACTTACAAATGAGGCCTAGTGAAAACTGATGCTGCAGCAATTCTGACAGTAAGCATTCAAAAAATTACTATACTTTTGTTAAGTTGCTTACAGATTTATCCTACTGTACTGTTATAGAAACAATCCATAGAAACAAATGTCATCCTGACTTATATGCCAGAAATTCAAAAACAAGTAATATGAGTAGCAGTCCTTATTTTTTCATCAGAGGGACAAACCAAACAAGCAATCACAACATTTAGATGGACAAGATGGACTTCCTGCATCTCAAGATGCCCAGGAGCAAGTCCAGTGCCAAAGCCAATTTTCTGGGGGCTCTGGGGCAAAACTCTGTACTGGCACCCCCATGGCATCACCTGTTTTGATCTCTACCACTGGTACCGAATGATTCAGGGCCAGATTGGTTCTAGATCTCTTTCCAGGAGGAGAAAGTTGAACCAGCAGGTTCCTCCTCCTCTTCCACTGTGGGGAGGGGAGAATGCTGCAGTGACTGAGCAGGGTTCCTTCCAAAGACCAAAACTGGGAGTTCATATAACCAAGTCACACACAAAATGTCTATGCAGTACTTTTAAAATACACTGATTAGTAACTATTGTTTAGAAAACAATTCAGCAAGTACCTATGACATAACATTTTCTCATAGTCTGACTGGTTAACTGATGATATCTAGGCTTCTGCAATTATGAACATATATAAGATGATGTGGGTTGGACCAAGAAGCTGAAGATCAGACAAAAACAACTAAAAGGTTGGAGGGAGCACCTAAACATTTGTACTTCAGCATCAGTGCAGCTTCCTATACATTTTTTTCTTATAAACTTAGAACAGTTGAGAGACCATGGTAATTCTTTTAATATTTGAGAGGAGATTCTCTCAGTCTTTTGAGTGAGTTTGAGTTTCAATTTGAGTTCTGTCTTCCCCAGATGCTCAGGAAAATGAACTCTAAACTCATACACAATTGTATGAAGGAACGAGAAATCAGTCAGGGCACTTCAAAGAAGAATAGGTGCTAAACTTGACACACTGCCAGGTGGCAAGCTGACATTCTATCTAAAAAGACATACTACAGCACACTTAATAGCCAAATCCTATGCAGGACTGGGCTGTATTATGGAGTGCTCTGTGACAAAAAATAAAAAACTTTAAAACTGAAATTCTATTCTTGACCAAGGCATAGTCCAGCTAAATTTAACAAGTTACCCCAAGACTCATGAACTCTCACAGCAAACTTCATTCAGTGCAGCTGAAGTAATGAGCAATCATTTGGTGACTACAAACAGAAAGCTACAACTACTTACTCTCTGCTCTCAGAATAAGGACCTGCATGCTCCCTTGCCCAACTCTCACCTTCCTACAATCATCTGTTTTGATATGGTCTCATA
This sequence comes from Lerista edwardsae, assembly GCA_029204185.1. Lineage (NCBI taxonomy): Eukaryota > Metazoa > Chordata > Lepidosauria > Squamata > Scincidae > Lerista > Lerista edwardsae. Next base: position 1,192,003 of record JAJKFI010000002.1, on the reverse strand, counting down.
ATATATCCAGTGTGACTCACAAACCTTGCTTAATCTCCTGTCAGAACTACAGATGATCAGGTCTCCCAGACTTCCTCTGGGCAGTCAGACCCCCAATATATTTGGAAACTGGACATAAGAGACCTGCTCAAACAAAAATATTCCAGGTGAAATTGCATCACGTGTTTATAGAAAGGCATAATATTGCTAGTTTTATCTTAACCAATTCCCTATTTATCCCTGGCATGGAATTTAACTTTTTCAGAGCTCCTGCACACTGTATCAGTATTTTAATTGAGAGGGCCACTATAACCCAAGGTCACTTTTCTGGCTAATCAACACCAACTCAGACCTCATTCAGTGTACATGTGAAGTTAGGATTATTTGTCCTAATGCGTTTTACCTTTACTTACTCTGAACCACATTTGCCATTGTGTTAATATTCAACCAGTTTGGAGATATCTTTTTGGAACTTTTCACAATGTTTTAGTATTCACCATCCTGAATAATATGTTGTCATCCACAAAATTTGACTACCTCACTGCTCATCAGATCACTTATGAACCAATTAAAAATTTCAAGTAGAGACATTCATTTCGCAGATTTCCAGGCCACATTCACTAAGTCTAGTTTTTCTCAACGTTTTGCCCAACTATGTAGGCATTATCTATATAACCAGTAGTGAGTTTCAGCATTTTTGTTATTTTATTAGACCCTTGATAATGCCTTACTTGGTGTAGGACAAAATGTTGAGGAAAAACTAGACTTAGTGAATGTGGCCTGGAAATCTGCGAAATGAATCTTTCACTACTTGATAGTTCCAGCCACAGAAGCCTTGTTTCCTGTATTAAATTAATAATTTGTTACATCCTCTGTAACAATTTGTACCTCTGTAACAATTTGTACAATTAATAATTTGTACCTCCTCTGTACACATAGAGAATTTATTCTCTGTTTCCTACAGATTCCTGCTTCCTATCCTCTGTATTCTCTGCTTCCTATTCTTTAACCAGTTACCAGCCCAAGGACTCATCCTCTTATCGCATGACTGCTAAATTTACTCAAGAGCTTTTGGAGAGGGATTTTGTATACTTCAGCTTTCAAAAAGTTTGACAATGTTTTGGCTACCAGGTCAGCCCTATGTTTGATCTACAACATTAATAAACAATTCAAAAGTGTTTATTGAACACTTGTTCAAGCCAATTTCATTGTCCTGACCTCAGAGATAAGAATTCCTGAGGGCTATACCACATATTTAACTAAAATTTAAGAGATTGATGTGGTAGTAGATATTAGTATGAATTATTTAACTAAAAGCTGCCAAAACCATTCAGTCATATGGTTTATGACGAATGCTAGAAGTAATCTTTATTGCTGAAGCTGAAAGAACAGCCTGCTCTGCTGAAAAGGTCATCAATATTTCATAACATCCACCAAGCAAATCATTTTTAAAGGCTGTAATCCTTCTCTTACCCCCAAATCCCAACCATGAGAGTCCTACATCTTGCATCCGCATAGGTAAAATTATAATTCTGAGTAAATATTTAATCATTTCAAAATATTAAAACCCAAGTATTACAATTTCAAATCAGGAGAAAATAGATGGAGTCTCAATTTTGTATGTTTCTCTAAATGAAAAATGGAAAGCCCAAGATCTTTTTAACAGGAAAAAAGGCGCCTCCACAGAAATTGTTAAATTGTTCTGATTGCAACAGTAACCATAATGTATACTTACTTTTCACCTTGGTTAATTGAGGTTATAAAGCCAAAGAGTAACAGTAAACATTTAGCAACTTTTTGCCAGCAAAAAAAAAGAAAAGAGTAACACTTAAAAGTTAGAGCAGCAAAAAGCTGTGTGTCTTTTAAAGCAAGTATGAACATATGAATATTCCTAACCTGTAAAATGATTCCTCCACATTATATCAGCGAAACTCATTGGTGGGCCACTGGGAGGGTAGTGTTTACCTTTAAGAGGCTCATGATCAGTCCTTATCATATCCATTAATGAGTTTTCCAAAGAGTGCAAGTTAAAAGTATCATAGGGCCGATTCCGGTCCTAGGGGGAAAAAAAGAAAAGAAAACTGTTACAAAGTCATCACTAAATAATTCAAACACTTCTCAACCCCTTGCTCTACTGACAACATTATTGTAAAGCGCACAAAATACATAGACCTCAAATTGGTCAGAAATTCAGATAATCTTGAGAGAGCAACAGAACAAATAATGAAGCTGAATCAGGCACAGCTGGTCTCCCTAAATGCAACTTACTATAGCAAATATGAAGGTTACAACAAATTAATGGCAACTGTTTGAATAGCATTTATAAATCAGTAGTTAAAATGCTCACAGTGCTATGTTCAGTATTGGAATAAACTCCTTAAGAATATTCTTATCACTATTTTATGCATTTGGAAGGCAGAAGAATATAACCAAATCTAATCCCACACCCACAGCAAGAATATACACACATCCACACATTACCGAAGAAAACAAGGTCACATTAAATAAGCAGCAGAGAGCAAAAGCTAATGCAATGCATTGCAATTGTCCCAACTATGTAAGGAGGTTAAATATGGGTGCCTACCTTACTGTGAAGCACCTGACCATACTGCTAAAACAGGCAAGGCTGGCTATTGATATCTATGATCACATTGTAAAGAGTAGGAACCCTTAATTTTGTTTTAATCCTACTGCTTTTCATGTTACAGTTACTAGAAGGTACAGTATTCTAATACAGATCTCCAATCAAGGTGACATTTACATTTGCAAGTGCCTTGGTAAACACAACTGAAGTGCACAGTAACTGGGGGAAGAGGGAGATCAACTTAACTCAAGAAGATGTTTCCCAAAATCATCATCATTTGCACCCAACAAACAGTTCTGCACTGCCTGCTTGCAAAATAAGCCAATTGTACTGACACAAAACCCTTGGGCACAGCAAGAATTGTTCAAATAACTTGAGAGCAGATAAAAGCAATGAAGCACAACAAAAGAGCAAGCAGTATGCAGAGGCCTCTTGAAAATCCTTGCCAAGTTCATCCAGCTGACTTTAGCGTCAGTATATACTGGATGAAGAATCAATAATTAATCCCTGCCTATGAGCCTTTGAAAGTATTTCGAACACTAGTTAGATGCAAATCTAAATAGTCTTTTTCCCAGTTCATTTCTAAAATGATATTTTCAGAGTGATATTTTTAAATTAGTTTGCCACATAAAAATTAAGACTAGGGCAGATTTAGTGACCTATAAACTAATTAATGAGCAGTCTAACCCTGGGACTGGGCACTGTGTTTCCACCTTATCCAGCGACACTCCACTAATACTATACTGTACAAGGACTTCTGAACACAGGAAGAAAGGGTCATGGACTGCAAGAGATATGCATTTTGTCTTAAGTGCCTGAAATGGCACTGACATTTATTATAATGGCAATGATGACCATAATCTCAGACTTCTTTCACAGAACTCAAAAGAACATGTGGTTGTCCTGTTTAATTATAAGAACAACTGTAGTAATAGATTTGGCTGAGAATGGGCAACACGCCCACTGGAACCAAATGAGATCAATGGCTTAATGAGGATTTGTATCCTGGTCCAACTCCAGTTCTATCCCCTGTACCAAGAGTGCTTCACATTATCTCAGTAACCTTAACCAGCCTACAAGCCAAGTCTGTTTTATCCCCATTTGCAGAGGAAGAGTGGGGTGGGAAGAAAGAGACTTATTCAAGACAGTCTAGTAATTAATTTGTAGTGGAGGTGGTATTTAAGCAAGTTTACAATTCACAGCCTGATCCAAACCTTCAAATGAGCCAGTGCGGGGCCTCTTGCACCAACTCCCAAGTGTCACAAACATGCCATTAGGATCACCCAAACCAAATCTAGGCCCTGCACCAGCTGGAGGAGGTAAGTTTGCACCAGGCAGTGTATGGGAGGGGGGGAGGAGAGAAATGGTGGCAGGAGGGAATTTTTGGGCAGGGGGAGGGTCACCGGGGGGGCATGATCAGGCTGAGTCTCTATCCCCATCCACCATCACTCCCCTTAAAGGGAAAAGTAGTGGTTTCGGTTGCCTTGGGTGTTTGTGACCCCCAGGTTGGGAACCATTGCTGTAGGGTTTCAGCTGGTTTTAACTGATATTTCAAGCACTTCATTTCAGTTCTAAAATCCATTTCAACAACTCAAGACTTATTTGGACACATGTTTTACATAGTTTCATATTATGTTTGCTGACCTACTTTGAAAACTCACTCTTTTTCATTCTCTGATTGTGAAGTACAATCTTCAGGTAAGGAAATCCATTTCACCTAACCCCATACTTCAAAAAAAGGTGAATACATTTATTGCAAATTATTTTTATTTTATAACTACACTCTCATGAATAGCTTGCAGACACCTTTACAATTGATTGAGCTCTTACTAGTAACATCTAGGTTTATGGTTGTACATTTATTTTAACTCTAGGCTTTAAATACAAATCTGATATATAGCCTGGTTTGTGAATGGATTTTAAAGTAATGAACATGACAATTTTCTATTCTGCTTACTAAATCTAATAAACAATACAAATATGCTTACAAATCCAAAAGATACTTTGAATTGGTATGTTCCTGGATTATGAAATGGTGTGGCTTAAATAGAACAGATTTCTAATACTGTTGGACCCGTGACCCTTTTTTCTGGCAAAGAGTTGCACAAACGCCGCTATTGTAGAATAGCATCACAATCATATAACCATGTTGCAATCCCAGCTGACTCAAGAAATTGCTCTGTAAATGTAGCACATTAGATAGTAGTGGTACTTTCTGCCAGATGTGGCAAACCCTACATGTGGATAAAAGAAAGACAGGCAGAAAGGAGGCACAGTAGGATAAACTGGGGAACAATTTCCCACTGTAATGGTCTGTGGCACCAATAACAAAACCTGTGCTACTTTACATACCTAAAGTACAGTAGTAACAGGCTCTGATGAGTTTTTAACTGATCAATCACAGCCCATCTTATTGATGTCATATTGCTGTTTTAATAGGTTTTAACTATCTGGGCTCGAAAACATGCTGTCTTCAAATCAGGGTGGATAAAATTCAATGACTTTTTTAAAAAAATCGGATTTTTTTGATTTTTATCAATTTTAATAAAATGCTTTTGTAGTAAAAATCTATCTAAAGATAGTTTTCTATTTAAGATACATTAATAATTTAGTTTATTCAGCATGAAATGGAGCTTAGTTATGTAGCATGAGGCTGTATATTCTGCAATATTTACATTTTTGGTAAACTCATTCAATGAATCCAAGCTCTGCAAGCTGAGATAACATGCACCGCACTGATTCATTCACACAATTTCACAGTAACCATGAGATAAATCATAAAACAAAATATGTTTAAGCAAATAAAAGAATATGTAATATAATGTTATTGTTTTAATTAAATAAAAGAATTTGAGTAGTTCTCCAACTATGTGTGATTAACCTATTAACCTAAAATCAGTCCTGATATTGCTGTTTTACTAACCTGACAGCTTATTATTCTAAATAGGAAACCTTCATTTTGTTTGCAAATAATAATATTAAGGATTCTAACTACCAGCAAGAATGAGTCCTTACATTTAAAGAGCACCTGTCATTTCAGATCCATCATGGCAGCGCCTGTTAGCGGGCATCCACTCACCTGCTGCCCACCACGTCCCTCACCTTGTTGTTTCGCTGCCGCATCACCAGTCGTCCCATTAAAGTGAATGGGACTGTCAGTGAGTCAACAGTGGGTCAGAGGAGGAGCCGCTGCAGGACAGAGATGCCAGTTGCTCTTTAAAAATTATGATTTAAATCAAGTTGATTTAAATCAAGCCTTTTTACTAGTGATTTAAATCATGATTTAAATCAACTTGATTTAAATCAAATCCACCCTGCTTCAAATTATGAATATTTATGGCTATTTACTTTCTATCTTACACTATTAAGAAATCATTAACTTCCATCTCAGGGAAACAGCAGAATTACCATTCCTTATTTATGGAAAGTTCTGGAAACTTAATAATTTTAAGTCAATTGAACAAGTAAACCATCTTGCTTAGTGTCCTTGCACACATACAGAGAGACACATTGAAATACACCAATTCCACAACTGCTCCCAGTGGAACAGACTCCATGAAGTTTTGGAACATCACATAGGAAGTGGGAGCCCAATTCAAACAGCAAGAAAAATTAAGAATGCAGAGCCTTTCCCCGGCAATCACATACTGTACTTCTTTGTAGCTCATCTTCTTAAGCACTCCCAACTGGATTCTGATAACAGGAGAGAACACAGCCAAAAAAAAAAAAATGGTAGTGGAACAGTCTGTAGATACAGTCAGTCCTCATTATTCACTAGGGTTGGGTTCTTGGAAATCCTCGTGTATAGCAAATTTGCAGGAAATGAACCAAGGTACCTTACCTGCCATCAGAAGGATACAACAGGGACCTTCAGGAAGTCAGCAGAGTGCAGCAGAAGTGCCAAAAGATATCTGACCTCTGCAGCAATCTTCAGAATGGTACCTGCAACCAGCATGGACCCCTTAAACAAGGCCAGCGGATGGTTGCAGATGCCATTCTGAAGGTGACTGCAGCATTCAGAAGGTCTCTGCGTAATGGATAATAACAGAGGTGCAGATAATGAGGTAAATAGAAGTTCTGCCTGTTACAGATAAGCAAATTCGCAGATAGCGAGTTCACATATAAAGAGGACTGACGGTATATCACAGGAGAGAATTACACTTCTTCCCTATGCCTTGGTCTTACTCTTAGAATTGGGAACGCCTGCTCCTAATTTTGATGTAATGGAGCAGACAGTTTTTGAACATGATCTGCCATTACCACATCTAGCTAGCTCCTGATCTGAAACCTAAAGCTAAACAAACATTTGAGTTTTCTAATATGCATTGAACAATTTTGAAATTATCTGCTTCTTTGCTATCTATCCCTTTATTGCCAAGATTCTCCCACACTGCAACAGGCAAGGACCACTAAAAAATTACTAAAATACTGAAGAGCTTGTGGTTTTTGAATGACTGTCTTTTTTTATGTTTCTGTGAAACACCACCCAAACACAGTAGCACATTTCTCTCCTCATACTCAAACAGTACAATCACAGTTGAGACCTGTAATTTCAAAGGAAGGGTTACTGTGAGGTTCAAGTACTAATGTCCGACTGAGCCAAGAAATCATTTTTCTTCTTTACAGCTCAGCTACAAGAAGGCCTTGGTGATCACTAAAATATCAGTTATCACCTTCAATGCTACAGGACAACTAGCATACTGCCATTTCAGATGAAGCACTTTAAGAAAACACATACTCCCAGATAATCCAATTTTTGATTACCCTCGAGTAATTAAAACTCACCTCCTTCATAAAAAGTATTCATTAAAAACACACTTATAAAGAGGAACTATGACCTATCCCTTGGCATCTGGGGAATGTAGTACATAAAAGAAGTTCCACGTCCCACATTATACATGGAACTAATTCCACATTTCATGCCCATTTCTCCATTTAAGACCACTACCTGGACAAGTAAGGATGTACCATACCTTACTTGAACACAATGGCAATTTTTAAAGGAAAAAAAACGCAAAAAATTCTACTTTCCTGACCTTGAAGGGAAAAAATCCTCTCTCAGTCTCCAAGAATGCAAACAAGTGTGTTTACAGCAAAGGCTTCAAACCAGGTTCTACCACATTCTGCTGCTTATAACTCAGTAAACAAATTAGTGACCAAAGTTCCTTAGGCAATAATAGAAAACACTAAAGATATTTGCTCTGCTTATTGCCACATATACACCCTTCAGAAAGATGATGCACCACAGCAGGTGTTGAAGTAAGGAAATTACTCATCTTCTGTCATGTATTAATTTACTTCCAATAGTAAACAGAATATAATAGTAAACAATTATGGATCTCTGTCCAAATCCTCAACAGATTCTTTTCCATGCCCATTCAGATCAGGGCTGGCCTTAGGAGCAGTGGGACCCAACTGGAAACATCTTTTGTGGGGCCTCAGGTTCACAGCCAAGGTCTGTAGAATCTTGGAGATATAAATAATATCATAGACTTACTATATCTCAGTAGAATGGAAAATGTGTGCTTAAAAACTGCATGCAAGTTGATGCACCAAATGGATCACAACACATTTTAATATAAAATTGCATGGAAGACGACAGTAGATGTTCCTAGCGGGGGGCCCTTAGACACAGGGCTCAATCGGGAATTGATCCAAATGGCTTAAAGCCAGCCCAAATTCAGACGTTACATTGATCTACTTTTTGGACTCACAAGAGTTGTACTTGCATCCCAGTTTCCATGTGACGCATGCAACTATTTGTTTATTTGAAGAATTTATATCCTGCCTTTCCCCTGCTGAAGCAAATGCCCAGGTCTCCTTACAGAGAACAACAAAGTACAATGTAACCATAATAAGTAAAAACAAAACATTAAACATTTAACAGGAACACAGAGAATGTTCAAGAATGAAGCTAGACCCAATTCTCCTTATCAGGCCCTTTGGAGAGTGGGAAAACAATTGATCAGGGGAGTAAACAAACTATGACAGTGCTCTAGAGGGATAGAGGGTAGACAGCTAACCATCATCCAAAGGCCAGATGAGAGATATGATTTGAGCCCTCTCCAAAAGGCCATGAGGAAGTGTGCAGTTCTTAATTCTTCTGGAAGGGAATTCCATATTTGTAGAGCTGCTACAGAGAAAGCTTGCCCCTGAGCTGCCATCCCTTGGGACAGAGGGGACACTTGAAGGAGAGCCCCTTTAGATGATCTAAGAGGGCAAACTGTATGTATAGGAGAAGGTGGTCCTTTAGGTAGGCTGGGCCTAAGTCATGAAGAGCCTTAAAGGTCAGTACCATCATCTTAAATTGAGATCGGAAGTGAATGGGTAGCCACTGCAGTTGCTGAAGGAGTGGCCCTACTGAGTCAAACTGTCTAGCCCCTGTAACCTCCTGAGCTGCTGCATTTTGTACTAACTGTAGCTTCCCAACTGTTCTCGAGGGAAGCCCTGCATACTGCGAATTACAGTAATCCAGCCTTGAAATCACCAACACATGGACCACTATGGCCAGGTCAGAATGGCTCAAGTATGATTGTAGTTGACACACCAATCAAAGCTGGGCAAATGCACTCCTAGCCACAGCTGCTACCTGGTTCTCCAAAGACAGCTGAGAGTCCAGGAGAAAGGTTGCATTGGACATTTTAACATGTACAGATGTAGGGGAAAACTGTGTATAAAGTGTGAATATAGTTGAATGCAACAACTGTGCAAATACTATGAATATATAGTGTTATATATGTATTTTGCTATACAAAAATATAGTGCTGTGTGTATCAGTTAAATGGAGAGAGCATTTGTCACTCTTTAGAAGGCAAAATGACAAGCAGTACCCTGCTACTGCAGTTTGTGTTATCTTCCAAGTATACCTGAAGCACTTTGTTACTGTAATAGATCCTTAGGTTCCCATCTCAGAAAATACATTCTAGATGTGACTAGAATGTCTGGAAAAATACCCTCAAGTGTAAAAAGGACAGAGTAAACTTTGATCAGTGAATACCACTTATGTGTACACACACATTGTTATGTCAGTGCTTCTCAAAGTATGAGTTGCAACCCCACTATTGGGAAGTAAAACTGGGCACGATCGTGGCACCACAGGCACCCAGTGAAATGTTAACATACCTGGTGGAACTGAAGTGTCTTTGAGTTGGGGTGGCCCACAGCCCCCTCTGCGAGTCTCCCTGAGCACAGCCCTGTTTTGTGCTCAAAAGCACGCTTCTAGTTTTCGTACGAAAACCAGAAGCACACCTTTGAGCACAAAACGGGGCTCTTCTTTCCTTCACAGAGACCTGTAGAGCAGGCCGTGGGCCTCCACAATCCTTCCTAAAGCCCCCTTGACCCACCAGGTATGTTAAAATTTAACTGGGTGCTCATGGCACAGCAAATTGCTGTGGTGCCATTGGGACACCCTTCCCAGTGGTGTCCCCACATTGATTTACAGCAGTCCCAATGTCCAAGTAGGACTTTGGGAACCACTGTGCTATGTGCATCAGTGAGAGAGCACATAGAATCACCCGATTAATGGGTACCATAAACCCACTGCTAGAGTAGGACCTTAACTGATACTCAAAATATTTGTTTAAAGACAGGTATTTAAAAAAAAAAAATCACCATCCAGAGAGTAACATCTCAGAAAACAATGTGTACAGAAGCATAGCACTCACCACATTAAACGTACAAGTCACTTAATTAATGCATCAAAATATTAGGTAGGGGTCTGCCCCATAGGCTTATGGAGCCTAATTTATTCCTGATAGCTCTAACGCATTTCCTTGCTACTTGTGCTGGTAGTTCTGCTGAGATAGCCTTCCTTTTGATTAGGAAGGTGGCCAGGGCTCTTGACACAATCACTCCTGGGTGCCCTCTACCCTCTTATAGAGCCAAATCAAACTCTCCAGTTTTCTGGGGAATTGAGGGTGATGGAAATGACAGGGCAGACAGCTAGAATGACGGTGGAGGGAAATTGATGATTGGCCAGATATGGGCAATATTCTCTTTAAGAACTACTCTGCAGAAGTGACAGAAGCAAAGGAGCTTTACCTCTTTTTCACCATCACACTCATACCAGAACCAGCCAGCAGAGTTTGGGGCATCTGGGCCCCTGAGGGAGGGGAGAGATTCCTCAGTAGCCCACTGTTACCAATTTGCAAGGCACTTGTGGCTAAAAATAACACACATTCATCATGATCAGGATGCTGATTTGTCAGTGCCTGTTGTCTTTACTGCACCTATTCATCCTGCAATAGTGGGTTCTTTTCACCTTATTCAGTCCAAGGATGCGGACAGGATCCTTAGATGCACATCCCTGGATGCAGTCATCTATGTGAACTCCTGACCTTCGTCCATCCCGGCTTATAAAAGTGGCCATAAAGAGACTGGTCAAGCAGGCAGGAAAGATAACTAGTTCTTCTTTAATTGAAGACACCATTCCAGTCTGCCTTCAATTGATTTATCTCTGCTCTGAGGGTTTGTGTTTCTCCTTGCTGGTGATAGTTGTTCTGCTTTTCAATTAGTTTCAGATTGATGTTTTATTTTAATTAAGTGTTTTTTTGCTATAGTTTGAGTTTAATTGTTGTGCGCTGTCTTGAGTCCAACTCCATTGGACTGGGAAGGGCATAAATGCTATACAAATAAATAAATAGAAATTATGCTACAGACATCCCTGGCTGATAAGAAAAGTTATACTAGTTCTTACAGTAGTACAAAGATGAGGCATATTTTAATCTATTTTGACTCACTAACTCAACTGAATTTATACTGGTAATTTTCATGATCACATTCACTGCTATCAGTAAATAGAATTTTCAAGAGTTCTTGAGTTTCCAAGGAAACATTTTTAAATCAACTTTCCTATGACGTTTTATAATCCTAATGTATGTAATAATTCCATTTTATTAGATTAAACACAAACGAATTGAAGACCAGCTTCCATCGCTTGAACAATGAGGAAAATAGTATGTATGACAAATGCTAGCCTTGGTCTGATTTGTATTTTTAAAAATTAAACAATTCTTGGAACACCACTCATTTTGGTATGGATGATAAAAACAAATTAAGACTATTCTCCCCAGAATTTAAGGCCCCTTAAAGCATAATAGACAAATATTGAGTGACCCATGGAAGATCTATGTTCAAATCTATGCTCAACCACAAGACTCTTGCCTCTAGCATGCCACTATTTCTCATCAGTTGATGCACAGATGAGAAATGTAACATCGTTAGAACCCTTCAAAAGAGCTATAGAAATTATTCCAAACAGAATATTTGATCTCAACCAAATAGCATTTTAGAGTATTTCTGTGTATATTTTCCCAACAATGGCAGCTGGCACATAGCCAGGTTGGACTCTTCCCAATTGATTCAACATATAGCTAACTTAACTGAATTTAACCGAATTTAACTGAATAAGCTTAATATAACTTATGCATATTTAATTAATAGTTAGCAGTAACTGAATCTAGGAAATGGAAACTTTATATTCAAGTTTGAACAAAGTGCAGCAGAATATATTCACCTTGCACTTTTACTGTATTGGCTTTTTGATGCTTTAGCATCTATCCTGGGCAAAATTAAAATCAATGCTCACTTTCTTTCAATAATTATGTCCATTAGAAATGCAAAGGTTTGTGAAAATGTCAATTATATTGGGTACAGGAGCAAGAAAACTATTTTTACCTCTTAAATCAATGAAACAGAATGTGAATTCTAGAAGTTAAAAGCACTTAACATTTATTCATCGTTACCACTGGGCCTGAAAATACAATGGGCTGTTAAATATTCCTGACAGAACACAGTGCCTCATTTTCTCTACTCCCTTTATCCTTTCTGCTTTCTGTGCCTCCAATGACATTAGCTGACTTGTTCCAATGTCACAGTGGGCTAATGCAAAGGTCACTAACTCTTTGGGTGTCACTGACCAGGTGCTGATGTCAGAGCCTTCTTTACTTGGTAAACCTAGGGACTTATACCAAAAACAAAATTCCAATATCTATCAGCATTTAACCTGAAATTAAATCTTTTCATTTATGGCAACACCCCATGGTCTTTTGAACAATACTACAATCACACAGTCAGATTAAGTGTCACCTGACCATTTGACTAGAGAGGGACAGGTGGTTCTTTTCATAACAATATTAGCATCCCTAGTCAGTGCACTTTGGCTCAAATGTTTGAGGCTGCCTACCGTATACTATAGTCTGTACTGTAGCATAGCCTTCAAAAATGTATCTGTTAGGATATCACCTAGGGAAAGTTTAGCAGGAGGCACAGACTCTTTCCCAATGATCACTGGCAACAAAAGGAGAGTGAAATGCTATTTTTATGAGACTATGCAGTTATAATCCCAATTATCAAACTCTTTGTCCTTGCATAATAGGAATTTTCAGAGAGATAATGGAAAAGGGCAAGGACATTAGAAATTTTCAGCATTCTATTCATATGTTTTTGCCAGCTACTCTTCATACTCCTATTCCATAAGTTTCTTTTCTGCAAAAGCTCATGCATGGAAAGTATGAAAATGGATATGGCTGACTATTAAAAGACTGAAGTCTGTAGAAGCAAAAGTACATTTGGAACATATCACAGACAGCTAAGGTGACCCATGTACTATAATAAAGGCTTTCTAAAACCTCACACGTCAGATCATGTATAAGTCTATACTCAAAAGACTGCATGGAAATGAATACTATTAAAGTAACTTAAATATGACACAAGAGTAAATTAACATAACATGCCAATGCATAGTTAAAATTAACAAAGCTGGCAGGACACCTTTGATAAAGGAAAAAATACCAAGCATCTCTGATTTTAAAGTGGTAATTCCCACCGTAAGACAATTTTTACAAAAGAAGGAAGCAAGCAATAGAGTTTACCCAACCACCTGTTCTGGGACTATTATCATTTAACATCCATAAATACGGAATCAGGACAATGAGCCCTCTTGCAAGGCTCCCCATGCTTCCCAGCATATTCAAAAAAGTAAAAAATGGGCTCTCCAGGACCCCAGCACTGGAGGCAGGTAAGTGTAAAAAAACCCTCCCATTCCCAGCAGCAGTGCAATCCTGGGGATCGCATTGCTGCCTTCCCCCCAGCTCCCTGCCCCTTAAAGGGGCAAGGAGAAGTGCTTCCCCGACTGATGGGTCATGACCCACCAGTTTGGGAATCACTGCTGTACATTATTCCTACAGTTTGGAGATATCCTTGGAGTTTTGGTATTCACTACTCTGAATAGGTTGGCATCATCTGCAAGCTGCATTACTTCACTGCTTGCTCTCTTCTCCAGATAACTTATGAATAAATAGCAGTATCAGTCATACTATAAATTCTTTGCGGATCGGTTTTACATATATATTGACCGTGACGCTAACTGCACTGAAATTAATTTATAGTAACCAGAGAATAGATCTCATGAAAGTCACCATTCTTCCTCCCGAAGCTCTGCCCTAATCCCTGCAAAAATCACCTAGGGTCATAGAACCTCAGAGGCGGCATGCTGTGCAGCACAGGAGGGCTGCAAAGGGAGGAAGAAAACCCAGAAGCCAAGAAGAAACTGTAAGCAAAGGGAGATTTTTCAGGGGGCTTAGGTGAAAGAGATCACTTCTATGAGTGTTGATTCAATGGGTATTATGCCTAGACCCTACCAACTGTTTCTAATGGGTACCTATCAGTTGCACCAATCAGATCCTAGGCACCACTTAGGTTTAATCCCAAGGGGGCCTAGATTCCACATTCAACTGCTCCAAAGCACATTTATTATAGTTAGATATTCAGTCTCTTTGTTGTGATGCAACATATATTAACCCAGTCCATGAGACAACTGAGGTAATATATTACGACAATACTTTGAATCTTCTTTTTAACTCAGGATCACCCAAACAGAAATTCAGTACCATAAGATGTGATAACTACCTTGGATAGCTTTTTTTAACAAAATCTCAATAGCCATCAATTATAATAGCTAAGCAAATCATCCATTTATAGGGGCAGCATACTTCTAGATACCAAATGCTATGGTCAAACTGCAAAGGAACAACCTTTATGCCCTACTTCCATGAGTGATGAGAGATATCTGTGGCTATTTTTGAAAACTCAATGTTATACTTAGATGGACTTCAGTCTGATGACACAACAATTCTTCCGTTCCTGAAGGCTAGAGGGAAAAATCCCAAGGATTGTATTAGGCACAATCACCAATAAGAAATATTTTTGGTTGCATAAACTGACTGGGAAATGAATTATCTATCGTTAACATTCTCTATTAAACGACAATGTGAGTAAAATGTTGCAATTAAGCAGTGTCAGTACAAATCAGTTTAATACTGATTTTTTAAAATTCAGTTTAGAATGGCACACCATTAAGAAAGCACTTCAGCAAAGAATGCAGTAGAAAAGGCACAAATGTGCAGTACACAAGTAACAACAGTTACCTCATCTGAGCAGCTTCCCCATTTAAGTAATGTTCAAAAGTCACAGAAGAACAGGGTGCAATAACCTTAACATTTGAAATTATGGAGAAGCTAGAGGTTAGCCAATTTATAGTATCTCATAATAAACATAAATCCATGAACTTTGAATTGTTATGCGGTAGTGATCTGTAGTTAAGCCAGTGCGTACAGCTTAAAACACTGGCAGTGACAGCAGTATCTCCTTGTTTCTCAGTCTATACTCATGGCTTCTTTTTACTTCTGGCTCTTTGCCCAAGCAACCATACTGCTACAAGATCTATTTTAAATTAAATCCAAGAAGCATGTTCAATGCCTAAAACATCTGTAACCTGCCCACCACCCAGACAATTTAGGTAACTCTCCATTCGCTATATGAATGGAAATTAGAAAAGTAGCATTCCCTTAACAATAGCAAGCAAATCACACGGAGGCTAGTTTTGAAAAAGCAGTCAGACCAGTACCAACTTGTGAACCTAAGCTTCCTCAACATCCTAGGGTAGTGGTTCCCAAACTGTGGGTCAGGACCCACCAGTAGGTCACAAGCCAATTTCAGGTGGGTCATAAAGCACCTAAGGCGGCCATATTGAAAATATGGGAAGATGGAACACTAGAAAAGGGGAGGGCTATATGGTCATTTTGCTTGTATCAGGGTTGTAAATAGGCTTTTTTCTTTCCGATTCACTTTGCTATTGGAAAATGGCTGAGAAATAACCCACTTATTGCTGCATTCTCAAGAAAGCAGCAGGCTCTGGCATCACAATGATGGCACTTCCAGCCATGACATCACTTCTGCTAGGTCCTGGACAGATTGTCATTCTAAAAAGTGGTCCCAGTGCTAAAATGTTTGAGAACCACTGACCTAGTGTATGGAATATTGTCCTATTTCTTTCCAGCTTCAAAACTAAAACTACAGCATCACAACAGAGCTCTTCTTGATTTCACACCCAAGGGGACTCCCTTTCAGTGGAAGAAGTGCTAATGAACTGGCATACATTCATGAGCATAAGTCCTACATTTTTAACTGAAACCCAAATTTTCTAATTTAGCAGTGAACAGAAAAAAGTTTCATGTGCTATTAACTAAGGCAGAAGTTCCCAGACTAGGCACTATAATGCCCTGGGGCATTGCCGGCCGGCCAAACTGCTCAGCAGTGCAATTGCAGCAGAACACAGACAGAGGCTCTGCTCCATGAGCCAAGAGCTGTGCATGCTATTGTGTGTTCACCCTCCCTGGTCAGTTTAATATTGATTTTGAGGCTTTCCCCCCCCAGATGTTAACCCAGAAGTGCCGATGACATAATCACACTATATCATCACATCATCACACATGACACCATCACATGACACCAACCAGCACAGTTGAAGGAACAGCGTTACATCACAGGCACATTTGGGAACCACTGGACTAAGAGTATAGTGCTAGTTGTTATTTTTAAAACTAAACACAGAATACCATTATGGAAACCTTTTTATAATAAAATTCTTTCATAGGAGCCATTTTAAGAAAAAATGTTAAAGACAAAGGTTTTTAATATCTAAATATATTAGGTTCTACTATGTAAATGTATTTAACACTACTACACAGTTATATCCTTTAATTATAGGCATTTATTAAATGAGTTGTCATAATTATTTTCCTTATTTAGCAGTTCTTATATGTATACATATGCACACACACAACTCTCATCATTGTGGGTCCAACAGCTAGGGAATGTTTAGACAAAGTAACATTAGTTGTCAATGTGAACTTTGTCATAAGAACATAGCTTATTTTTCTGAAATAATTTTATTATTCTGAGATACAGATGGGCACCCATATGTACAGAACATGTATCCATGGTTTCAATTATCCATAGTTCGTGGGGGGGGGGGCACTTAACTTCCTTTATTCTTTCTTTGGGTTGCTAAAAAACCTTCTTGCTCAGGGAGGGAGGTAAGCAGGAACCCTATACTTAACACAGGATTGCCTCTTATCCACAGTTTCAGGTATCCACGGTGGGGCGAGGAACCTATCACCCCCTGCTACCAAGGCACCCCTGTATTTTACTCAGAATTTTATAAATGGAAATAATTTATAAGTGGAATCATTTTAACACAATTTGAAGTCCCTACCTTGTAAGAGTACTACCTCTGGTGAACGAAATTAGTTCTTCATTTGTATGAAAATTTAATGATTAAGGGCGCAATCCTAACCTGGAGTTATGCAAGCCCAAGTACCTTATGCCAGCCTACGAGTGTTGCAAATGCACCATAAAGCGCATTTGCACCACTCAGAGTCAGGGAGACCAGCGCATGGATGTGAACCGTCTTCCCTGACTACGAGAATGGTCCAAACACACTTTATGGTGCGTTTGTGACACACCTAACTCCAGGTTAGGATTGTGTCCTAAATCATTCCTTTTAGTCTTTATAATATAACTGCATCTGTGGATTCACATTTTAATCTTAAATTATCTCTGGCAAATAGCACATAATTTCATGCTTGAATTTATGCAACATGAAAATTTGGCCAACGTTCTCACTACAACCAATCTATTATAATTTTGACATACAGCGATATTTTTCAATAGCATCTTCTTATAGCAAGTCCTCACTTAAAATGGTTTCATTTATAGTCCTTTCAATATAAAATATATTAAAAATTATTCCTGACCAGGGCCATTGTCTGTATGCAGTTTGCCTGTTCTCCCTATGTCTGCATGGGTTTTCTTCAATCCAGAAATCTCACATTTATTTCAGTGTTTAATATTCAACATGTTTTAGATCTTTATTTAGACATTTGGTGATGTGTTTGTGACCAGAAATATGCTATAGGAATGTAACTACATATATCAGTTAGCCTACAGTAAAACTGGTTTTGTTATAAGTCATTCGACTTAAAGTTGCAGTTTCTAAGAACCTATCAACAACTATAAGTAAGGGCTTGCTACTAACAGGCAAAAACATGGTTATTGTATCATGCCAGGATTTAGGATTGGGCTCTGTGTCTAATTGTTCCCCATTTTGCTTAGTAAGCATAATTAGTTTATAGACCACCATATGGTATAAAATTTATATCTTACAGTACAGGGTTCATAATTAAAATCATTTTTTAAAATAAAGTATTATTACCATCCTATGCTAAAGTTCAGTTGCCTACACTACTGAAATTTAGTTCTAGCTCACAACTGTGGAATGTCAAAGTCTGCACCCAAGACTTGTAAATCGCTCTTATGGCTTTAATATTAGAGAATGATGAATACTCAGGCAGAAAGCAATCCTTAATGCATCAACTGGTAAGCTGAGGCACATGATGTAGTTAGTAAAAGTGGAAGACATAGTAACAGCAACATTTATAAACTTTCCTCTAACAATAACATTAAATTTAAGAAGGTTAAAATCTCAGGATATCCTGGTAACAAACAAGAGCAGGATGAGGATCCTTCCAGAGGCCCCTGGAATAATAATAGTCTATAAGATGCCTTTTAAACCAAATGGGATGCTTGAGGATGTGAACAGGGAATTGTAAACATAGCTAAACAATAATAAGATAAAGATTAGGAACAGCAGCCTTACACTAATTCAGAGAAGCAGAAGTGCTCTGTATCATCAATCTACAGATTACGTGGGATAAAGGTTGCAAAAGTTGATAGTGCTTCATATACCATGAAGAAAGAACTTAAAACAGGACATCACATAAGTATCTATACAGGATTCAAAATAAACCACCATTTTCCTTTTATATGTATATAAGCAGTATCACTACGGCACGTTGAAACCATAGACAAGGTTGGACCACATATATATCATGGAATGCTTATCAAATTGAAAAATTTATCCATGCAACTAGATTACCAGAACAGCATATTGCATAAATGCTTCACCAAATTCCTTCTAATACTGCTTCCGAGTCCTGTGACAGTGGTGAAAAAAATCTTAATTCACCACAACCCTTGACCAGGCATTAAATGTTATGGGTAGAGATGTCTGTTTCTGGTAAGACAGGTTTACAGTCAAAGTCTTAATGAACACAATGGGTTTACATCTGAGTAAGGTGAATAACAGTATTTCCATATACCTCTAATTATGGGGTTTGTTTATACTGTACATAGTCACATATCTGTGTGTGTGTGTGTGTGTGTGTGTATAATAACCAGCTAATTAGTTTTAAATATGGTTATACTTAGAAGCCTTAGTACAGTTTAAGTTAAGGACTGAGACTCCAGAACTAACACATTTTCAAACAGCATCAAAAAGTTTAACAATTGCCTAATTCAACAATATAGATTAAAAACACCAATTGTAATAACGCTAGGAATACTAAATAGCACACGTTCATCAACTTGTGGAGTTACTAAAACATCCATGGGTATACCTATACTACTAACTTACATTAACTTTATACTATGTTACACTGTCTTGTTTCAACGCAACAGATCTTAGAACTGCCATCTGAGAAGTACGTCGCCAAATCTGGGAAGGTCCTTAGCCCCCACATCCAGAACCACAGCTCTTACTGTTCTCTGAGGAAAAACAATGACTATTCAGCCACTTTTCATTGCGTAGATACACACTACAGCAGGAGTAAGCAACATGGGGCTTGTGAGCCATTGTAGCTCATGGGGTGGTTACCCACAGCTTGCCGCCCTTTTTGGTTGGCAAGAACGGAGCAAGAGTACGGAACCGGCCAGACCCATCCTTTCCAGCTGCCACCTTGGAGCTCATGAGCTCCCAGCCAGCATGGCTCTTGGGAAGTGACTGCTCAAAGCAGGACTGGTGACTGCTGCCAAAAGGGCGGTGGAAGAAGCAGCTCCTCCATGATGGTGAAAGGTGGAGCAGGCAAAGCACAGAAGGAAAGGAAGGGTAGTGAAAGATGGCTCCCTCTCCTCCCTGGAGTTTCGTGGATGAGGGACTTCATGGGTGAAGTTCTCCCGCCCTCCAAAGCACGACCTGGTGACCTGTCCTGCTCTGGCAATTTTTTTTGGTACAGTTAAAAAAATGGGGGAGGGGAGAGAAACCAGAACCAAGATGACTGTATTTATTAATGATCTGCTAAGCTTAGTAATAGTAGAGAGTGTATAGAAGTGAGTGCTTCACTATGATTTTATTAGATTTTATAGAAATACATTGTAATTTTTTTTCTTTTTCTTTTTATGCCAATAAAGGTGTTTTGATTTGATTTGATTTTAATGATCTGCTGCTGCTGTGTGTGTTGCTTCTTGGAATGATCCACTGTCCTGCTGCCTTGCTCTGGCATTTTTTTTCTATCGTCAAACATGGCCGTGGGTGGGGAATCACAGTAGCTCTTTGCCAGTTAGTAATTTTGTTAAGTAGTTCAGGTCTATCCAATGGTTGTCTGCCCCTGCACTACAGTATCCACTATGAACCATGTAATGATTTCTACAATACAGTACAGTACTTTATGATAGACGATATTCTCATGACATAAACCTGTAATGTAGCATCCTGCATGATGAAAAAGTTCCAAAATAATGTAGTAGTTGAGGGCCACATTTCATCTCAACAGCTTGGTGTTTCTTTTACTTTAACAAGACAATTTATGTTTAAATTCATATTTCTTCACTAGTCTGGCCCAACTAGAGACATTTCCTGAACAAAAGGACCTATTTTGAGCCTAGATGGTCTGTGATATAGAAGTCTCTTTCGCCTTTCAATAACCCTCAAAGTACAAAATGTCTGAACATTTGGATTACTACTCCTGTACTGCAAAGAACACAACCATAACATCCTCTTCATTAACATATTGGTTCAATGAAGAAAGGAAGGATTTTTTAGATACCTGGCATCTATGCTCCCAAATGTCAATATGGTAACCTATGTTTTGCTAAAGCCATTCCATTATACTTTGCATTGAATGGAATGCAATAATGAAGCACAATCAGCAGAGTTAGGATGGCTCACGAGAAGTCAGTCTCTCTCTGACATCTACCCACCTCCTTTGCTTTTATGGCTTCAGAAACAGGCTAGCAGATAAAGCCTGCTCCTCCTCCAACAGTGGAGAGCCAATAGGAAATTAGCAACTCTCCCTTTAAACAGAATGAAGCAGCAAAATGAAGTCTAAACACATAGTTTCTTGATTGACTGTGAAGAAGCATCCTTAATAATTATGTTATATCTGCACTGGGTAATATCTATTTTAAATCCACCCTAGTGCGTTTTTATTTTATTGTAATCTATATTTTTGATTATCATGAAAATACAACTGTTTGCCACTTGTCCAGAAAATGCTCCATTAAAACCAGATGATACACATAATTTAATTGCACTTCAAAAGAAAAGCCCAATTTATCTGAAAATAGTAACTTTTGGAACCAAGCAATGATTTTTTACCTTAACGATCTGGTATAGGATATAAGGTAAAGGACATGTGCCAATTTATTTATTTAAAATGCCACATAACACTGAGACAAGTTACATTCTACATTAAAATTTCAAAGCTTCTATTTTCCCTAGTTTCAGTTGTTGCAACTGATCTGCCTTGACATCTTAGATAACAAAACCCATGAAGGACAGTGCTGCTTTAAATATTTCAGGACGTACGTTGCTAGTAAACAGGCTCTATTGCAATATGGCTGTGAAGGTTGTGTCCTATTGTCTCTTTCCTCCAACATATGAAGCAGAATTAAAACATGTATTCCATTCAATAAATACCTTCTTTGCATTTTTTAATGTTGTCATTACCCCTTAGAAATTTCTTTACTGAAAGCCACTGATACACAAGTCAACACACACCCAAACTCCTCCTGAATGTATTTAAACCCACACCCAGAACACAATATCTATCATGAATACTTTAGCAATTTCAGCATGTTATTTGCATTCATGTGCCTGGTTTTGCAAACACAATCCTGTCGAACCTCATTTCTCAGCATTAATAAGGGTGATCCCTTTAAACCAAAAAGATTTAGCCCTTTAATGCAGAGTAGGCAATTAATTAGCTTCTTCAAATAGTTTCAAAACTTAGACTAGGTGACTTAAAACCATTTTAACAGATCTGTAATTCTCCTATATTAATACTACACCAATTAATGGTTTAAAATATATATATATATATAATGCTACAAACAATGGGGGGAGAAGGGTAGCACCCAGCAGCAAATATTTATATCCTTTAAAAACCGAATTCAAAGAGGAACAAAAGTCTAAAAACACAAACTCACGTTAATTAGTACTTGTAATACGTGACATATGCAAGCATGCATTTGCTAACAACCCAAATGATTCCAGACTATTGATAATTAACTCAGGCATGAGTTGAAATGGTTTGATTTAGAACTGGATTACAATTCAAATACTGAGATCTCTTCTCCACTACCCCCTTCATATGTTGTGAAAAGATATTACCTGAAAAGGCAACAAATTGTTGCCATTATCTGTCCTGAAGGCATTGTCTTCCATCCAGGATTTGGGGGTTAGGGGAGCAGCCCGTGGAAACTTCGGTGGTGCAATGACATTGCTGGAGAAAGGCTTTTTAAGGGGTGAAATGGGATTGAGTGGGGATGGCACTCCAACTCCCACTCCTACCCCAACTCCCACACCTACGGCCCTTCGAGGGTCCCTGCCAGCTTGCAGCCCACCCCAAGGATTGGAAGGTGTACTCCAGGCTGCATTTTGATGGTTATTCCAGCTGGAAGGGGAAGAGGTGGAGGCTGAGGAGGAGGAAGGTTTGCTGGTCATGATGGGCTGATGGCTATAAGCAGCATTTCTCTGCGCAAAAGGTGCCTGATTGGGGCTGACTGGAGATCTCCTTTGCTGTTGCTGGGCTTGTTGCTGCTGCTGCTGCTGTTGATGGTGCTGAGTCTGAGCTAGGCCAATCTGTGGGGAGAAAGTGCCTCCAAAAACAGGGTTGACGTGGTGAGGGAAATTCTGGAAAAGCATTGTCCCATTGACTGGGGTAATCCCTTGGAAAAAGCTATCATCCACGGCATTCGTGGTCCCAGTGGACCAGGTGCTTCCGAAGGAGGGGGACAAGGAGGTACTGGCTGTAGGTTCCTGCTGAGGCTGATGGAAACTTAAGCCTGGCAAGATGGGGGACTCCATCTGCATCTTTTCTTTGCTATTTTGGGCAGGAGCTGCTGAGCCGATGCTAGTAACTGGGCTGCTGTCCTCCGGTTTGGGCGTCTCTGACGTGATGGGTGTAGAAGGGGCTTCTGCTGCGTTTGGATCTTGCTGCTGTTGCCGCTGCTGCTGGGGCTGGGCTTTGCTTTTGTCCATCAGTAAATCATCCTGCATGGTTTGCGCAGCTGAAAGAGAGGAAGAAAAAAACCCACAAGGACAGACTGTTAATGTTCATACAGTTGCTTCAGCCTTCTGCTGCTCGCTAGAATACCACGACTAGCGTAATGCCGCCGCAAGTTGCAAGGCAAATACGTAATCCCTATTCCCTCCCCCCCCCGCCCCGTAAGCTGTTTGAATCAGTGTGATCGCTCCACACCACCTCTAAAAATACATTTGAAGACGCTTCACCCTTTTCGATGTCTTGGTTTCCCTCACTGTAAAGGAAAGATGTGCTTATAGGGCAGAAATATACAGCAGTTTCGCCACGTCTCTTTCTCTTACACCGGAACTCACAGCTCTCGCCCTGCAATGAGAAACTGATTCTGGTTCCTGTTTTTCCGTACACCCTCCTCCTCCCCTGTTATTTGCATACGTCAATAAATACTGCTGCGTCCTTCAGCAAGGTTAAAAAGACAGCAGCCTTTACTCTCCCCCACCCCCTTTCCTATGAATAGACTTTTAAAGGAGCCGAATGCAGATTTTGCTTAATCAACAAACAGGTTCGGTCAAATAATTTAAAACAATTTAGAATCACGCTCTGAAGCCTACAATAAGGGGAAAAAGCTAAGTCACGCAATCTTTTCCTCTTCTGCACCCAAGGAAGGAAACCCCCTCCAAAATGCTGGGTGTGCAATTTCGCTTGCTTTAGTGGTCTTCATTTTTTCCTTTTTGCTTCCTATTCGTTTATTTCGCATTCTAGGCATGTTTACGTTACATTTATTATTCAAGAACAAAATTTATCCGGTCTACGAGCAGCAGAGAACGTTTAATCCCGCACAGAACTGGTAGAACTAGTCAAACGTTCTAACATTTCCCAGCAACCAACCTGCAGTTTATTTTTCCACATGAGATTAAAATGAAATTAACAAAATAATCGCTAGATTGAAGACAAAAATAGGAGGATAGGTTTTTTGGGGGGAGGAGTGTTCTTTTAAAAAACGCTTTCACTAGCCTCCCCGCTTATTATTCGAGACCAAACGTAAATGCAGTTAAACAGGCCAAACAAAAGACAACCGTCCCGATAGGACACTGAAGCATGCTTGATTTGTGATACTGTTATCTTAACAGGCCTTTTCCAAATAACGTCGCAACCTTCAAAAACCAATGTCACCTCCCCCCACAAATCATTTGCCCTTACTTTGCTCTAACTGCAGTAACAAAGTAGCCTACATGTTGCCAAAACAACTGCTGCTCTGAGAGAACGTTCAGGATTGTGTAGACGCAGTAATAACTTCCTCTCTCACACCTACTAGCTTCAGAAGATTCCTAAAATTTAAAGGTCCCTTTGCACAAAATCAGTTACTCAAATGGAACAAAAAATTAGAGTGGGCTCAAAAGCGTTAACCCTAGCTGAATATATACTGTATATAGCAATAAAGTTTACTTTTATTTACTTCATTGCTGATCTAGGCATACGATCTGAAAATAATGGCTTGTGGGGAGTACATATATAGAGTATTAAGCCGAGTTCTAACGCCAAGGGAGTAAACTGGCGCATCTGTGGTAAGCAGCTCTACTATTGCTGTACTGAACGCAGAGAAAGCTTTGAAAGCTGTTTAAAGCAGCACTGCAGCAAAGCCATTATATTACAAGCTCTGTGTAGTTTTCCATCAGCTGCACTCAAACCGAAGTCATCGCAACGGGAAGGGTAGACAACACAAATAAAAAGGATTTCAGACGAAGAGGAACTACCAGGTATTACTGCTCTCTAACAACCCATTTAGGTAAATGTTTAGACAAACAATGGCCAATACTAACGTGAAAATTAGTTTTCCAGTATAGTAGATTAACCGTGCTACTAAGTCACGGGGCCACAGCAGTTGTTTTAAGATACATTTGTGAACTTTAACCTGAGACACTACTTAACACTGTTATTCACATTATTTCTTATCCGTAGTATTTCACTATAAATCCCACCCCTCCTGTCAAGGTCAAGACCTAACAATTAGTGAATGCAGACAGACTGAACGGAACAAAATTGGATGTTACTTAGAAAAATTAGACAGCTAAATATACGGGGCTAATATGCGACGCCTCTTGACTCTCCCATCATCCCCCCCCCCCCCGTGTATGTATTTGTGCCAGTCTAAAGTACAGTATAGGAAACCGAATATCCCCAAAACAATACTTCGTTTGCATGCAGTCACCCACACAGTGAACGGCTGAGAACAGTTACCTTTTGAGTATTCTGTATTTACAGATCAATAAAAGGAAGGGACAGTATGTCTATTTCCTTCTTTCGGGTTTGGAATATGACAAATAGAGAGATTGCTCTAGCAAGAGCACTTTGACAACTGTAAGCTGAAGGCGCATGTCCGCCAAAGAATTGTGGGAATTGAAGTCTTTTCTTGAGCACAGGCAGGCTGGGAAAACAACGTTTAAAAGTGCCGATACACATTTTAACAGGGGGAACAGTTGGTGCTCGAGATGCATACGTCAGTTTGCTCTTCAGAAAGAAAAATGGTCTAGTATGTAGCTTTAGAAACAAGTATTAATGGGTATTTGGTTTTAAGCTATGGGTCAAAACGTTAAAGATTGATTGCCTATTTGACCAATATCTAAATTAAGATCATACGGACATCAAGTGAGCACTTAGAAGCTAGTCCTGAAGTAAGGAAGACTGCAATCCAATCCACACTTACCTGGGAGCAAGCCCCATTGACTACAATGGGGCTTACTTCTGAGTAGATAAGCATAGGATTGGGCTATAATTCTTTCAATACAAAATGATTTCTCATAAGAAACTTTGTCCGATCTTTCTGTTCTGCGTACTTTCTGTTCTGTGTTTTGTCCCTGACGGAGCAGCCTAGCCATATGCTCCAAGAAGCTGACAAGACACCTACTGTATATTTCATTCCCTAGCATCTGCTAAGCAAAGCTATCCTCACCACTTGCGGAGGCAGTAGAATCTTTTATAGCTATTGTTAGACTAATCTTTCATCTAAGAAACTTCGAACCTTTGGTCTCAGAATACTTCAGACTGGGAAAAGCAACAAGCATAAAGTATTGCAACTGTAACTGAGCTCTTAACTGTAGGAAACATTGGTTATATTTACCTGGCTAAAATGTTTTGTGTGAAAGTTATTATAAAACATAATTCATAACTGACAGCATTTCACGAGTTCCTTTAATTCAGTATGTCTTGTGTCAGAAATGAATTTAGGTAACACTATCTATTTCTATAACAAAAACTTCAACAATTGAGTTATTCTTCTTGTTCAGAGTTGTTCTTCTGCACCCTGCCTTACATCTCACACAAAGTCAATTCAATCTGAGTATTGCTTCTCCATCACAAATCACTGTCATTAGGAGCGATTCTATGGTACGATTAATGGGATGAGGTAATTTTTATAAGCCAAGTTACAAGCAACTCTATGCATTTTCCTCTAACTAAATGGGTTAAAGAATAAGACTGAAGAACAGCTTATAAAAATTTAAAAGCACTAATGAGCATTTTGCTTGAGAGAAGTGCTAGAAAAAGGCAAAGTCTAGAACTGTATGCTTAACAATGTGAAGGCTTAACTTAACAACATGCAGGGAGACTGTTACTTATTTACATAATAGGTTAGGGTCTGGCAACGATACATCTAAACTACCATCTTGAATTGTACTCTTAACAGTTCAACTCTAAGTATGTTTTTGAGATTAAAGTTCAATAGAGCTTTCTCAACTCAGTAAGCTCAGAGTTGCAGCCTGTTTTTCCACAAGATCCAGAAAATGAATTTTCTCACATCAATGAGTCAGGGCCCATGAGAGGAGGGTAAAGAGGGTAATTTGTACCGGGGCCTAGGAGGCAAAAGAGGGGCCCAGAAAGTTCCTGGGATCTTACATTTTCCTATCTCACCTGGACTCACTACCCATGTGGGATGCTAGCGGCACTACTGCAGGTGTGTGGCACTGACTGCTGCTGCTGCAAGCCATATGTGCCAGGCCAAGGAATGCATATATGACACAATACTGGGGGGGAAACTGGCCTGATAAAGTAGCTCATTGGCTTGTGGATCCACTTGCCTTAAATGAGTGTATAAGAGCTCAGGGACACAGCTAAAGGGTTGCAGCTACTGCAGAAGTCAGTTTTAGCATACACAGAACACTTTCCATTCTAGTCTGAGCATAAATATGATGGTGCTAATTGTCTGCAATGATTTCTATACGTAAAAGATGTTAAAAGAGACTTAGGAGTGTTTTCCGTATCTAGCCACTGACACTGTGTGGGCAGGTAGATCTAGGCTCCATCTCAGGAAGCCCAGTAAACCAGGGCTCCAAATACTTTTCTAGCTCTTGCCACCTCCAATCTTTTTTGCTCTCCACAAGTAGAGAGGATGCCTTTGCTTAGCAGATGCCCTTCCTCTTTGGGAAGGGGCCCAAAATAATTTTTGTAACCCCTGATGAAATTCCTTTCAGAAGTCCTGCCACAAGTATTTATTCATTAAAAATCAGGACACAAAGTCAATCAAGGTAAGTTTAACCCACATAAATGTATTATTAACTCTAAGAAACTAAAAGGAACACTAAAAGGAACATTTTGGTCAATATATACCAGAGAGTAGGAAGCAATTACAGGCAGATATTCTAAATACTGAATAGGTTTCTTAATAATGGGAAAAGAGAGAAGATAGCCTGATACAACATTTATGTCTATCTCCAACACATTTGACTGAATGATTACAATACAAACATGGAATTGCTGTTTCAGTACAAGGTGTATAGATATGCATTTAGGAACTAGAGCATGGTGGTTCCCTCACTCTTATCTTATTGAAAGAAGCAGCCACAAATAAGGGAGGAAGGAGGTTCAGAAGACACTAGTAATATGCATTTGCAAATGCAACTCTGGAATATGAGACTTGCAAATTTCTTCAAGATAGACAACGTGTGTCACCAAAATATCTGTCGCTGACAGAGATATTTAAAAAATTCTGTCTCTTTCAATACCACTGAAAAAAGTACTACTGCTTCATGGGGGGAAAGCATCTGTTAATAATATAAATTTTAAAAAATCATACTAAAGAACCTCTTGAACTATTCCTATGTTGGAACTGAAACAATAGTAGGATGTCTGGCTTGCTAAGAACAAGCCATTACTTCTGCATGTACAGTACTGATTGAACAGGAAATTTAGCAGAAGGTGTTCACATCTATTCGTCTTCGCATCCTTTCACCTGCCTTCATTCTCAACCTGCAGTATAGCAAAACTTAGCAGCTGCTCCCATTATAGGTAGACAGGGCTTCTTCTAACTGAACATTTGTCAGGAGGTAGGACCAGCAAAGGACCAGCAAACCACTGCTTGGTTGGAGTCAGGGTGAGAATGCTTTCAGTTTGCACATCCCAGATATTTTTGGTTGAGGGGAGGGACAACTTTAACTGATGGTGCCTTGGCCACAGGCACCTGTCAAGCTCTTCCTCTCTCTGACCAAAATGCCTTCCAAATCCTACAGCTGGCAATAAAGGTAAAGGAAGACGTAGGTAAAAGGTCCACCAGTCCACCATGACTGGTGCTTAAGTACAGGTGACACCAGAGGAGGGCAAGAATCTGCCTGGACAAGTAACTTATTTCCCTCCCTCTTGATAATTTAAGGAATCTTGGCGATTATTTGAAAGAAACCAATTTTCCACATACTACTTTCTTCATACTTTTCTTCATCACCTATTTATATAAATATATCAGCAGGGCCAGCCTTAGGGAAATTTGACCAAATTGGGCCCTGCAACTGGAGGAGACCCAAAATGGGCCGGCAAGTGGAGCGCCAGCAGCCAGTGCCTCATTCTGAAGCTATTTTTTCTAGTGACACTACTGTTGATAAGTGCATTCAAAGCTATATTGTTTGTGCCCTCCCCAGGTTGGCTTTAGACCTGCATGCCCCAAGGGGAGGAAAGAATAAGTACCCAAGCCAGAGGGAGCCTATAACATGTAATGGGTTCCCATGGGGTCCAGCATTGCCCTAAGAGTTTTATTATTTTGCTGTTATGTTGTGCAACATTTTTTAAGCCATCTTGGGCATTTGATTTGGCAAAGGCAGAGCATATGTTCTTTAAATAAAATAATAATGAATGTACTTCTTAAAGTTGTAATCTGGCAACTGTAACTGTAATAATTCAAATGCAGAAAATATATGCATACATTTTTGTATTAGTTAGTATGAAAAAAGAAATTGAATCAGAGTTGGAAGGGCCATCAACCCCCTGCTTAAAGCAGGAAATGTCGTCAACAAGGTTTTAATTCCACAAACTTTCACACAAAACCATTGTATCAGAAAGTTATACTTTCATTCTAAAATGGCACACTCTATGACTCACATGACTTCTCATGCACCCCATTAACTAAAGTGCTATACAAATTATTAATACTAATACCAGAGACACTACTCTCTGCTACATTTTTCCCCTAGTGATTTCTCAACATGTTTAATAAGAACTGTTACACAAATAGTAATAAAAACAAAAATATAAATGAGATAAAATTATTTCTCTCTTAGAAACAGGAGACCTCAACCCTGTCATACAATATTCATTATTCTCTCTATTTCCAATTTGGAGAACAAAACATAAGTAGCAGGCTTATTTTAAGCGTTTGCATTTATAGAAATTGGTGCCAGTTCTGAAGGTATCAAACATTAAAAATAACAAACAACAACAACAGAATAAAGAACCAAAGTAATCCTTTCTCTAGAGTTCTAAATTATACTGAGGAGTCATAGCATTAGGTTCAAGACTACAGCTCTTATATCAGATTGTTGAAATATCATTTAAGATTATTAGCTCAACCATGTTACAGCCTTAGAGTAGATAAGGGTGATAGCATTCTTCATGCGTCTTCTAAAACTTTCCAGAAAGCAGACCCACGTTGATTGGTATTGGTTTTCTTTGCTTCAGATATACTGTGCTTTTAATAAGCACCGTCCATACATAACCTGAACAGGGAAATTTAGATTTCCACTCAGTTACTTGGAAGACATCATATAAGTAGACCCTATAAGTAGAGGTGTTTGTTTCCAGTGAGTAAGATAGGACTACAGCCCAAGTCTTACTGAACACAACTAAATTGACTTATTTCTGAGTAAAATAACGAACACCATTTTCAAACACCTGTAAGAGTCCACCCCACTGAAACTTCCTATTGCTCCAAAAATTTGGGGAAGGGGAACAGGGCCACAGCTAACCTTCAGCTTTGTACAGCCACTGCTTCAGAGAGAAAAGGGGAAGGAGAAAACCCTTGAAAACAGATATATTAACTCTCAATTTCTACACAATGTTCCTTTGCTCTCACCCCCTTCACATTGGGTTTTTAATTATTTCCTTCTCCTTTTCACAAAAAGGCAACTAATGTACAGCATACTTGCATGCAAAGGATCATCCATCACAGGGCACAAGGAGAATATAAGGTAATTTCTCAAGTGAGCCCTGTCAAGAATTCTCAGGTCTTTAGAAAGACCTTCTTACCCTTTCCAATATATATATATTTCTGAGTATATATATATATTTCTGAATATATATATTGGTGGACATGGGTAAAAGGAGAGGGAAGAAAACGTGTTTCTTGCAAATTGAGACGAGGATGGGTGGGTTACAGTGGGGAAAAAGAAATATAATAGTGTTAGCTGTGGCATTCAACAGGAACACCTAAGATTGGGAAAGAGAGAAAAAAAAAGGGGCACTCAGAGGACTGAAGTCTTCCACCGAGGTGGCTTAATTGAAGGATACTTCCTCACCGTGAGGAGAATTAATATGCGGGGGGGACGACGACACAGTAATATCACACGCAACTGTGGGGCACTCGCCTCTCTCCTCTTCCTGACGAGAGGGAAAGGTAACTAAAAAGGGGGGGGAGAAACGGCCCCCCACAGACGATGACAGTGGCAGGAAGCTGACCTTTCCCGCAGCGAGCGTAGCCATCTCGCTGCGTCCCCAACCGAAGGCAAAACCCCACACACAGCTGCGGGTAAGGATAGGCTAGACACAACCGTAACACGAGCGCCGTTAGCAGAAGGAAGGGATGTGGGGTGGGTGGGGGATTTAAATCTACTCAGGGGTAGGAAGGAGGGGGAACTACATCTCCCATGGTGCCTTGGGCGCCCTCTGCAGTCTCTCGCTTAGAGCGGGTGAGAAGGAAACCTTGGCGCAGTAGAGGGTCCTCTGTGAGGTAAGAGTCCGCGCGTGCGCAGTTCCCCGCTCATCGCTCGGAGGCCGCGGCCCTGTTGTTTCCCCTCCCCCCCTCTGCCTAGGAGGGTTGGCCTCGCTCGCTCCGTCAAGTGGCTTCTGCGCTCGGTGTCGTCGGTCGCCGCTCCGCAAACGAACTATCTGAAGCCTCTCGGAGCGTTCCCCCCGCCCGTGTGGCCTTGCTTACCAGGCCGGCTCCTGGCGCCTGTCGTAGCCGAGCCCCCGGGCTCACCGTGCCCGGAGACGATGACGGAGAGGACGGACTTGGTGATGCCACAGACCATGGACAGGTACGAAAAAGAGAGAGTGTCCAAAAGGTGGTTGGTATGTGTGGCCTCGCTCGGGCGCCTTGGAGAAAGTGAGAGTCAAGATGGAGTGGAGGAGGCTGAAGAGAAAGTGCGCTGTATGCGGGATGGCCTGTATAGGTGGACAGCCGCACAGTACAGGAGGGATCAAACTCAGTGTGAGGGCTGGAGGCCCGCAGTGGAGATGAGAAAGAAGCACGAGGTTCTCGGCGATGAGGTTGAACTTGCTGCTGAGTCCCTTTCAGGAGCTTTGTGCGATTTTTAGGCCCAAATAGCTCTCTTCCCACATAGTACCTCTTGCAATCAAATGCATTATAATACAAATCGGGTTTGTGCTATCATAGGATTACAAGCCATAGAAATCATAATGCTGCACTTGGTGTCCTGCAATAAAGACAATTACTCTTGTTTACCTTCCCTCTCCTCCCCCCTTTACAGTTCTTGGATATGCCATTCAACAAAAAGTAGTGCTCAGCCAGAATGGTAGATGCTTCCACCATGCTGAACATGGGTGATGTACTTACCTCGTGTATGCATCTAGAACCAAAAATTATGTCATTCAACATGGAACACATCACACCCTCCTGGCCCCATTTTCAATAGCCTTTAATTTTGTGGTGCAAGGAAACAGGATTGTTGGTGGTCTGGCTTCTTTGCTTCTTAGTCATGTAAAATGGTGCATAGGAAAAAGTAGCATTTAGGTCAGGAGTATTGTAATTGCAGCAGTGATAAAATCCTGGGAAAAGGGAGATGTACTAAACTTGCGTATGGATGCTAGACAATCTAGGAAAGGATTGTTGTGAGGAAGGTGAAAATGCTGATCAGGGGGTTACTGTAAATTTTTTACTCAGTGGTCCCATTGAATTCAGTGGTCCTTACACACTAGTAAGTATGTTTAGGATTGCAGTCTTAATGATGGACGGTAAATTGTGGAGGCTGTTGTCTCCAAACTGTATTGGAGTAGCCTCATTCGAAATGGTTATTCAAGTAACCATGGGTAACAGTGAAAAGAGCAAGAGGAACAATTACTTGAATGCAATTATAATGGGATTGCAGTTCCTCAAAATGAGGAACTGCAATCCCATTATAATTGCATTCAAGTAATACTGCAGTTATTGTACAGGTAGATATCCCTTATGTGGACATCTGAAATCCAGACTATTTTGAAATCCACACGTCTTTGTCTAAGACTTTTAAAAACTTTCTGTAGAAAGCAGTTCTTGTGCCCATTCCCACATACAGGCTATAGGTTCTATTCTCTGTTCTGTGCTGTTTGCCTATACAAACATTGTTGAAAAATGTCAAAGAGGGCCAAGCAAACACCCAAATGGGTAACAGTGAAAAGAGCAAGAGGAACAATTTCTCATTATATTAATGCAATTATTCCGAAATCTGGACACCTTCCCATCCTAGGCAGTCTGGATAAGGGATAATTATGTGTACATATCTCCTTGGAGCTGATCTACAGCTGTATCTGTAAAACATGGCTGCTAATATTTTTGGGAGAGTTTATGCGGGTTGTCTGAAATGTATTAAGAAATCAGGGGAAAGCATGTGGTAGCAGCAGAACATTTATGTGGCATTTAATTGTACTTGAGGGTTTTGATGCTGGCTTGGATCTGCAAAATGAGGGAGGCAGTGCAAAGATCTCTCTTTATTCCACCTCAATGAATTTTTTTTTGCAAAAAAAACAAACCAAAACCTTTTGATTAAAAAACCCCTTTGAAACCACCTAGAAAGAGAGACAGTATAGTCACATCAATTTCAAGAATGCAGAAATGCATAGGTTTGCCTGAATGCATGCTACATTCATATTTTTCAGCCGTTTTCTGCCACACACTGTAGTTTCCACCTCACTATGGCTGGCCCTGCCCCTTGTGCACTTGTTGGCACATCACTTCTGGCCTGTCCTCTCCTGCACTGTGACCACTGATGTTGGGTGGCTCAGAAGGCAGCGTAGAGCCAAGCAGGCAGCTTGGGGGATGTCAGGGCCCTGACCACACCGCATGGGCTCTTCTGCAGGCCTCCTGTGGCTGTTGCAGCAAGTCACAGATCCCGGCCTTCTGCCACCAAACTGGTGCTGTGGCACAAGGCCTTCTCAGGTGCTACCTAGATAGCATGTTAGTCACCTCCTCCAGATGTGCCAAGACAAGTACCCCACCACCGACAAGGATTGGCATCCTTGCCACCCCTGCAGTGGCACAGCAACCAGCGTGCAAGCAAGGCCTGGCACCACTTGCACCATGATCGAGGCCACCAGGACAGTGCACTGAAAGAGGCGGAGTCGGCTGCTCCAGCTGCAACACCCCCCCCCGAGATGTCACAACCCCAGGGTTGAAGAACACTGCGCTAGATCACTTGAAGAATAAGAAGATCACATAAGTTTAAGAACTGTAGAAAGAAAAACAGAAATGAAATTGAAGAGAGGCAATTGTGGAAAGTCCCTTGAATTCACAGAACAATAATTTTAGAATTGGCTCAAGATACTTACATCTTTTTGTAAGATGAAAAAAAAGAATTAAAAGATCCAAAGCTCTTCTGTTAGTACAAGGAATACCTTGTGCAAGATCTTGTACAACAGTAGCTGCACTCTCAAATGAAATCTATACACAATGATGTTAGTAAACATAAGATATTATGGAAAATTATACTGTGGGACATTGCAGATACTTGCTCTGTTCCACAAACTCTTTCTGTCTTTAGCTTTTGCTCAGCATAGATGGAATTCTGCTAGTGTTAGGACCATCCCTCGTCACCACTGTTGATTATCCCAAGTATAAATAACCCTGGGTACAACTCTTGGTTTAGAATTTCTAAATCCATTGGTGTGGGAGAGTTGCAGTCCCTTGGCAGACTGGTTTCCTTGCCATTTCCCCCCTCTTCATTGCCTTTAGGGGTCTGTGTTTGCTGTAAGGGGTCTGCACTGTTGCATAGACCCCTTCTATTGCTGCGCAGCATCTTCAAATGCTCTGCAATGAGATCACATGTTAGTGCTGAAATTCCAGGCTGTGGAGCAAGTTGACTTTCAACCATGCAGCTTAGCGGGAACAGTGCTTAGGGGGTACTCTATAGGTTGGGAGGGAGGTGATGATAGCAGTGGTACTACTGAGGAAATTCACAGGGATAGTGGGGTATCTGGATGGTTATTGGTTTGGGGTTAGGGTGTGGGTGCCTTGTATGTGTGTTGCATGTGATTTGCGGGGGCACTGCCAGGACATGAGAGGTGCAGGGTGGGCATGGCAGTGCCACTATTGGAAGGGAGATAGACTGTTGGAGATACAGGGGTGTGCATTGGCGTCAGCCATTCCAGGGTTAGTTATAGGCAGAATTATCCCTCTTTCTGGCCCTTCACTCATCCCAGGACCACTGGCAAAAAGTGACCCCTATAACCTGAATCTGCTGCTTTTAAATGCCAGATCAGTGAACAATAAGGCCTACTTAATTTGATTCTGGAGAGGACACTGACCTGTAATACATTATGAAGACCTGGTTTGATTATGTAGGAGGGATTAGGCTTTCCTAGCTTTGTCTGCTGGGCTGCCTGGTTTAGTAGCAGCACCTACAGCGTCAAGGGTGGGAAGGTGGAATTGTGATTATTGTGATGTAATTCCCTGAATGGGGTATCAGGTTTAGCTATTTTTTAGTTTGAATGCCTTCGTGTTGTGCTGAGTGGGTGAGACAGAATAGGTATCGTGTTAGTATTGCCTTGCTGTAAAGGCGTGCCACAGTATCCACTGATTCGGTATGTATGGTTTCAATTATCCACTGATACCATGGAAACTTTGACAACTAATAAAATGATAGGGGAATATTAGACAAATCTCTTTTTTTACCTTGTTGCAGCAAAACCACTGGTGTTCCCCTATCTTTAAAAAGGTGTACCCAATATCCACAGTTCTACTGTACCCAGTATCTATCTGTTGGGGATGACGACAGCAGAACGGAACCCCAGTAGATACTGGGGCATGCCTGCATAACAATCACTCTGCCAGAGCTGTCCAGGGTTATCTTGGTGGGCTTGGAGTGACCTTGACTGGTACTGTTGAGAGACTTCATTGTCCATGCTGGCCTCTGGGAGTGGAGCAGTTTAGGATTTCTTGCCACCATGGGTCCTCTCTTATTTGATTTCAGTTCTGGCACATGTGATAGGGCACATATTAGTCCTAGTATTTACTGCTGGACAAATGGATGCTGATCTTGGTGTAGAGGAGATTAAGATCATCCCTTGCCATGGACAAAACACTTCCTGGAAGGGTTTCATTCAGAGGTATAAGACATAAGGCCTGTGGGCTGGATGCAGCCCATGGAAGCTCTTTATTCAGCCCATGTGATAATTGGGTTCCTATTTCTCCTTTTCAGTTGCACTGCTTCTGCTGAGGCTCTGGGAGGGAGACTCTGCTGAGGTATTGGGAGAGCCTGATTATCATGCTGACTGCCCTTTTAGCAGTGCTGCTTCTGCCAAGGCATAACTTTGCAAACACCTCTCAGCTGCTGAGCCACGAAGTGATGCCTCAGGAGAAGCAATGTGACCGAGAGGGTGGCCTACATGATGACTGGGTTCTCCCATATCCTGAAAATACAATCAAGATTTGCATATTTTCTCTTCCGTCATTTGTAGTTAATGAGTAATTTCTGGCCATGTTCTGCTTAATGATGTCATGTCACCTCAGCAGTTGCCATGAATGCCATTTGACCCATTGTATGAAATGTTATTGCCATACAACTAAGGTGGCTCATAAGGTGGCACCTGAGGATCTTCAGTTGCTGAAATGACCTGGCAGATCCTTGGAAGACAGGGGAGGAAAACTCACAATAGTCCAACCAAACATGGGTTAGAACTCGGAGCCTATTCCATGGTGATGATAGCAACAAAGATGGCTCAGTGTCTTCAGAGAGCCATCCTGCTGAGTTTTTCTGTGTGGTGTAGAGTCTGCTCCATCTGGCCCCTTCGAGGCTTCAAGAGGAGTGTATGGTTGCTCATTGTGACCTGTTTGCAAGATGTTTTGCAGATAAAATTGCTCCATTAACCATGACTTGGACTCTGCATTAACCATGTCTATGGATGTCCCACAGGTATCTGTTGGTTCTGTTTTTTATAGATTCTTTTCAGCCTTTATTGCCTGAGAAAATGAACAGAATCCTTAGCATGTGAGGCTGTCTGCTCACTTGACCCTTGCCCTTCTTTGGTTTAAGACCTGCTGGGTTGGGGTGTCTGGCCAAGTAGATGGGGGGTACTTAATACATTTCTTGAAGAGGGGGTGCTGTCAAGGACCTTGAAGGCAGTGGTGCATCCCCTCCTGAAAAAAAGTTCCCTGGGAGGTCTTTTTAACTTGAGACCATCTGCCTGAAAAGTTTGCACATTACCACTGAGCGATTTAATTGCCTTCTGGTTTCAATTGAGAATGTCGATGGTGTTTATACCTGTTAATGCCTGTTATGCTGTGCATATTTCTGAATCAATATACATTTTAGAATGTTTCCCATGTTGTTCAGGATTGTTTATATACTGCTTTTCATTGAAAAGTTACGAAGTGGTTTATAATGTAAAATAAGTGAAACAATTGTTTTCCATTGGGAAAAATAGGATGGTGGACCTAATATAATGTGGGAAAGTGGTAATTACTATTTGTGACTTTCCAGATCAAAACTAAATTGGCATCTTAGATTAACTATTGGAGATTGTGGGATGCAAGTGCAAAATCTCCATCAGACAATAGCCAGCTTGCAGCCACAGAACAAAGGGAACTGCACTTAAAGCATTTGCTAAGAATTTAGCTTGTCCTCTGAAGATAGTTGGCAAGCTGTTTTTACTCTTCAGAGAGCAAAAGCAAGACCTACACTTCTGATACACTTGCCTCATATTCCACAGTATCGAAGGTTATGGATAGATGTAAGTGGATACTACAGGATTATTGTACAGTAAGGATTATAGAATAATTTTGGGGGGGCTAGAAGTATGGTCTTGGAGTTTTGACCTCAGAGAGATCCTGAAAGTTAATGACGTTCAAGGGTTTTGAAGCTATATTGTAAGCCAGATATTTGTTTTATCATAATAGCAGTGACATCAGCTGTAACTACCACAGCTCAACCTCCAGATTGCATAAAGGGATTTGTGTTCATTTGCCATTCCAGACTGCTTGTTTCTGTGAATTCCGCCTTGCATCAGATTTGATATCATTCCATTATAGATGCTGTAACAAAACATTTGTTACAATGGATGAAAGCATCACTCTTTATGCATGCAATTCTGTTGGAAACCATAAAGTGACATATCTCAGATTTCATGAGGATTTCTTTCACCAATCTTCAGGTGGTGTGCAGGATTGCAGAAGCTTGATATTGATTGATGTATAGTGAACAGTAAACCATTTAGACTAGAGACTAGTAATGACAGTTTTAGAAATACAGTACTTAATTAGTACAAATTCCATTTTTAAAATCACAAATTGCTCTAAAAATTTGATTTCTTTGCAAGAAATGCTACCCTGAAACATACATTATAAGTAATATGTTAAGTATAAAAGCCTCGTATGGTACAGAGTGGTAGTCTGCAGTATTGCAGTCAAAAGCTCTCCCTGCAACCTGAGTTCAATACAGTCGGAAGTCAAGTTTTCATGTAGCTGGCTCAAGGTTGGTAAGGTCAGTAAAATGAGTACCCAGCTTGCAAAGGGGCAAAGGCAATAGCAAACCACCCTGTACAACAAGTCTGCCTAGTAAACGTTGCAATGTGCATCACCCCATGTGTCAGCGATGACTAGGTGCCTGCACAGGGACTACTTTACTTTATAAGTATAAATAATACATTATAAGTTATAAGTGATGCATGGTTACAGACTGAAGAATGTCTGAACTACACAGAGAGTAAGGAATCAGTTGACAGTTGAGATTCTTACTGTTGTGGGTAATCACAAGAACAGCTGAGCGCTGGGCTCCGGTGCTTAAGGGAGTCACTAGAACAGGGATCTCCAAACAGCCAGAGGGATCAAATATCTGGCACGGTGTCAAGGGCTGGAAAAATAAATAAAAATTTAAATAAATACATTAGAGACAGAACTTGAATGAATGAATGGGTTCAAAATTCCAGGATTTGTCCCAGCTCCAACATACCCCACAGTAATATAACACGCATTATAATCGACTCCCATTCTCCCATCCCACAAGCAGCTTCCTTAAAAGTGCTGGAGTAAATATTTCAGAACCAGCAGATCACAGGAAACACCCAGAGCATGTTCTGAGGGCTGAGGAGGCTTCTCCAGCCCTCAGAAATCTGTCTAAGGCCTTTAGAGGGTCTAAAAATTTGCATACAGCCTCCCTGGCCCTCAGAATACCCTCTGC
The DNA here is from genome assembly GCA_029204185.1 of Lerista edwardsae. Lineage (NCBI taxonomy): Eukaryota > Metazoa > Chordata > Lepidosauria > Squamata > Scincidae > Lerista > Lerista edwardsae. Next base: position 1,152,923 of record JAJKFI010000002.1, on the reverse strand, counting down.
ATACAACCAGAGCACAGCTTGTAGAGTGAGGTCCATGCCAGCAATGTCAGGTGGACCAGAGGTTCATAGGGGACCAGAAACTTACTGCAGACAAGATAGAGGCTTTCTGAGGGCTGCATCTAGCCCCTGGACCAGAGTTTGAAGACCCCTGCACTAGAAAACTACCTCTTCGGAAGCCCAGCAAAGCAGTGGGTGGAAGTTAGGATTTTTGTTTAAAATTTAGACCACTGCACTTCGCCCAAAACATTTTTCACTTTTACCGTGGATGCAGGCCTTAAACCTTAGTAACTATTTCATTTTGAAATAGTCAACAAAGTAAACTTTGTAGACTGTCAGGTTTTTAAATTGGAATGTATGTTGCTTGGATTCCCAGTTCCCATCATGGTTACAGAAACTCACATAGGAATATCATGCAATTTAGCACCCAAACCAAATTGAGGTTCTTTAGGAAAAACATCTTATTTTCTCAAATTTGAAATTAGCCCAGTCATAGTGTTCTGGGTTCAGTTTATCTTCTGATAAGGCATCCAGATATTCACACTAAGAACACATCTACATGCATTTTTAAGTAGATGCTAAAAAAGTAACAATTAGCAGAATTGGCCTAGAAGTTTGCTAGACGATTTTACAGTATTAAATTGAAGAATTTGACTAAAATATTGAACCTATTTACAAGGAATGTATTGGGATTTGTGCTAACACATTTACAGCCCAGTCTTTTGCTGCTCATGTGCCAGGCAACAGCTGTATCATACTAGTGCCAGGCAGGCACTGGATACACCTTGAGAGAAGGTGATGTTTGTCCCCTGCAATAAGGGTGCAGGGTTGCTGATTCATGTCTGCACCGGCTACGGCGCTGGAGACTACCTCTGATTTCAACCCCTGCTCTGCTCCTAGCCCTGCTTAGTTACACCCTCTTCCCCTGCAGGGAAAACGCACAACACCAGCGATCCCTTTACTCACCACAGTCAGCATTGCGTTTCCACCTCCAGGTGCTTCAAGCTGGCATTGGGCCAGTGCTGGCAATAGGGGCTTATCGCTGGTGCTGAAAGTGCCGTATGGCACTTTTACAACACAGCATCAGCGGTACACCTAGGTACACCCATATCACCCATGCTAGTGAGGATAGGATCGCACAGAAAACAGAACTATATGTTGTGATTAAACTGATTTTTCTAGCATGTTGCCTGTTACTATACTGAAAGAATTTCCCCAAATGAATTGTGTCCATATAAGCATGCTTGCCAACTGCGAGTAAATGAAAAAAAAGACTAGAATGTTGGTACCATTTACCTGAAATATATCCATATACTCTGAAATATAATTGAAATTACATATTTCTCCATTGTATCTTGAACACGAATAAAAATACTGGAGTGAACATCTTTGTAATCTCAAGGTGGTGGTCTCTTATCTACATTTACAGACAGCACTTTGACCTGCAGAGAATGAGAGAGTTTTGATTTGGCAATGGAATTCTCTCAGTTTTGAATAGTTCAGAGTGCAACTCCATGTAAGTAATCTTCCTCAGACTGAGTTGTCTTGTGCACACTCATGACTCTTCTGCCTGGTCCTGACAAGAATATCTTCTGTCTGTAATTGGACATGGCAACTGATTAATGGAATAGAACTTGCCTGCAGCATAAATCCTGCTTGAAGTGACTGAAAATAAGTGAGGCCAATTTCTATTGTGTATATAGCCTCTTTATGTGCGTAGCAGGCTTTGGATTTGTGTCTGTGCATTCTTATGAAAGCTTACTGAATTTCCTGGAATATATTACTACCCTGCTCTGCTATTGCTCAGTGATTATAGTATGTATTTGCTTGTTCCCCGAGAAGAGAGAAGGAAATACAGAGTCATGCACATAAAGGAATGTTTGTACCACGTTTCATAGTTTCACACTGGCAGTCTTGCTCAACCTGTGTAACTTGTTCCTGCCATGGCATTAAATGACAGAGTGCAAGCCTCATTGCCTTTCTTTGAGGAACCTCTTCTAATATGCTTTTGAAAGCTGAAATAAACGTATTACTTACAGAAAAAAAATTGCTAGCATGTGAATAACCTGAACCAGAACCATATTTTCTGCTTTTGGTCCATCGTATCATCTTCTAGCTAAAATTTTCTTTAAACCTATACTAAAGGTGAGTTAGAGCAGGGATGTCAAACATAAGGCCCAGGGCCAGATGTGGCCCTCAAAAACGGTTCCTTCAGCCCCCAGGCTCTCTCGGCACCACCAACAGCTGCTGTTCTGTGCTGAATGTCACTGCTTAGGTGGGCAGCCTGCATGATAATTGGGCTCTTCCATATCTTGAAAATATAATCAATTTGTGTACTTTTCTCTTGCTATTTGCAGCTAATAAGTTGCTAAGTAAGAAAAAAGTGTTTATTTCTGGTCATGATTAATGACATCATTTCTTAACAGGAAGTTAACTTCTTGCTCTCAGCAGGCATCATGAATGCTATTCAGCCTCGCTGTATGAAACACGTTTGATGCCCCTGAGTTACAGGGATTATATAATGTAGAAATCAAAGTACCAACCCTACAATAACTAAGACTTGTAAGTATTTTACTTTTTGGTTGAAGCTTATGTAAATTTTGAACTTTGAGCATTAATGAAGGAAGCGTGACTCAAATTGTGTTGCTTGCAAACGACCTGGAGACCGTCCTTCCGCTAATCATATTTAAGGCGCAATCCTAACCTGGAGCTAGGCCGGCACAAGGGACCATAAAGCACATTTGGACCACTCTTGGTGGTCCAAATGTGCTTTATGGTCCCTTGTGCCGGGGAGGATGGTGCCGGGGAGTCGGGGAGGATGGTACACATCCGTCTGCCGGCCTTCCTGACTCTGAGAGTGGTGAACTTAACAGGGCGTTTGCAGTACTCCTGGGCTGGTAAAAGTCCTTGTGCCGGCCTAACTACAGGTTAAGGACTGTGCCCTTAGTTACTAAATTCACAAATTGTGAAGGTAATTCAAATATGAACTTAACTAGGGAACAAAGTGTTCAGTGAAGTCAAGTGTGAATAAAGTCGTTAACCCAGCTCTCCCAGGTGGAGCACAGTATGCACTAGATAATACTCGCTTTGTGTTCTTTTTAAGCTTCTCAGGTTTACATAACTACAGATACTTTATTTATTAGTATATAATATTCTATTTACTTCCATAGAAAGTGCTCAAAATGGGAGAAACAAATCACAAGTTCTCCCCAGATCAATTTTAAAATCATAAACCGCTGGACAAACTAACTCCCTGTGAAACAAAGGCCTGCCTAAAAAGGAAAGATGATGGCAAAAGGCCAGTAGGGTGTAAACATGGCAGACCTCCCTCAGTGGGGAGTTTCAAGGCACAACCCTTAAGAAAGCACTCATGTCCTAAGTGTGATTCAGGCCCCCTTTCCCATGATTCATCTGCATCATGAGGATGACAGGAAAGGGGGAATAAAGTAACCCGTTTCCTTCAAGGTCTTTGTAGATGTACTTCCCCTCTGGTCAGGTAACCATACATATGAACTAACGTAGAGAGTTTTATTAAAAAGAGAATGTTAGTAATACAACAAGGGATCTCTTCCTCCCAAACTGGGCAATAACAACAAGGGATCTCTTTCTCTCAAACTGGGCAATAACAGGAAGAAGTCCAAAAACTAAATAGGCAGATTTAAAGTCAACAAGAAAACCAATAAACTGTTTATTGAACTACAAATTTAAACTTATGAGGCTTGCATAGAGATGGAACCAAATTGCTGATCCATTCAGCAGAACCTCCTGGATGAACTGGAGCAAGAAAGCTTAAAACTACAAGGTTTCAATTTATTAATAAAGTGTCCTCCCTTTTGTCTACTGTGCCTTGCTCCTCCCCTCAAAAGATAGACTTTCTATAGAATACCTAGGCATTTTACACAATCCCTAGGTAAATTCTGTAAGGTTAGAATGAAATAAGCTTATTTCAGACTTTTTCAAAAAGAAGGATAGAATGCCTGACTTTCACACAATGCCTATAATGTGTGTGTCTCTGTGTATAAAAGTAAAGTAAAGGTTTCCCCACGACCAAATGGTTTAGTCGTGACCAACTATAGGGGCGGTACTCATCTCTGTTTCTAAGCTGAAGAGCTGGCATTTGTCCAAGGACAAGCTTCCGTGGTCATGTGGACAGCATGACTATACGCCGTAGCGCACGCAATGCCGTTACCTTCCCACCGAAGTGGTCCCTATTTCTCTACTTGCATTTTTAGGTGCTTTCGAACTGCTAAGTTGGCAGGAACTGGGACAAGCAACGGGAGCTCACGCAGTCTGGACCTGCCAACCTTCCGGTCAACAAGCTCAGCTCAGTGGTTTAACCTGCAGCACCACCACGTCCCTGATGTCTCTGTGTATACATGTATATAAATTCTAAATTTGGGAATAATTAAGATTATGCAGAGAGTAAGATACATACACAGAACTCTGTGTGATACTATCTGTGTGATAATGTGGTGCATACCTGAAACTAGTATTAAATACTCTTTCTCTGGTATCTTTTAACAGTCTCTTTTATAGCTGCTTTAAAAAACTACTATGAAGCTTATGTTTTCCTCATTCAAAGAATAATCTGGCTGTATTTCTTCAGTTCTCAGTGAATTAATAAAACAATATTTTTAAGCACATGTAACCACAGAAGTCTTAGTGGCCGTATCAGTTTTACAATTTCAGGAATTAATTGCACAGAAGAAGAAAATTTACAAGAAGAAGAAGCTTAAACAGTTTAAGCTTTTTACATAATCGATGCACAAACTTTACAACTAGTAGTGTACTTTGTAGTGAGTAGACAAAGTCTTCTTTGTAGTCAAAGTAGTGAGTTCTTCCTCTACACATGAGAGAGAGAGAGAGAGAGAGAGAAAGAGAGAGAGATCTCCTTCCCAGAGGCAGAATTATTTCGAGAATAAAAAGGACATTTTTCCCCAGCTTGTTTCTCTTTGGAAATGCCAACAAGATGAGAAGCACTGTAATATATGCAAATAGAGAAGCCTTGCTGATTAACAGGGCTCAGTTAGAGGCGGAGAATGACAAAGCACAAAATTGTATCCTAGTGGTGCTATTTGATAAGGAGGCTTTGTAGAGTCTTTAAATAGAACCAAGATTAAGTACGTGACTTAAAAACACGCCTTTATATACATTACGCCTTTTGCAAGTCCCTTAAGGGCATGTATGTATTTGTAGACTATAATTAAATATACCCTTCAGTAATTAGTTTGGAATATCTGGATCCTCATCTCATGGAATATGTCCAATAATAGATGTTTTGGTTTAGAACTGGTTCTTTCCGCAACTTCAGAAGTGTGACTAATGAACTATATTGTATTAATTTGGGAAAAACTTGAAAAGTAGTGACGGTGAACTCTTCAATTTTAATTCAAAATGATGTTTGCAAGATGTAAGCAAATTTTGCAGGTGTCTAATGGCACTAACTGGGTGTGGATTACACCGAGTGACACCATGGTAGGTGATACCAAAATGACTGTTGTCCATGTCTAGGCTTACCTAGAGTAGCCTGTGGGACTGGTCTCTCCATCAGCATCTGTACTGTAGCCTCAGTGTCTGACCATGTGGACCATCTTGACACACAAGCCACTACTGAGCTGGCATTTGATACATTGGGATAGGATGGGGCATGGCAAGTCAGGCTGCCGCCACTGGTGGGCAGCACTAGGCCCCATCCTGTTTGGAAGACAGGGATCTCCTGACTGAGAGTGCAGTCCTGTACCTGCATTGCGCCGGCTCTGCGCTCTTGCACCAATTCATTGGTGTTGCAAACGTGCCGTCAGGTGGGTCTGCGCCAGCGAGTTGGGTGCTGGACCGGCGCAAGTAGCTGCCGGTTGTGTGCCAGTCAAGCGCTGGCAGCACTCAATCGGCGCAGGACATTGCAGAGGGCATTCCAGAGGCGTGCTGGGGGCGGCGACGAATGACAGCCCTTGCGCCAAATCCTAAGCCCTGTCCTGGGCTAAGGTGGCCCTGATTCAGGCCGCTGCTGTGCATGTTCACCTGCTCCTGAAAATCAGCAGGCGCAGATCCGAGCAGCCCTATAGGGCTGGCTGGGGCTTACCCGGGTGCAAGGGGAAAACCTTCCCTTGCTCTGTGCTGTACTACTGGTGCCTCCTACTGGGCTTAGGATCCAGTCCTGCTGTGCCGGCCTTGCTATGCTGGCACTGTTTAGGATTGGGCTGTGAGACTCATCCAGGAGAAATGCTGTTGAGATGAGTGACAGGAGTGGGTGGGGCTCAGGGACAGAAGGCCCTGGGGATGAAATCCTTGTAGGCTCCCGAGGAGGTGGAAGAGAGTGGAGCAATTTCGGGTGACAACGTGAGTTATACACTGGTTGACACCAATCATTGTGACACCGCTGCAGCTATCTTTCAGATTTCCTTTCTGCATTCTCTCCAGATAGGATCAGTACTATAATCTCGCAAGATTAGAACAAAGTTTTGGTGTGTATATGGAAAAAATGTAGCATATTCTTTTGAGTACAGTACTTTGGGCAATAAGAATAGATGTTTATGGTTAAAATGGCAATTGCATGCTATATGGCAGTGGGCTTCAACCTATTCGTATCATAATCGTGTTGGGAAATTAGACTCAACTTGTATGTTCTCTAATATTAAACATATCTAATTATCTTATTATTTCAGAGCTGAAAATATTATTTTTTAAGTTTATGCCAGATTCATTGCAAGGATACCAGTCACACTGTTTTAAAGTAAAATAAATGTTATACTAGTACAGATTAGACCCATCATGAAGCCTCTGAAGCTCCTCTGAAGAGGCTTGTCTGAGGCCTGCCAGGGCTGCTTGCATCTGCGTATGACTCGGTGGGTCTCGGAATTGCCATTTCAGCCAAATGGAGTGATGTTTTTAAATGCCTTTTACGGTATTATGAAGCCGGGGAAAGACCTCTGGGCTTAATTATCCGCAGATTTTTTTTATCCACAAGGGTTCTGTTCTTGGAACCCTCGCGGATAAAAAGTCCCCACCTGTGTTTGTATTCCTTGATTTGATTTATAGAGCTAGTGAGTCTATGCTTTGTTTGACCTAGCCAGTCATTTCTATTTTAGGTTGCTGTCTGACTAGTGACCTGATTCTGTACTGGGATCAAGGCAATGTTTTATTCAATAGAAGAAAATGGAAAATCTGGCAAGAACCAAGATCCTTTTGTCAGTAGTTTTATTTAGCCCTTTCTGCTGTAGGTACTGTCAATAGCAAGATAAAGCTGATGACAGAAACAAGGGATTTGCTATTCATTATTCATAACTTGCTAAAGACTTGAATTTAAAAGATACCATGTGATTCTTTTTGTAGGCCATCCATTGTTTAAAATATAGTTGTTGAGCAAGAAATTAGATGAACTAAATTTAGTTGTCTAAATAATGTATACGTATATGGTGATCTATTGCTGTATAAAAAATAAATTCCTAAAATTTCAATAGAGTTCAATGGGTAGCACCCCAACTTGCACATTTACTGTTGCGCACTCCCCTCAGGCACTGAAGGAGCATTCTGTTTGAGCAAGGGGCTCTGCACTAACCCCCTGAACAGACGCAGCACTTCTTTTGTTTCTAGGGGGAACATCTGACTATAGAAGCACTAGTCGGGATGCTATCCATTGTATTTGTTTTATAGCCTAACATGTCACGTTTTGTTTTGTGCTTCAAAGAGTATCATTTAATTACTAACTTATATGTGTTTGCAGCATTGTACTGTAAGTTTATTCTTTCACACATCTGAATTAACTTTACATATTGGGTTATCATAAGATATTCTGCACCTTCATTTGAGTGGCCCAGTTTTTTCAGTTTTGCCCTAATTAACTGTTCTGTAGTGTTCATCACACTTATTGTAACTTGAGCAAGCTTTGGAAGATGTCATTAATTCCTCCCTCTGGATAAAGGAGTTCAGCACCTTCTGCTTGTTTTTTTATTTACTAGTTTGAAGCCATTTTTTGTTTCAAAGATTTTCTAGCTACCTCAATCTTTCTTCTCTGCAGCAAATGATACTTGCTATCAGAGATGCTGTATTGGGCACTATGTTCTTTCTAGTTGCTTTGTGATTTTCATTTTTTTTGTCTAAAAATTCCTGTTCACCTTACGTAAAAAAAGAATGAAATAATATATCTCTTATCATAGATGTTTTTACATGAGGGATACGTTAGGATTTTGATCTTCTCTAGATAGTAGAGTAAGTATGGGCTAGAGATTCTCTCTGCTTTGAGTGTGAAGTGTATCTTGTCAGTCAGGTGTTTGCGACCTTGAATTTATGCAGTGGGGAGCAATGGGCAATACTTCCTGTTTTCAGATGCATGGCTTGGATCTAATATTATCTTCTTCAAGCAGAGATGCACTTCAGATCATGCAAGCAGGAGGCCTTGATTTCCAAATTCCCCCCATTCCCCAATTACAGCCCTATGTTCCCTTGACCTTCTGGAGCTGTTTTTCAAGAATGCAGAACTGCTGTTGGAGTCATGACCAATTTCCATACAAAAGTCCACTCACAGTTAATCGGACCCAGTTCTATGTTTTTAGCTGTTCATGCAAAAATGTACATTTTCAGAAGCTGCAATTGTAGCCGCAGATATGTTTCCACTGAACCAATGCAAATTATAAAACTTAATTTTTTAAAATTATGTAAATTTAAATTTATGTAGCAGAGTGATTAGCTTCATTTCCATGCTTTTTCCATTTTAAATAAAAGAAAAAACATTTGAAGTCGTAACTTCTTTCAAGTAAAAAATAGTTTTTTTAAAAAAAAATCTGTTTTTATCTAAATTGTCTTTAAGAAATATTTTTAATCAAAATCTCTCTTATAACCTTGTTGAAATGGAAAAATGAATACAGGCATTTATGTTAAAGCATGTGCTTGTAGGCTTTGAAAATAAATCATGACCTTTCATTTACTGTAATTATTTCTATTTATATCCAGCTTTTGTCATCACTTGGTCCTGATGCTGGTAATAACTCAATTAAAAACATTGAAACAAAATAATAATTGGGTATTAAAAACAAATAATCTGTCTGCAGGTAATACTAGTCATTTATCCCCCAAGCCCAAACTCCTGATACAAAAAGGGTCTTCAGTGCCCTATTAAAGTCAGGGAGAGAAAAGAGTTTCTGCATTTCTTGCAGTAGAGTCTTGTCCTCCATGGATGTCAACCTGAATGTATCAGACACATTGAGTTTGACTACCTTTTTGATATAAACAGGAGAACAAAGGGGAATAATCTTACTTCTGAAATAAATCATTGTTGTGGAACTCTTTGCCACAGGATGTGGTGATGGCATCTGACCTAGATGCCTTCAAAAGGGCATTAGACAGATTTCTGGAAGAAAAAATCCACCACATGTAACAAGCCATGATGGGTACATGCAACTTCCTAGTTTTAGGAGAGTACCAGAATGGCAGGTGCAAGGGAATGGCCACAGGAAGCTTTTGTGCTGTTTGCCGCATCTGGTGGGCCACTGTGAAATATAGGAAGCTGGACTAAAAGGGGCTTGTTTTGATCTAGCAGGGCTCATCTTATGTTCCTTATATATGGCCTGAGGATGATCAGTAACTTCTAGGAACCTTGGAGTGAAGAGGTGTCAGTTGAAATAAAACAGCAGCAGAACAGAAAGAGTGCAAATCTAACCTGGAGTTAGGCTATCACAGTTAGGCCAGCTCAGTTTGGCCAGCACAAGGGACAAACTACGTTTGGACCACTCTTGGAGTCAAAGAGGCCAGCACACAGACATGCACCATCCCCCCTGACTCCGAGAGTGGTCCAAATACGCTTTACTGTGGTCATTTTGGCTGGCCTAACTGTGCCGGCATAACTCCAGGTTTGGATTGTGCTCAGAGTCAGTGGGAGGGATTAGGCTTGCTTGCACCAATTGAGAAGATGGTTGTTGATTGCGGGGAGGGAAAGCCTCAAAATCCTCCTCTCATGTGAGTGGAAGTGCTGTTCTGTTAGAAATGCTAGTTGAGAACCAACCCACTGTTTTCTAAGGGCACAATCCTAACCTGGAGTTAGGCCGGCATCCATGTGCCAGCCTCCCTGACTTCAGGAGTGGTGCAAATTCACTTAATGGCATGTTTGTGACACTCCTAGGTTAGGATTGAGCCCTAATATGAGGGCTAAGTGTAAATTTCCACTACAGTGTTTAGACATTAAAAAATGGATCGTATTGAATTTTGGTGCATTTGGTGATTAGGAATGCAGCTTTAGGAACTTTCTAAACTTGACATTACCAATTAACATTGGTAGAAATATTTTACTCCTTTTTGTATTGGCAGATGTGGCTTTCTGATGTGTGATTTTTGTTCAACCTGCAGGAGTTGCTGGGTGTGTTTTGCCACTGACGAGGATGACAGAACAGCAGAGTGGGTGAGACCATGCAGGTGCAGAGGCTCTACAAAGTGGGTTCACCAGTCCTGCCTACAGCGCTGGGTAGATGAAAAACAGAGAGGGAACAGCACTGCTCGGGTTGCCTGTCCTCAGTGCAACGCAGAATACTTAATAGTATTTCCAAAACCAGGTAAGTTATGCATTTCTGTTCAAATAACTTTTTTCAGTATTTCTTGTGTCATTTATGACAATTCCAGAGGTGGGAAAGGATAGGTATATCATATTGGTTGTGTTTTACATGGTTTTTTAAGCACTTAATATACGTTTACAGAACAATTAACATTTGACAGAGAATGTGTTGTGAATTTGGAGTGTTTATAGCAGAGTTGGGGGCTTGTGAACC